>WEZZ01024789.1:68914-90949 GCA_013400585.1 Chloropsis cyanopogon | reverse complement strand
GGGCACTGCCCGCCCGGCGCTGGCCTCTCGCGGCCGCTGCTCTGCCCCGTCCGGCTGCGGGACTGCGGCGCTCCGGGGCTCGGCTCTGCTGAGCGCGGCCGGGACAGGATGCGAGGAGGCGTTTGAGGGGTAGGACGGGATCAAGTGTAGATAGAAACGGACATTAACATGACTGTAAATACATAAACAGCACTGCAATAGAAGTAAAGGTGGGTCAGGAGAGCTGTTTGTCACCTGTCACATTTGCGGACCATTGTGAACCCCTGGAACCGTGCAGTTCCCTGGCACGGGAATGCAGTTCCTCGGAAGTAAAAGCAAGCAATGGATCCTGCTCTGAGTATTTTTAGTAGGAGCTGATGAGACATTTGTTTTGGAAAAAAAAAAGTAATTAAGTATTGGATAAAAAATTTGCATATATGCATATCAGAAGAGCGCATTTTGTGACACAAAAAGGAGAGCTCAGCTCGCTCAGCACGCAGCGGGGTGATCATCTGCTCTCCATAAACTGGGAGCAGGAACACCCACCCCGTCGGGCTGTGACGCCCAGGCTCAGGCAGCACCTGGGACTGCGCAGGCTGAGCTCTGGGGATGAGCACATGACACTGCACGGGAGCTCTGGGAGCACAGCCGTACCCTCAGGTATTTCCATGGATGGGCAATAGTAAATTGAAGGATGCTGCTTCCCACTAGGCGAGTGCTGGGGGAGGGGACTGTTTTCCAGTACAGTTTGGGAGCTGATTATGTTTATCTTACTGCTTTAAAAATAGAATCGCATCGGGAGGATTTTGTTTGTTGCCAGCATCTCCAGGACGTGGGGATGTCTGCATTGGATATACTGTGTCTTGCAAAGCCAAAAGACTGGAGCCGTTTGAAGATTATGTAACAGTAAAGGTGCAGATACCCTTTGGAAAGAGGAAGAATGGGACCAGGCATTCAGGAATATCCCTTATTACTGCACAGAGAGACACAGCAGAAGGAAAACCACAGCCACACCAATGAAAACCACAAAGGAATGGTAAAGTAAGGAAATTAATTTCTCTTTTTATAGTCACTGGAATGTCAACATGCTGGGCTTAGTTAATAAGTGCCTGGCTGTTCTGTTCCCACTGCCATCCCCTCCCCTGATCCCAGCAACAGAAAATGATTGTGCAGGATGATCCTGCAGGTCACAAGGTCACTGAGGTGACTGCAGCAATGCTGGAGGCACAGGAGTTAGTTTCATTCTTTTATAAGCTCTTGAATTTGTGAAATCATATGTTTTTAAAAACAAAATCTGACTATACTGACATAAAAACTGAGAAGAAGATATACAGCCTGGCAAATTAACTGAACTACAGTAATGCTAGGTTAGATAGGAGGGCACAGTTTGATTATTCCTGTTCTGAAATGATATTTTAAAGCTTTCCACTTGGAAATCAGTAATATTTCTTGTTTGTAGAGCAAACACTGTTCTTATTTGGTCAGAATATGGTGATTTATTTATTCTGTGTGCTTACACAGAAATGTAGCTGGTTTAATTAAGGAAGCATGTTTTAGTTCTCAGATGCCCAGATCAGTAATGCCATTCCTTTTGCTTTCATATGAGCTTTTTCTCTTAAGAATATTTTCACAACCTTATTATAATATGAAATAGAGAATTTCCTTATGCCTTCCTTGTGAAATAGTTTGTATTAATACCAGAAGAGACCTTATGCTCCCTGTTCACTTCCTCTCCTTATCTTCAAAGGAATGATCCTTAAATTTTGTTAAGAATATGCAAATGGGAAAGACAAGCAAGATTTGGCTTCATATGTGACCTTCATATTGTACTTTATAATGAATTTTGGTAAATTGCAATAGGAGCACCTAGCAGGTACTATAAAAATCAGTAGTTAAATATCTGTAATATTTATTATGTCCAAAGAAGCTTTGGGATCCTCTGACAGATGATTCTATATAAGGGCTACATTCTATATTATATCATCTGATAGAATTGTTCACTTTTGCATTAATAATATTAAAAATACAGCAGTGCATTTGTAGTATGAAAAGTAAAAAGTGGCCATGGCATAGTTCTGATGAACTTTAAGTTGTACTCTAAGCTTTTATTGTACTTCCATTCTGACACTCATATATGCTGCTATTTATATCTGATATTCTGTTTAATCCTTTGTGGTTACAGTAATGGAAAAAGCCATCCAAGCACCAAAGGACTATATAAACCAATTTCTTATGCGAAATCTCCTCCTGGAAGATTAGGCAAAAATGTATCAAGTGCCATTGAAAAGGTAAATAATCCCCTTTTCTAACATGAAAGGGAACTTATTCTAAGTCAGCTTCTTCATAACATCACAAACTTTCACATCCCTTCAGGTTTCCCATGACACTCAAGATGGTCACCAACCAAGTGTTTTTAAGATGGGAAGGAACCAGCTGGATGGCAACAATCAGTCAAAAAGGTAATTTTATGTTAAGATTATCTTTTCAATTTGTGGTCATTTCAAACTGGTATACAAAATGCTTGTGGTGAAATTGTAGCTGCTGTGTTTTGCATTTGACTTCACTGGCTCAGAGTTCAGCATTTATGAGAACAACAAATTTAAGTTATCAAAATGGAAACTTGCTATCCTGCTTTAGTGAGTTCTCTGGCAAAACCCTTAAAAAAACCCCCAAAACCAGCAACAAATCAGTAGTAGGCAGTGTTATCTCTACCAGCAATTACTGATTTTGCCTCGTTACCAAGTTTCTGTGCCAGTTTTACCTTCAGCCATGGAGATCCCCATCATGAAGGAGTGGGAATACCTTTGTAAGCTGCTTTTCAAAAGCATTGACCATTCTAACAGGACGTGAACTTCCTTTTCCTTTAGGATCCCGAGTGTTTGCAGCTCACTGCACAGTGCACAAGGACCAAAGAAGAGTCCCCAAGACAGAAGGCAAAATGAATCCTTCCTGCCCAGGAGTCCTCCAGAAAGAAGGCAAAATGAATCCTTCCTGCCCAGGAGTCCTGCAGAAAGAAGGCAAAATGAATTCTTCCTGCCCAGGAGTCCTCCAGAAAGAAGGCAAAATGAATCCTTCCTGCCCAGGAGTCCTCCAGAAAGAAGGCAGAATGAATCCTTCCTGCNATCCTTCCTGCCCAGGAGTCCCCCAGAAAGAAGGCAAAATGAATCCTTCCTGCCCAGGAGTCCTCCAGAAAGAAGGCAGAATGAATCCTTCCTGCCCAGGAGTCCTCCAGAAAGAAGGCAAAATGAATCCTTCCTGCACAGGATCCCCCCTGGCACAAAGGGCAGCACACAAGAAAACTTCTGTCGGGCTAAGGATGTCCCAGTGCAGCATTTTTATTGCAGGAAAAAAGAACAGTTGGGAAAGAATCACGAAGAATACCTTGCTGAAGCCAGCCCAGGCTCTTCGAAATGGCAAGAAGCATCTGTAGGTGAAATGTTTCTTGATTTTGAATCGGTACAAAATATTAAAGAAGATGCTGAAGATGATAGTGCCAGTGACCTCTCTGACTCAGAAAGGATTCCCATCCCCCCCTCTCCCTGCACACCACCAGAACTCATCCTCAGAGCTGAAGAAATCGACCCAGTTTGTTTGGAACACATCCCTGAAATGGGATTTAAAGAATCCGAATATTACTACCCCGACTTCCTCCCACCCCCTTTCAACTCGTGGGACTTGAAGCAGCTGGCCGTCATGGTTCACGTGGAAGGGAAAAGCGATCTCCGGCCCAAGCCCATGGGATCCCTGGAGAAGTACCTGGAGCGCCTGCTGCAGCTGGAGTGGCTGCAGATGCAGACGGTGCAGAGCGAGAAGGGCAGGGCCACCAAAGGCCGGCCCCAGACTGCCCCCGGCCCCGCCCGCGCCCTCAAGAGCCCCGGGAAAGGCAAAGCCTTGCTCAGCCCAGTGCCCAGCAGGCAGGCAGTGCCCCAGGAAAGTGTCAGCAGGCTGCCCAGGAGCTGTGTGGGTCACAGGGCTGAGGCACACGCTGAGGAGAGTCGCCAGGTGCGGTCCCATCCAGGTCACCTGAGACTTGCTGAGAGAGTGGGATGTGCAGCATCTTCTCAGAGGCCACCTGGTGATGTCAGGAGTGAACCGAAAAAGAAACCAGCTGCAAAGCAGCAGCTTCTCAGTCTGCAGCCCCCCGAGAGCAGCTCTAAAATCCAAAGTGTTGGTAACATCAGACCCCCTAAGCAGAGCCCAGCATTCCATGGTGCAGCTGCTCCCATCAAAGGCTTAAAAACATACATGTGTACGAATCCAAAGAAAAATGGCAATGCCAGCAATTATGTTCCTCCTAAAAAACCAACAGCGGACAGGAAAATAAAAACAAATGGCACAAAGCAAACACCACGCAAATTTCAGTGAGGGAAGATCATTAGTGACTGTTGATGCTGCTTGACTGCTAGAAAGCATCTGGCCAGTGCAGAAGAATCTTTTTTTTCTTCATAGGAGGATCCTGAGAAAAATGTTCCTGACATGTGGTTCTGAGTCAGGACTATTCATTTCTATAGATTTGATCTTAAGCCAGCAGGAAATGTTTTCCCTGAAGGCAAGTGTCTTCCATTGGTCTTTCCTCAAAAATATTTATTTATTATAAAATAATATATAATATTTATTGCTCAATGAAGGTAACAATAGCACAGTGTGAAGTTTAGAGAAGAACATCCTGTCTGCACCAGCTGAGTGTTCCTTGTACTGCTGGGTGGGAGGGAATTGGGTCCATGCTCCTTCTCCTTGCCCAGATGTGCTTTTTGTAAGACAGCTTTGATTTTGGTGTTTTTATAAAATGATGGAGCCTGTTATCTATGCAAAGTCAACTCTGATTCTTCACAGAAGATGATGAAGTGGATTTTTTGGATGAAATAGGTATTATTTTTTTGAGAAGAAAAAGAATGGAGATAATGTTTTGAAATATTTTAATGCAGAAAGAAGAATTATTTTTAAGACAAAGTATTAGGGACCAGCCAGCTTCAATAATGACAGATTAAGAAAATGGAATGTGTATTTTTATACCCTGGAATCTTCACTGTGTTTACAGACAGCTTTCCTGGAAGTTCATTTTGTAGGCCTTGATGCTTTTTGTCATTTAGGGGAAATGACCAGATTTCAAATTGCACATGGATGTATTTGAGTAATGCAAACTAAGGCTTTTAGCAGAGACTGTATGGCCTAGTTTTCAGAACTGGTAGCCTCTGAAAACAGAAAAAACAGACTCTTAAAGGAAGAATTTAAAGGGTGTTGGAAGTTCAAGTAAAGATATATTTTGATACAGAAGATACCTATTTTTAGTCACTTAAGATAACTCTTATTTATCCTGTGGTCCAGCCTAGCTTGACTTCTTAAGGTTTAGGGAGGTGAGATGGGGAGATGTCCTGCAGAAAGAAACTGTACAACCAGGATTGGGTCCTGTCCTTGGGCCTTCTGTCTTCTCTTGTGTCTGTGAGATACAGGAGAATACAAAGGACAGAGAATATTCAAGTGTCACTTGATCTATTACAATTTCAAATCAATCACAGCAGCTGGGGACGGGATCTTGTTAAGATGAAATTCTAAAGAGTTTTTTTACTTTCACTTCAAAATCCTGGTCAGCATATTTTCCTCCTCAGCCACCAGTCCCATCTTCATGAGAAGTGAGCTGAGGTCTGATGGACCAGATTCTGCAAGAGGATCCTTCACATTGTGATAGAAAATGAAAAAGTAGCAAATACTAAAGAGTACATTATGTATATAGCTAAATTGCACTTCTCTTGGTGAGCTCATCTTGGTTTTAAGATGCTTAGCTGTTTCTATCTTTCATTGTGCCTACCAGATCTTCAGCTTTGTAAAATTTCAAAGCATGAATTTATATGTAGTTTGAAAAGTGAGAATATTAAGAAATGTAGTAATAAAGTATTTTACAGTACATAAAAACATTGCTCAGGAATAGCCTAAGAAATATTTTTAGTGGTTTTTTCCAAGTCTACTGGAGACCAAATGTGAAATTTTGAATTGGTAAAGAAAATGAATGTAATAGACAGTATTATATGTCCAGAATCAGTATTTGTAAAGTTACACTTAATATGAATTTTAGTTGCATGTACATTCAGCTCTATGCAATTCAAGTGAAACTTAATCTGAGATGCTCAAGGAGAGAGAAGTTGGCAGTGTCAGAGGTGTGGTGGCACTCAGGATGGGACTGAACACCAGCAGCTGCAGAGGACCAGCACATCCCAGTGTTGCTGGTTTTGTTTTGGTCCAGCCTCATGTATTTCAGCTTTTTTGATGAAAGGTTCCTGTACCCAGTGCTAATATTTCAATCTCTGGCCAAATTCTGCAAGCCTGCCTTAGCCAAGTTTTCCTGATTCACATGAACAGTAGTGAAAAATAGGAGAGCTGCTTTGCCAATAATCAGGATTTCAATGCACTGTTCTAGATCACTGTTACAAGCACCAAAGCCGAGGTGAGCAGGATCCAGGCAATAATCAGAACAGCAGTTTTTTAAAACAAATTCTGCTAGATGCAGTAAATAATTTAGCATGTTGTTATAGCATTGAATACTGCTGGATGCTAAATTTTCTAAATTGAAGCTTTCCTGGGTTGTAAGGAGGGCATGTAGATACAGGCACATTTTGCATGAATAAATAAATAAACCCCGTTTCAACCAGCTGTGACCAGAGCAAAGGTGATTGTCACTGGGAAAAGTCTTTTGTAGAGGTAGGAAAGTTTTAATGTTTTAATGTAGTGTTTGTCATCTTATGGACACCAGTCTGTCGTTGGAGACTAAAAGTGAAGCAGGTGGAGGTGGTGATGGCACTCAAAGAAATCTGAAAGCTTGTTCCTCACTGGGCTCCACGTGGGATCTGGCCAAGGAGGTTTTGTGTGTCTCACATGATAATCACAGCAGTCTAATTTCTGTCATTGATTTCATACTTCTGACATGCTTGTCTTTCTTCACACACAGTAACCAAAACTCTGTGTTTGCCTCCACAAGCAGCTCTTGGCCCAAGCAGAGCTGCAAGGGTTGGGTTTTATCCTGTTTCCATTTTAACTTCACCATGTTCTGGGCCTACAGATGAAAAGAGCTCCTTTTGTGAAGAGGACTATGGTTTATATTTCATTTTGTATTGCTGGATATTGTCTTTAGAAGCACTTCTGAACAGAGCAGAAAAACTTACTCCATTAAACACATTCAGTTGAAAATGAATTACTTAAGATACTTGCCCAGCACCCTGTTTGTGTGGCTATCAGCCTTTTTTTACAAGGTTTAGCAATATGATCATGTGGATCTAAGCCTAGCACTGGTGATGCTTCTTAAAGAACAGATTATTGTGATGTGAGATGTTTAAACAGAGTAATTTTTTTTTTTTTTTGCTAGAGAATGTAAAGGTTTTGTGTTCTGCAGTATTACCTGCAGAACAAATATGCTCAGGTTGTATTTTAAATAAAGAGCCAGACTCTGCTTCAGTTGCATGAGTATAAACTTTGAACAACTCAGTGAAATGACCCTGTGAGAAGATGTGAAGAAACAGAATTTCACTCCAATATGTATAAACTGCTTTCCTTAGTAATGCTAATGTATTTTTGGTGCATCACATGAAGAAATTTAAAGTAATATTATTTTTCTCTTGCCATGTTCCTTTTTTCTCCATTGCTTGCATCTCATTCCGAGGGCAGTAATTTTTTCCCACCTTGTTTTCAGTTGGATACAGCAGGATAATGCTGCAGGGAGGGTTGTGCTGGTTCCATTGGGCTGAACTGTCCTGTTTGACTCCAGGCTCTGAGATCTGCCCTCACCTGTCACTGTTCCTGACCTGTGTTTCATTCATTGTTGTTTGAGGCAACTTTCACCTTGTATTTGCTATTTAAAGGATCTTGTTAGAATTCTGAGAGAATTTTGACAGTTTTTTCAGCCAATATGTGCTTTTTTGGAGCTGATACATTAAATTTTTACAGTATGAAATTGCCTAGAATGTACTATTTTTTGCCTTATTTTAAAGGTATTGAGCCTTTGTTGCTCCCATTGCTTTAGTGGTTTTTCATCTGAAAAATAAACAGACCACGCTGGAAGGACTGAACTTGATTAACTGAGGATTTGCAGACCAGCTTTTGATGTTGGTATTCATGTATTCCTATTTATTTGATCTTTTTGTGGATATTTTTGCTAGTAATTCCTTGGGAAAGTGATCTTGTCATTCAAAGGTCCCGTATCTTTGCTACAATAAAAGTGAGATACTGCCGTTTGTCGCAGAGTTGTGTTTTTTGTCAAGATGGCACCACTGAATTTCCATGGAGAGAATTCCGGTATAGCAGTGTGGGGTGGAGGGGGTGGCTCAGCCGATCCCGGCTCCTGCTGGCCAAGGGAAGCCAGAAAAATACGGAATTTTCTTCATTTTCGGCAATTCCATCCGGGATCCAGCCGCGAGCGGCGTCGGCAAAAGGGAAAACCCGGAATGGATTCTGCCGGAGTCCGGAATGGAGTTGGCAAAAGGGAAAACCCGGACTGGATTTCTTCCGGAGTCCGGAATGGAGTTGGCAAAAGGGAAAACCCGGACTGGATTTCTTCCGGAGTCCGGAATGGAGTTGGAAAAAGGGAAAACACGGACTGGATTCTGACGGAGTCCGGAATGGAGTCGGCAAAAGGAAAACCCGGACTGCATTTCTGCTGGAGTATGGAATGGAGCAAAACCCAGACTGGATTTTTCCTGTAATGGCTATAACCCAATGTCACACAGAGAGTGTTCTTGTATTCAGCTGAGGCTAATCCAGAGGAAAATAAAAGGAGGGAGAATGAAATTGTCTATTTTGTATTGCTGAAAAATGCCTTTGTTTTGCTATTTCTGTGGTATTTATAGCAAGCTTTACAAAGCTCCTTTGTGAGGTGTCACACAACAACTTTACAGTCAGAACATTCCTCTGTTTGAGGTTTTCCTGCTGTCCAAGCCTTCCTGTCCTGCCCTGCTATTTATCGTGTTGCTGTTGTGAGTTTTGGAAGATCCTTCCTCTCTTCCTGCCCACACTCAGTTACCTGAGTGTGGCCTATTTGACATGATCTGTTCCGTTTCTTCTTACCTGAACATGAGATCAGTTCTTCCATAATTCTTCCTTTCAAAACTTTCAGAACAGTAAATTATTTAGAAGATAATAAACCTTGTGCCCAGTAAGAGCAAATCAGGAGAATGAAAAATGCTGTAAGAGGTGTTTTCACAGAAGCCAGAACCTTCCCCCCACTCTCTGCCACTCTCAATATTTAATTTCCTGCTTCGTTATGAAGTTTTATATAAAATTTGCAATGCTGTGGCAACCTGAGATGGAGTTGTGGTAAGCAGGCTCCGAAAATGTGCAGTCATTTGGGAAGTAAAGCAACTGCAACAGTATCAAGGACTGCTTGCCAAAGAACTGGGTGTGCCTCTGGCTGTTCCCACACACCCAGAACTGTTACTTTTGCTTTATTGACATGTTCCTCCTTTTCCCTTATTAAACTCCTAAAATTTTGGGTAGTGGGTTTTGTTTCTCACATGCACCATCCCTCCTTTACTTTGCAAGAGGCACTTTTGGTGCTCGTGTGTGTGCTGGCACCTGCTGGCTGTTGGTATCATGGCACTGCTGTAAATAATACACTAAATGCTGAGGAATTGTTGTCAGACAAGGTTATTCCTTTCCATGAAATAACTTCCTGCTCTACTGTAAGAGGTAGGGCCTCTGAGAGGGAAACTCGTGGGTTTCCTCAAGCCCTGCTGATAAAACAGATGAAATGGTAAAAAAGGGATGGTATCAAATTTCCCTATCAGGAAACCACAGCTGTGTTACTTTTAAATTTTGAGGTTTGGACATGCCTGACTGTGTGTGATTGACCTCTGCTCATGAAGGCTGTTGTTCTTACAAAACAGAAATGAGGGAAGAACAGCTCAGGAGATTGTGTTCTGCCATTAGCTAAGTTATACATGCAGGAAGTGTTGGAATTAGTTACAAATCTTACTCCTGTTCTATTACAATTTTGTGCTGAAAGAAAAATGCTTTGCCTAAGGCAAGCACTAAGTCTGGGAGCTAAGACACTGGTTTTGTGTTTCAAAGTTTACTTAAACAATAAATTATGCTTTCGCTCGGATGTTATTAACTAATAATTCAAGGCTGGGAACTTCAGTCAAGTGTGATAAAATAATTTGGCTGAGTGGCAGGCAGCCACGTTCTCCTAAATGCCAGCAGCAAGATCTGTTTACACAATAAATCACTCCTGTGATAAACTGTCCTTAACTTTTAACTCCAGATGGAAGGCTTCAAGTCAGGCCAGTGATTTAGCAGCGCTGCTAATACCTGAGGTGACATTTTTATTGCAGATAATAACCATATTGGTAAGATTAGAGTTAGGCTGTGTTTTGCTGTTTCCTCTGAAAATTAGGCAAGGCTGAAAACAATCCTGGAAGTGTTCTGTGTGTGTAAACTCAGGCTGGGTTTGGAGCACACCATGCCTGTGCTCACCCAAACATGAGATGTGATCAGACCCACGGTTGCTAATGTTGGTAAAGTTCTCTCTTGCATGGGACAAACCCCCCTGTTTTAATGAAACCCTATTTCTTAGATAATTTCTCACAATTGCATAGCCTGTGCCCACACAGGTTCTAACATTCAGTATTTCAGCTTCTTCAGGGATTTGAAGACTTGCACACACTAAGCTAACTCAGCTTCCCAGCACCATTGTGAGATAAACACGCAATGTTTACCCTTGAAAGAGCAGAAATTGAGGCTGAAGGAGCTGCTCAGTTGACCACAGTCACACAGAGAGCCGTGGCAAGCTAAGGAGTGGCTCTTATCAATGGTGCTGCATGAGTATCTTGCCTTTCACCAACAATGTTGACCTTTGCAGCAGCTTTTAGCCCATTCCTTTTGAGCAGACCTGAGGGAAATGTGCTCTGCTGTGGTCATTTCAAATAATTAAAACCTTCATTTTACAGATAAGGCACAGATGCACAGCAATTCTAAGCCAGCTCCTGTAACTAAAAAAAGACTTGTAGAATGGATCTAGATGTTCAGAATCTTTTTGTCACTATAATAACTGAAGTATCATTATATTCATAATTCTCACCAAGCCCTGTCATTTATGCAACTACCTGGCCAAAAATATTCTTCTTTTTTTCTCACTAAGCATTTGCAGTCAGTGATTTGGTGATGTGACACTTGAACTCCTGTTAATGATCACTGGATCCTTTTATTGTAGCAATGACAAAACATGGTACAAACACCCAAATAACCACTCAAACTGCTGAAGGCTGTTATGAATCCTGTTGCCAACAAAGGGACAGGAAATCTGTCATACATCAACTGGGGGGTCTGGAACACAGCAAAACTGCAGCACTGAGGCTGGGTTGGAGGTATGTGTGTCAGCTCCATATGACAATTACTTCTTTCTCCATCTGTGCATTAGGTTTGAGTTGACATTTTTCCTCAAAGGGGAGTGAAGGGAGTGATAGAAACCTAAATTAGATTATTAATCTTTCATTTTTTTAGAAGCTAGAAAGTTCTGCTTGAGACACCAGTAAGTTTTTAGAGGAGTTTGGCAGAAGGGAGGCCCAGGCTGACAAGGAGCAGCTTCACTAAAAAATGACTACAATCAAAAAGGTTTGTTTAGAAGCTTTCATGAGGAGCAATGATTACTAAGAAGTGAAAATGAGGCATCAACCAGCACATTTCTCCCCTACATCACACATTTGCAGCAATCCCACTTCTAAGGCACTATTGCAGGCAGCTGCTCAGTGAATGGCTCTCAGCCACGGGAAGCAGCTCCAGGAGACAAACCAAGAGGGGAGAGCTGGAGGCAGCAGGTTCACTCGTGCCACCCCTCACTGGATATTGCCAAGCTGCCCAGTTTGGGCCTCAGAGCTGCTGCTGCCCTGTCTCCACAGGTGAGGGGGAACCATCATCTCCATCACTGAGGGAGCTTCCAGAGGCTCTCCTGGAGGTTGGTGCTCTGTCCCTGCTGGACCCACACCATCCCTGCAATGCCTCAAAGCCAACCTGGGCTGTGGATTTCACCTTTAGCACAGGCAGGTGCCACATTTCTCCCCAAGGCCCCTCTGCTTGTGCCTTCTATCCCCAAGCCAGGCAGAGAAGTCGAGCAGAGCCCACAGGATCAGCCAGGAACAGCCCTGAGTGCTCTCTGTGTGTTATCCACGGCCCCAGCCCAGGCTTGCCTCATCCCCACTGGCACAGGGAGTGTGTGAAGCCTCTGGCTCGTTCAGGGTCTGCTTTAAACTCAGTGCCTCCATGGCCTGCTGTTTTCCCACTGCTGTAGTGTTTCAATTACCTGTTCACAGTGAGAGGTCTAATCAGGACTCCTGCGAGCCCCCATTACTTCTGGCCCCTGCTGTGCCCAAGCCAGTGGGAGTCCCAGCAGCACAAATGTTTATCTCTGCACAATCTTCATCTCTGTCTTTGTTTTGCCTCGTTTATAAAGATCTTACTTAAAAGCAAATGACACACAATCAGTAAAGGGGAAATTAATCATGCTGGAACCAAAGTTCTGACACTGAGTTTTAAAGGAAACAAGAGACACTGATCACAGGCTGGTCCTACAGAAAGGGGATGTCAGCACATCAGTGATAAAGTCTTTTTGTCTCAGACAGAAAGCTTTTCCCTGTCTGCTGTTTCCTCTACTCTGCTGAGCAATGGGGTCTCCTGGGATCTTTGGGCTGCCACAGAAGGAGTATGAGTTTTAATCAAATCTTTCTGTGCCAGTTTGGGGTCATTTTGTTCCCTCTGAAAGATCCATTTGTCCTGATTAAGGTTTTACAAGAAGTCACTTAAAGGACAGATAAATGACATGAGATTTTATAAGTGAAGGGGAAACCACATGCTGAGAGGGTAATAATTAGTTCCTTCTATTAATGCCTTAGGTGTTGTTGTATTTCACAATCCCAATAATTAAACACTTAGTAGCAGAGTGTTGGATTAGTGTTTAAAAAAACCCCACAGACCAAAGTGAAGGCTTCTCTCAAGGTTTTCTGGGAGGAAGCAGGGAACAGACATTGTTGCACAGGTGGTAGTGGCAAAGTTTCCCAGCTGAGTTCAAAGGCTGCGATCACCTTCAAAGAAACTGGAAATAGGCTTTTCCTTTTTTAACATGTGCTGATGCTGACAACTGAGAATGAGAGATTTATGCCATGACAATGGCTTTCCTTTTTCAGCCTGTAATAGCACTTGGACAGAAAACTGGTGCTTGGGGAAAATTGAGGGAAGGCACATGCAAAGCAGTGCCAAGCAGGTGCTGAGCATCCCTTCTGCCTCTGCTCTTTGCACTCCCATTATTTCATACTTTTCAAAAGTGGTGAGAAGCCTTCACAATGGAAACATCTGCTCCTGTTAGAGAGACATGGCCCATTGACCTGGGCCTGCCCAGGACCCCTCCTTGGTGCCTGGAATAACATAACTCTCAATGTCTGCTGTAATTACTAAATTCCATACTGAATGCACAATTCTTAGGGACTGGACATTTCTCAAAAAACCAGAAAGCTCTGGAAAAATGTGAATATTTGGTATTTCAGATGCCCACTTTGTTTTCCCTAACACTTGTGGTGGGAACCAGCTAGTAGAAGTTACTCTGTGAGGTGTGAACTGAAACTCAAATTCACAAAGTATTTTTTACTCTGAAGGATGAATCCCACCATTTTCTCTGCTCTGCCCGTGCCACCTCTCCCACTGAGGATGTTGCAGTAAAACCCAGTTTGGAAAAAAACCATTCTATTCTATGGAAAATGGAGCAAAATGAGGTTCCAGAAGACAGTGAAGGCCCTTCAGCCTTTTTCCCTGTCCCCTAGAGAGGTGTAACTACCCAATGTGAGGCTTGATGACATGAATGAACAGAATAGCAAAGCTAAATTTTCCAGAACCTCATACAACACCATCTGCTCTTTGTAGGTTCTTCTACTACTTGCATCAGCAATGGAGTTTCCCACAGCAGTTATGTCCAGTAAAATATTTTGCAACACAGCTAACACCTGTTCCTTCTTTCTGATCGTCCCCAAAAAATTAAATCCCAGACTTTTGAGCAAACAGAGCTCCCATTAGCAAAATATCATACAAAAAAGTATTTTTTTTTGTAAAACAGAACTTCACTAAATATATCAGTATTGTGGGGACTGCAGTTACAAAGATCTTTTTGGTACAATCTACTGGTTATTTATAATTTATAATTATAAATATTTAAAATAAATAATAATGTAAATATTTATAATAACCAGTTGAATATGATATGTTATTAATAATCCTGTAGTTTTAAAATTGTTCTAAATTCTATAAAATAAGAGAAAAAATTGCTTCAGGGATTCAACCAGCAAATTATTTCAGGGCACTGATAATTATTAATGCTGCTTGATAGAGGCTTTCCCCGTGTAGAGACAGTTCTGTAATTACCCAGGAGATGGCATAAGTAGGCCGGTTATCGACCTCTCAGCACCAAGGAGTTACACCAAGAAAGGATTATTGATACCCTATTTGAAAACAAATCTACTTAAAAAATATATATTTTGATATGGTCAGTGAAGAGGAGGTTTTTTTTTCTCAAGAAAAAGCCCTTTCCTCATCAGCATCACACAAGGAAAGGGTCACTTAATGGCTATACAGCAGCACCGAGGGAAAGGGATGTGAGGAGGCCAATATGAAAATCTTAAGCAGATATTCTGATTTTTTCCCCTTAAGCTGTGTCCTTTATATAGAAAACTTTCTATTTGTCCACTGTTTTCTATGAAGAAGAGACAGCAGAAATTATTGTAAGAAATATATCTTCATTGTCCTCTGTCTACCCATTCCATCCTGTTTGCTTTTCCAAAGGGTTTTATTCAAAGAATTTCTAAAAGTATAGAGGACATGGTAGAATCCATTTAAACCAACAAATAAACATTTTCAAGCACACAGAAGGAATTAATGTTTGCATCTGGCCTTCAATATGTAACTTTCTAAATGAGCTTTTTCCATATTCTGATAAATATTTTCACTATTCAAACATATCAAAACAGAATGCATGCTCTGCACACTGTGGTAATGGATACTTCAAAAAAGGAACAAAAATGCTGAGATCAGTTTCCCTCTCTCCATTCAGTGTTTCAAAATGCCTAATTCATGGCTCAGGGAGACATTTGATAGTGTCAAACTGCAGTTCCTGATGACATAAATGAACTTGGGGTTAGTGTGAAATTTCCTAACTTGAAATCTGCTGCCTGTCACACTGAGGTCGTTGTCCAGAAGTGAAACCACAGAGAAATGCATTTAAACAAGAAACCCTTCCTTGGACCTGGGGTCAAACCCTGACTATGCAGATGCTGAAAGTGATCTCAATAGACTCTGCATTCACTATTTTTTTTTTCCCTAGGCATTTGCAAGGTGCCACAGAATGTCACAGTTGAAACCTCCCCTGATGAAAGGGCAAGAGCTGAGTTAGAGGAGTTATTGCAAATCAGCTCAGTGATGCAGCAGCTCAGTCATGTGGGGGGATTTGTAAACAGCTGGCAAGGCAAGCACCAGTTCTAAGTTCTGACTTAATTACAAGGAAGTGATAAAGGTACCATGTCTAGGATTAGGAGGGATGAGCATATTCATATAAAAGAGGAGAAAAAATACTGAACTTGCCTATTTCTTTCAGAACTGTAGATCACCAGTTCATCATCCTTCCTGATCTTCATCAAACATCGGTGAATCTTATCCATGGATTGTGTGGGCAGGTGGCATCTTTTAGTCCTTGACAAAGCCTGAAAAAAAAGAGATTTTAGTCCTTAATTAGGGCTTCAAGATGCTTCTGCAAGAAAAGCAGTAACAGATAGAACTACTGTTTGTGCTTTTGAATTTTTTTTGACATATTTTGCAGGATATCTGTGAAAGGGTGGTTTGGTTTTTTTATCCTGTAATATTTGTTTCTTGCCCAGAATAGCTTCTATATAGCCAGAGATAGGGATCTCATGTTTAAAAGCATCTGTGTTTTTGTTTTCAGACATTTTGTTTCAAAACCATCAGCTATAGCCACGACTATCATAAACCCACAAAATCTCAGTCCAGTTCAGCTTGTCACCTTGCCAAGAATGCTGCTTAGATTAATACAAACACCATCAAACTACTTAATTGAATTGCATTTGGGAGAGATAAGGAAAAGAATACAAGGTGATCATGGAAGCTGCACCAACAAATCTTGTAAAGAACATGTTACAGAATTTTATATGGAAAAAATAATAGCAAACAGATCACAAGCCACTGGCACTCACAGTTGCTCCTAGCAGAAAGGCAACATAAAGAAATGGCTTTTAGTGTAGAAACTGGAGTGTATCCTGGATCCTGCAAAGCTGCTGACACAGGCTGTAAGTGATGGAAAACCAACAGAACCTGTCATCCCCATGTTTCAGTACTGACAGTGTAAAAGGCTTTTTGCATTTAGAAATTCATTTGAAAGCAGTAGTGACAAGTGAAGTCCTATTTCCATCTACAGTGGAAAGAATTTCCCACTCCAGTGGCTGATTCTTCTTTTTGTTACTTTAGGGAAAATCATGGATGATTCTGGCAAAGCCAGAGTGATGGAATAAAGCAAAGGGAGAGGATGGGGCCCCACACATTTCTTGGTCAGAGCATCCCTGACTGTGACCAGGACATTCTACTCACTGATGCCAGCAGGACACAGTAGGAACCACGTCTCGTCAAAGAGAGGATGTTTTGAAAAGTTCATATTCAAAAGGAAACACATGGAATTGGGGAAAAACAAGCTTAACTTTCCCAATGATCTTGGAGGATGAGAAAGTCTGGACTGTAGAATCTGGGCAACTCCTTACTCAGAGATGCTCAGAAATCACAGTAGGAGGGAGTATCTCTTCAAATCCAAACTGGAATAAATAAGGAAAAAAAGTTGTGGGGTGACTCAACACTAAAGCTGAAGAGGTTTGATATTAATTGTTAGCAGAGCCCTGTCATGGGCAGGGTGCAATTGCAAACACAGACATCACATCCTCCTGCATGGAGGAGTAAAACTGCAGAATCCCTCTCCAGACACAGCACTGGCTCCTCCCAAGAAAATCAGGACCTCAGGTGCAGGAGACAGTTTGTGTTTGCATCTTGTTCCAAGAGAGCAGGAAAAGGTAACTGGAGCCTGCATCCATCACAGGAGCTGGGACGCACTGCCAAGGCCAGTAATTAAGAAATTACTTCAGTTTTCTTGCTTGAAGATCCAGGTGGCTCCAAAGAAGAGAGAGAGAGCAAATACCAGTGTGGTGTGATGGATAATGGGGAAGGTTTGGCTCCAGGCTGAACTGAAAACCTGAGCTAATGCTGCTGTATACACCTAGTCATGGTATTTAAAATAAAGTGCCCTCAGCATGAGGGGAAAATCAGCAAGGTTTGTGTTCCAGCAGGTTCACTGCTGGTCCACAACTCTGAAAATCACACTTGGTGAGACTCCTCTGTGACTCTGGGCAAGTGAGGTGCAGCCAGATTTTAATAAACTATTCACCATCTACCTGCACTGGAATTAGTGGAAATTAAATGTCATAAATCTGTCTATTACATCTCTCCAGCTGTGAAATGGGAACCATCCTTCCTGTCTCAAAGAAATACTTCCAGAGATTCTGAAGTGTTCTGACAGAGAAGTAATAAGAAGTGTGCACGTATCCCAACAGAAATATGAAGTTTCCTCAGCTGATGTTGTGCTGATGTGCTGAATAAATATTGCCTTTAGTTTTTCACAATATTCAGGTTTATGAGCCAAATGAAAGCCAGGCATGGATGGTATTTTTAATGTGCTGAATAAATATTCATCAGGAGATTCATCAGGATATGCATTTTTTAAGCTAAAGAGCCAATATTATTTATAGTCTGTGCTTTCATGTAGAGAAGCCAGTTATATGAGAAACGAGGAGGAAAAGTGACACCCTGCTATGAGGTTGCTGGATATTTGCTAACAAGACCATGATGAGGGTGAAACAATCCTGTGCTTGACTTGAATGGGGAGTGTGGGAGATGAAAAATCGAGGTTTATTTCAGTATCTTGTTGAACTTGGTAACTTTAGGCATTCGAATACTTTGTGCAAGATACTTGGCAAACATCAGAGTGAGACATTCACAGAAACAGGTGAAAAACCCAAACATACACATCTACTGATATAAAATCCCAAGATCTTTCAATGTAGGTGGTTTTAACATGGCAGAGGAACATCATTATTGGGATTTTTTTTTTAATGCTCAAGAAAGTCTTATGCAAAACCAGTAGCAACAGTGTCTCTCCTTCCCCCAGGACAGCTCAGGGACTGTTTTCAGTTTGTGCTACTGTACACATTCCATCATTATGAGCCTCTAAAAATGAAAAATAGGTCAAGAAATTGCAAGGTGAACGAGTTAATACATAAACCATTATCATATTCAAGTGCTGTATAACTGAATACCTTCCATTTAATTAGGAGGCAGTAGAGTCAGCACAGTGTGGTGACATTAATCATTACAATACTGAAATTTTGTTACCATGGTGTGTCTTTTAAGAGGAAACGATTTGAAGATGTAAATTAACTTTGCCTTAGAGTTTCCCTGCTCACACCCTCAGACAAGCAGCAATCACTGTTTGTGGGTTTTGTGTTGCAAGAGCAGCCCAGAGATGTTATTAAATGCTCTCATCAGAGCTACATCCATCCTTCTTTTGGCCCCATTGCAAAACCTTCCCATTTCCCTGCTGTCTCTTTGCACTTTATAACAGATATTTTAGCAGTCAGGGGATGTTCTGCAGTGACAGCTATGAACTTTAATATCCTTTATCTAACATGAAGAATCATAAACCAGGCATTATTTCCCTCCCCATGGCCAGCCCGACTCTCAGGGCAGCAGGATGTGTCTCAGCCCTGTTTACTCTCCAGACAAGTGAGCTCCCTTGCAAAGGGACAGAGCTTTTTGTACACATGCAGATATTTACTAGGATTTACTCCTGCAACATTTACCAATAAACCCACAAATCAAACTGAATCTTCACCCAGCACTGCAGATCCATCTACATCACACCCAACTCTTTGGTTTGTGTCCTAGGGTATAATTTAGGCTCTCACAGCTGGACAGCAGCACTGAGATGATGGACTGGGGTGATTTCTGGACTCAAACCAACTCCTGGGGAGAGAGAGCTGGGAATAAAGCCTTGGATCAGGCCCAGGTAGAGATGCTGAGGAAGCATTTCTGGCCTGGGCTGAAGGTCTGCTGAAGAGATTTGGTCAGGGAGCAGACAAGAGTAAAAAGCTTTTTTGGGTGTGAGAAGCTGGAGGAGGTGATATTATCTTTTAGGCAGAAACTTGTGGTTGTAAATCTGTATTAAAGTCATCATTCCCATATCCACAGAGCTGAATTTTCCATTGAGATACACTTTGTCGGTCATCCTGATTGTGATCACAAAACAGTCCCTGGAAGTCAGACCAGATTACTGTTATGGCTGTGAAGCAAATATTCTGTTACTGTAAAGGGCAACCATTTTGTGCTTCCTGAGCTGAAAAACTATTGTCAATAAGTTACAAATTCAGACTAGAGCCTGAGGGAGTCAGACACTCAAATGCCATTGAACTTCATAAACAGCTGAGTGCTTACATCCTTTAGCTCCTAAATCCTTCCCTTAAATTACAAATCTGGTCTATAAACACAAAAATCTAATAGTTTGAAAGAAAGGTTTGCAATAAAGTATAGATCCAGCCTAAATCCTTTCTCCATGAGATGCTGATCAATATACATAACTCCAGTGTCAGCTCATCACTTGCAAAATCTTTTGACCTTGAACTGTTTTTACTTCTTAATTTCACTTGCTTAATTTTTTGTTGCCAACTATCTGAATCGAAGCTCTCTGAAGTAAGGAAAGTCATATTATTCATTCTGTGTTCACTGGCTCTAAGCAAGGTGGGCAAATCTGCATCTTTTTGCTTATAGGCAAATCCCTCTTGCAGAACAGTTGCAAACTTTTCTGTGTAGTCATTTGAAGCACATTTTCAGCCTCTAATCTCCTGCTGGAGTGAAATTCAAAGCACAGTGGACAGAGTAGGATTCTTTTCTTGAATTTGTTTTGCTTTTAGTGGAACTTCAGCATTCCTGCCTTTTGACTGGAGTCCCTTTGTCCTGTCCCACCCATCGGAGAGGTCATGCCTGGCTCCTTTTGGCACGGAGATGCCATTTTGCTGTGAAAAAAGGAACTGCATGCAGCACACTGTGCATTTGCATAACCTCTTTGGTAACAGTTTGTCAAGAATCCCTCTCACTGTTATTTCTGTATTGTTCTCTGTCTCGCTGAGAGAACAGTGCACTTTCTAAGGATGCAAAATGATAGCTCTGTCTGGTGTATGATAGAATATTAAATACATCATTAAATCCAGCTACTTCTGACAGTGTTCTTCTAGTATTTGTCACTTAAGGGTTTGTTGATCCCCCACAAAGCACATTTTAAGAGAACTGAGCACAGAGTTTCTCTTGGTAAGAAAATTTTGACAAGTCTTTTCTCTTTTTCTTGTTTTTCTTTACTGAGATGATTATCAGACATGTAAACAGGTTTTATTTTGCTAAATATCATCACATTCAACTGCTTCACTTTTAGCTTCTGATCTTAATCAAGATTTGACCAGAATATGCCTCTGGAACCTTTAGCAAAATACCAAATGCCTTTTCGATTCCCTGAACCTCTATTTATTCACACTTTCACGACCATGCAGGACAGCTGAGGGAAGAACCACAACTTAACCAAACATCCATACACTTGCATAGAGATTTTAGTCTATTTTCTACCTATTCTGAGAGCTGTTCTGCATATTTTAGGTCAGAACTGAGACGCTGGCTCTGCATTGGTTGTGTCTGCTGAGGTGCACCACGTTAAGGCACAAATTCTGCTGAGGTGCATCACGTTAAGGCAGGAATTGTGCAGCTCCAGGGCTGTGGGTGCTCAGCAGGTGGCACTCGGTGCCTGGAGCAGACAGGCTGATGGTGCCTCTCTGAGCAGGGACAGAAGGCAGCCAATCTCCCCACGTGCAGAATTAACCGCTCGGAATCTGTAATCGCTAACTGCGGATCAATTTAATTAGTGTCCTGTCAGCGTGTGCAGCCACCCCTTTGATCTCCATCCCCACACACAGCTCCAGTGTGTCTGTCTCAGGGTTTGCAAACTGGGAGCTAAAAAAGTGGAGTCAGAGGCTGTGAGGGGAGCAGGGTCACCGTGGCTGTGAAACCCCTCAAACACAGGTGTTACCCACTGCCCCAACACTGGGGTCCTTCTCTCTTATTTCCTCCCATCAGAGATACTTGCAATAAATTTAGACAACACCAAAATATAAAAGAATAAAATCTCTTTGCTCCATCTAAAGTGGGGGTGCTGATAAGTAATCACCATTAACAACACCCTGTTGGAAACCTGTTGTACAGACAACATCCAGCAGCATGTAAGACACTTCCCAGTTTCAACCACTTCAGATTGAAGATACAAATGCCCCTGTATCTTAGCAATCGTTGCCTGACAACTCCTAGATTGTTGGAAAAACATATCAGAGTCCAGCAACAAACTCCAGTTGCTCTCACTTAGCTTGACTTTCCAGGAACCTAATGGAAAAAATAAATTGTATTTTGTTTGATAGATTAGCTGATAAGTCTGGCGTGAAAGAGGTTGCATGCAGTTGTTTTGTTCAAAGGCATGAGAGAAACTGATTTTAGAAGTGTTACATACATAGGTAGATTAAATACAAGGTTACATACAAGGTTAGACTAAAAAAATAAAAGAAAATAGAGGAAAAAAAGAAAATAAAGATTAAATCACTAGGCATAGTTTGATTTAAGAGAAATGCATGTGAAGATACTGTGATTTTTTTCCAGAATGTCTCAATGAAAATGTGGATTTCAAAAGGTTTCAATTGCTCCATGTATTGAAATTAGTAGGAGCTGAATTTCCCAAGCTGTAGCTGTGTTTCAGAGCAGCTGGACCTGCAGCATCCTTGTCTTGTCAGTGATGAAAATATTTCTCATGCACTGGAAATACCAAGCCCAGTACCAGGCCAACAAACATCCTTTAAAATCCACACTAAACCAGGGAAAAATTACTTGCACTATTATTTGGCCACAGAA
>WEZZ01024789.1:0-64823 GCA_013400585.1 Chloropsis cyanopogon | reverse complement strand
TATATATATATATGTATATATATATATATACCTGGAACACAGCTTCACTTATACATTTAAAACACTGTACTATGACACAGGTTTAAATGAATATTAGGAATCAGAAATGTTTGTTAGGACAGGAAACTGGCGGTGGGGATTAATTTTTTTTTAAGTTTTGGAATGGATTTTTGAAGCAATGACTCAACTATTTTGTGTGGTTTTAGTATGCACACACATAAACTGGATCATATATCTGCAGGAAATTTGCATTCCTGAAGATGAAGGATTTTGTGTCAGTGTTAAACAGTGTGTGATGTACAACACCATCACCCCATCTTCAGAATTTATGTTCTAGTTAGGGAGTCTATGATCAGGAAATTCTAAACAATGTAGGAAGAAATGAATGTGTCAGCCCTTAATATCAGGTTAGAGAGTCAAAGTCAGTCTCGGTAAGGTAGGAGACACTTTTTTCTCATCTAGCACTTCTGAGAAAATGAAATCAAAAGTTGGTACTGCAGCTGTGAATCGACAGGTTAAAACTGCTGTGGAGCTGCAGCAGCAGGAACGGGGAGGGAACGTCTCCTTTGTGGCAGAGGCTGCTTGGAAGGAGAACCTGTGGGAAGAACTTAGCAGTGTCTGCAGGTGGGGTTCTTCAGAGACCTGACTTTTGTTTTCAAGAATGATTAATTTCTGCCTCTTAAATGTAGCCCAACTGTTTCCCCTCTTTTGCAATGACCCCATGGCAGGGATGGGGCCCTGCAGACTCCGTGGGCTGCCCTGGCTCCTCCTGGTCCATAGTGCTGACCCTGAGGAGCTGGGAAGGGCTGACTCTGCTTTCCAAGTGGGAGAGGATGCACAGGGAAGTCCCAAATCCTTCCTTCCATTCAATTAGTGAACATCCCTGCCTCCAGCAGCAGGGATGAGCTACAGCTGGTACCAAAGAGGGAAACTCGGGCGTCACTTTGCCACTCACATACACATGTAGTCATTTGTTCTGGTGTATGTGAATAGTTCAGAAATGCCTGAAACACTTGAAAGAGTCACTCTGCCCCAGCCTCACTGCAGCTGCTGGCAACCATTAGGCTGCTTGTCTGCTCTTTGTTGAACTGGCATCGCTGGGAGCGACACCCCTGGCACGGCAGTGACTGACAGGAGATGCTGCGGGAGCGGCACTAATTGGGAAGCAGGAGCAGCAGCCCACGGCTCACCGGGCAGCTCAGGGGAGGGAAGGGACTTGGAAGTGACCTGCACTGCTGCTGGTGGGGAAAGGGCGAGGCAGGAGGGCCTAACAAGGGCGAAAGGACACTCCTGTGCGAGTGTGTGACCCTGAGCAGCAGCACAAGGTCGTGTTACCAAGTCAGCTTTTTGCCACGGAAGGAGATGATGTAACAATTCTTTTTGGATTAAAAAATGAGAATCACTCTGGTGCCTACAAGCATGAGAAACTTATTTGCATGCCCTGCCATCTGGAACGTTACCTCCCTTTCCATCCTGGGTGCTGTCACATTTTTCATACCATGGCTCAGTTCTTGCCAGAAAACCTTCGGATGGACCACTTCTTTCTTTCTTTATCCCATCATGGACTACATCGTGCCTTCCCCACGGGAGGACAATATCCAGATCTCTCTGGCAATTACAGCAACTGCTAAAAAGCAGCTCAGAAGGTCCCTCTTCAAATCCAGTTGTGTCAGTTAAAATAATGGACTCTTCATTGCCATGACAAATACAAAAGCACAGAAACAAATAAAATAATATCATCACCAAGAACAAGGCTTTAAGAACCTCTATAACAACTCACTGTAAACACAATCCTCAATGCTGGGCACTGAACCCCTGTTCTTCACTCTGAGTTCATTATGGAGATGTGGGCAGGAAGGTTGCCCTTGCTGAGGGAAGAGAGAGGTGCATGACACAGGAGGAACACTGTCATTCCCTGTGCTCACAGCCTGATTTTCCTCACGTATGGACAAACTTCTCTTCCACCATATCACCATAATTTCTTTATCCACTTCAGATGGTAAATGTTTTTCAGCAGATATTGCATCTTTGTATTTGCTAACAGGTAGCAGGACAGATGGCACACCTAAAGTGTACCACGAGACATATGTTTTTGTGTAAGTACTTGAGGGTTTTCAGTATGCAGGAATGTGTATTTATTTTTGTTAGTAGAACCTATATATCTATATTGGTCAGCTGATGATCTGGCACGGCATCCGTATCAATTCATGAGACAAAATTTCTAAATTCCAAATGTCTACCTCACCTTTAAAGGTTTAAACTAAGATTAACTCTGCTACTCAGCTACAGGAGGTTGATGTGGTGTTTGAGATCTTGTGTTAAAACTCAGAGCCATGTGATATGACTTGAAGAATGGAATTTTCCATTAAATAATTGGTCTATAGACAAGAGAGGAAGGTATTTAGCCTTGCCAGTCAGGTTTCAAATACCTCATAGCAGCTGAAAAACATGCAGGGCAGAAATTCTGTAAAATGCATTTGTGGCTGTGGAATAGATTGCAAGGGAAAGAAAAAAAAAACCAACCAAACAAACAAACCCACAGTGTGCTTTTGGTTCAGGAAAAGATCAAAGGTGTGGCAGAGCAATGGCTTTTGGAAATCTCTCCAGGAGCAGGATTTCATGCAGACACCTGCTGGTGCTGTCTGCTGCTCCCTGTGTTTGTGTGGCCTGTGCCAAGCAGACTTTTGGGGAGCATCTGCAAAAATGTTCAAGCTGCTGATAGAACATTGCAGAAAGTGATAAGTTTTGTTGTTTAATTTACACCAACCTTTTTTTTTATGGATCAGGTTGGTTTCCCTGTGTGCTCAGAGCACATGGGAGGCTGGGCACTGGCAGACCCTTGGAGTTCTCCTGCAGGACAAGGAAGGACTGACTAAAGGGGTTTCTTCACTGTTGATTAAAACTAAACCAATGCCTTTCAAAGTGGCCTCGATGATCTCTAAGCTCTTGATGCTGGAGTCCCTGGATTTCTCAAAACATGAATCTGGGTTTTAGGTACCTGTCTCCCAAGCAGAAAACAGAAGCATCTGTGAAAAATTTTACTTCCTTCTGACATAGGGTGAAACATTTGACCTAGAGGATTTGCAGTAAAAGTGGCAAAACTAATTTGTCTTCTTTTTCCCATATGCTTGGTTTATCCTACAACTGAAATAGTTTCAAACTTCAAATGGTCAATAAGAAATAGATTTTTAATTATTCTTCATCAGTGTCCCGATTGTGATTCGTACACAGTATTTTATAGAAAATGTGAGATCTGGGAACTATAAATTTTTCCAGCTTCTGGATGAAATAGAGACACTCTGAAACAGAGATGCTATGCATGAATACAAAACCTCTTTTAAATTATAAAACAAAAGCTGGCCACATAACCAAGCCTCCTTTTCATCTTCTTGTCAAGATGCAAATACCCTGAGTGAGTAATATATCCTTAGAGTGACAGCACTGAGCCATCACTCCCTTGGAAAAGCCACACAAGCTGCAGCTCTGACAGGCTGCAAGAGGAGATGGAAGCTCTGCAGTTCTGAAAAGTCATCTGAAGTGCAGAGGGATGGACACTGTGAGGGGTTTCAAGTCTTCATGTAGAGTGCTGGGAGAAGGTGTGGGAGATGTCCAAGTCCCCCAAAAGGACATGAGGAGCTCATGGTCTCTTTGGCCCTAAGCACAGGAGGACTCTGCTACTCAAAGGTAGCACAGAGGAGAAAAAGGAACTTAATTAAAAGAGTGGTCCCTAGTGCAAGGTATCAGGATTCAGTAGGAGATATAAAATTGTACTTTTAAAAATACTATTTATTGTAAAAACACACTGGAAGACCTAATGAACCTATCCATAGCCATGGGCTGCCACTAGGACCTGTCTGATCACAGAACATAACACTGAGCACTCAGTCAGGTGCTCAAGGAACCTCTTGTAGTTGGGATGGTGGATTTTTCCAGCTGGTCTTTGTTGGAAAGATGTGACACAGCATCTCCCTGCTACAGAAATATCAGGTTTTGCCATGTGGTTTATGCCAGGCTTTTGAGACATCCAGGAAGATTAATACTTTGGTGACTGACACTCACTCACTTTCTCAGGGCCTAAAGGAACCCTTCCAAACAGAAAAGAGCTGAGATTGCTCTGCAGGGTCAGGCTCTGCTTGTCCCACAACCATCAGCACCTAGCACCTGTCCAGCCCAGATGCAGCAGCTGATGCAGATATCATCAAAATGTTGAAAGGCATTTGCAGCTACACAGGTTCCTTGTACACAACTTTGGCAGCTCAGACATTTTGCTGGTTATTTTCTCTCTAAAAGGAGTGTTATAGCTCTTGAACAATTTTAGAAGAATTATCTAAACAGCCACCTACAAACCTGTGATACCTTCCATTCCTTTGCACAGGGCCAGCGTAGCTCCTCTGTCTCTCACACTTTGGGGGTTTATAACCCCTCCTTCCTGCTTCTGTGCCCCTTTGTCAGCCTCGTGCTCCCATTTGTCTTGCCCATCCTGAGCTCCTCACCAGAGCACGCTGGGCAGAGCAGCTGCCTCTCCACAAGTCAGATTGATGCACATGATTACATGGACTGTTAACTTGGCTTTAAAAAAATTATTTACCTGCCAGCACTCACAGACACCTTCACAAACCACTTGCTGATGACACTCCTGTTCACCTTGGGAAGGACATGGAGTGAAGAACAGGCTGTGACATCCTTAATGGATTGCCTGGAATGTGCTGCAGCTCTCACAGAGTCTGACTCATGTCATGTCGGAGAAATACAACTCCTCCAAGAGACCCAGAAGATTTACTGAGGAAATAATGTCTACATGTCTGTATTATTGAAGACATTACGTATCTCAATTTTATAGTTCTTCTCTCAATTCCATGTTCAAAATACATTTTAAAAAGGTAGCAAAACATCTACTCTGTAGTACAAAACCACTTATGGCTCCGTTTTTCCACTCTGTACGCTTGTTGAAAAAGGAAAATTTTGGCAATAATGGGAAACTATGTTATTATTTTATTCTGATCTCTCTGTGCACACTTGCATAACTGGACAAAAACTCTCAGAAAACTCAGCAAAGAGCATAGCTGAACACAGAAATTTTCCATTTTCACTAGAGAAAGTGCCCAGGAGTCTCCAAAATGGTTGAATTTTTCTCAGCCAAGACAGAATCCACTGCCTGGCATTGGTGGTGTTCCCTGACTGGGACCACTTATTTGATTCCTTCCCTCCTGCTAATTCTTAGGGGATTTCTGTGGGCTTCATAACTATTGTTTATCCCAAATATTACATATTCCATCAGGAAGGAAAAATGAGCTTAAATAATGAACTTCAGCTTCTCCTTTTTTGACCATATGGATCAGATTCTGAAACTGTGAAGTCCTGAATTTTCTGGTGAAAACTGATGAATTACCATTCATTTGATTCATACTAATTTGATTTACTTGACAGTATAAAAACCCACAGAAACAAAATGATGAGTTTCAGACTTTGTGAAAGTTGGTAGCCCTGGTTGGTTGTTTGTTCTTTTGAAGTGGAAGTGTAATTACTCACATGGCACTTACTTTGCATAATAAATAAATAAAGACATGTAAATTAATAGATGCTCTGTAAGACAATGGAGGGAATGCAGCAGTGACCACCTCACAAACTTTGTTTTAGTAAGTAACCTAACAGAAGGTCAAAGAAATCACACTCTAAAATAGGAGCTTCTGCAGAGAGCAGTTTCTACAAAACTGGAGTCTAACATTCTGAAAAGATGGATTTGATGCTTTTCAACTGCACTCCATTTTTATCACTATTTTATTTTGATCTTTTAAGCTACAGCTCTATTTATGGAAACTTACTGATATTCTAAAAATGGGATGTGTTCCTGTGCTATCTCAGATAAAATGTGCCATGTTGGAAGATGAATGTCTAGGATCTCTCTAAGAGAAAACAAACAAACAATTGTTTTGCCTTTTGAGAACAACATTTCTTTGTCACAAAGAGATTGAACTCTGTGGATCTTTTTAATCCCCATGAAGAATTTTGTGAATATTTGCAAGATGTCAAAAATAATTAGACAAAACCAGTTTCCCCATCTCTGGTATAAATAGTACATACATTGTAGAGATCAAAGGACTTCAGTTTCTCTCTTGTAAATCTAAAAATGAAGATCTCTTTGAAGAAAAAATAGGAAACAATGGTAAAGAAAAAAAGAATGCATCACATTCTTCTATCAGAGTAACTGCTGCTATTAAAACTGTGTCAGAAATAGGTCTGGATTAAAGGCAGCTGATCTCCAACAGAATGAAGAGCTGAGCTCCTGCAGCACTACTGTGTGCACTCAGAGTTGCTGATTCTTAGCAAATATTTAGAATCACTCAAGATTTGTCCACTGATTAATTTGTTCAGGTTTAATGTCACACAACCTTTTTTGAAATTATGCTTGCCAATAAGAAGCATTTCAAAAAAACCCAGAAATTATTAAAGTGGCAATTACTACTAAAAAACCTGATATGGTAACAAAAAGCATCTACCCTAAATGAAATAGAAAAAGGGGAAACTCTCTGCTTGTGAACCTCTGTCTCCTGTTGGTCTGTCCTGCCACATCCCCTCTGCTGGCACAGGCACAGCAGCACAGACACAACCTCACTTTACACCAACAGCATCACATCACTCAGTGCTGTTCAGTTCAAAAGACAAAGAAAATCCAAGGGGAGGTAGAGGATCTGAAATCCCTTTTACACTCTCACTTTTCCTGCTTATCCCCTCTATCTCTTCCCTGGTCTATCAGTTTGCATTCAGATTTGCCATTTAAATTTACCAAAATGTTGTATCTCCTCACCAGGGCATGGCTGCTGCAAAACCTGACAGAACACTCGGAGTCCTGTTCTCATAGACCAAGAAACTGGGTGAGACCACATAAAGAAATGATTAAGAAATACACATTTTGCAAAGAAAAACCTCTAACCATAGAAACTCAAACAATAACAACAAAGCACACCAAAGAAAATCAAGATGAGGCAAAAAATTATTAAGAGACTCTGTTAGGGTTAGTTGCATGTGTCCCATTTAGTGCACACACCAAGGAAAAAGAAAACCCACATTCCTTTCTGCCCCTGATCCATGTTCATATTTGTGAGAATCAAGTGGAAGTAGTCCTCTGCTTAAAGTTAAGCCAGGTACAAACCTAAATGTTTGCAGGAACTAGTCCTTGGACTTGACAGAATAAGCAGCTCTTCCTCCAGTACATTCAAGTTCTCAGCCAGGCAACTCTCAGGTAACAATATTCATTATCAGAAATATCTTATGATAAAGTATTGAACTGCAGTGTCTTTCTGGCAACTCTGCCACTGACACTTCCATGCTCATGGTCACATTGAGCATTTTCTCTGTCTCCCATGTAAAGAAAACCTATCCCTGCTTTTAATGGAACATAATGTCTCATGTTCTGAGTACTTTGATGATGTAAAGTGCAATTTAATTGCTAAGTATTACCACAAAATATAGAAGTTTCCAGCACCTACAGCACAAAATGCTAATTCAGACACCGCCCATTTAAGCAACGTTAATCATACACACATCTCTCAACTCATCTTCAGCACATGAGTGGAGACATGTCAAATCTGTCAAGGTAGTAATTTATTACTACATCTGCTCACTTATTTTGTGTTAACTCACCCATCAGAGCCACCTTATCAAGACAGAACAGAATCAAAATATCCACTGCTTCCCTTTTTATTATCAATAGCAAGTGAAGGACTCTTTATAAGTTGTGGATGTTTGAGTAGTACAGGTCTAACGTCTCTGCTCTAAAATATAACAAAAGATAACAGAAGTTATCTAAAGAAAAGCAGAAGAGCAACACCAAATAAAAATTGCACAGATCTCTAAAGCCTTAATGAAAGAGAGCTCCATTTTACAGGCGAGGTGATGGAGGCACAAGATGGTCTGGTGGTGGAGCTACCTGACAAACCACCAGGATCTCAAGGTTCTAACTCATCTTCTCTCAAATGTTCCCTTCCACAAAACCTTCAAATCCACTATATCTGATCATAGTGCTTGCCTGCACAGCTGGGATAGGAGGCTGCATTTTAACTCTAGCTGGAAAATACCCAATTCACAAGGAAGAGTATAATCATTGTGCCCTACCAGTAAATCAAAGAAATGTCAATTTAATGACATAACAAAACCTTTAGAACACAACAGGATTGAACAAAAGGGCCACACTTGGGGACTACACACAACAACTTAGCAACATTTGCAAACAGTTATGGAAAATGCTCACCAGGTGCACGTGTGCTCATTTCAAGTCTGTTTTTCCACACCAGGTTATGCCTCCTGCTGCTCTACTGAATGTGGGTTTGGCTCAGACACAACTGAGAAGGAAGACAATAATAGCAATTATCAGGACTCTCACTACTGCCTTTAGCTCTGGCATCTTAATTTACCTCTACTTGGTGACTTTTTAAAGTCATGTGGACACCGATTTCCTATCCTGGCACAATATTAAAGCTGTGATAGTTGGTGTTTCCTAACCTCCATTTTCCTCTTGTTTTTATGTCCTTCTCCACCATTTCCTACTTCCATTTCAGTGAAATTCCCTTTCCATTTATGAATGACATTTAAATTTGGATTGAGGATGTGACCCTGCCCCTGGGAAGGCTTTGCTGTCTCCTGCAGCATAAATACAAACAGGGCTAAAGTACAGGTCAGCAAGTAGATGGTTCTGCCCAGGAGAAAAGGAGAATGCATTGAATGATTGTGTCATAATTTGTTCTACTTTTCTTTCTCTTGGGGCAAAAGTAAACTCTTATTTCTTCAGCAAGTAGAGGCTGCCAGGGTGTCCTACCCTTTGGATATAAAGCAGGACAGAGAAGGTTTATTCTAGAGGCAGTCTGTCCCTAAAGAAAAGAGAAAAACTTCTGGAATATCTTTCCTCTGTAATTGTCTTTTAAACAAGCATGACTTTGTTTCATTTGAAACTTTACATTATTTTTACAGATGTTATGAAAATTGTTGATTTCATTTGTTGATTCCATTGCTGATTTATGCATTTTCACAGTGGAAAGAAGGCAAACATGGGAAGTAACTAGGGGGTTCCCTAGGCTTTATTCTGCTAATTTCAACATTTGACAAAAAAAGTTTCTGCTATATATGTTTTTGTTAGGAGCAATGGTTTTTTCCCTGAAATAAATGGACCAGCTCTAATTATACGTTTTATATTAATGAGACACTTTTCTAGGTGTTCATCCTGCTGGCACTGTTTTGCATATCAGGCAGAGTCAGCCCTGCACCTGTCTCACAGAGGAACATCAAGATCCATTATTCTTTTTGCTTTCTCACAGTACCCCAGGTCTGTAATGATGAATCCTTTAGTAAAACAATCCAGCTGAAAACGATGAACATTTGCTTGTTATAATTTCTGTGCAATTGGGCATCACTGTGCAGCAACATCTGGCAGGACACTTGTCGTGGTTTAACCTACAGACAGCTGAACACCACACAGCTCCCTCCCTGCCCCATGGGATGGGGAGAGAATTAGGGAAAAAATTCATGGGTTGAGATGGAGGAAGTTTAATTGGATGGAAAATAAAGGGATAATAACAACAACAACAACTCAACCATCAGGGTGTTACCAACACTGTTCTTACCCCAAATCCAAGTCACAGTTAACTGGGAGGAAAAGTGCCTCCATCCCAGCTGAAACCAGGACAACATTTTAAGGAAGTAAGTTGCTATTTTTAAATTATTGCAGTAATTTATTTTTTAGTTAAAAGCATGAGGAACCGAGTTGATGAGCAGGTGCTTTATTAAGCACTTACCAACCACCTGTAGCCTGGACAGGTATCAAAAAATCACTAGAGACTTAGCAACTGCTTTTTGAAGTCACTTTAAATTAATAACAGCTTGAATTTTTTTTTCCTTTCCTTTGCTTCACCGATTTTAATCATTTGTCACCAAGTTGTATATGTGTCACTGTTTTTTTCTGAACAGGTGAATCCCCCATTTCAAGCAAACTGTTTGCAGGTACTTGTTTGAGAATTTGGGGCAGCAAATTAACCTGATCTGCTCTGAGTGGTGGTGATGCACAGTTTCATGCCCCAGGAGCACACGAGATAAGAAACAACAACAGCTTGGAAGAGATGCAGCTGCACCACGAGGAAAATTGCTTGTTATTCATAAGGATCAGTCTCAAGTGACTTCCCTGTCTGAATGAGTTTGCTGTTGCTGGGTGTTTTTTTTTTTTACAGGAGCTCTGGGAGTTTGTCTGCAGTGCTGAGTTAACTGAACTGATAACAGCTACAGCTCCTGCTTTGGTTCCCAGCTAACACAACCTGCCTGAGAGCTTTCCACTCCCATTGATTGACCCAAGGTGGGTTAATGAACCAGAGCCTCATTAAGCACAGCTTCCCAGCCTCTCACACCAGCACAGAGCAGAGCAGGCCTGGCCTGCCTCATCCCAATGCAGCTGAGCTCCTTCCCAGACCTTGCACAGAGTCAGAAGCAGAAGGAACAGCCTCACCTGTCCTAACACGTGTGAATTGAAGTAGAATCTCCCAGCTTTATACTCCAGGTCACATAATATTTCATCATACATTACATAGTTTCCTAAACTCAAAGGTAATACTCTTAAAAAGTGGCTACAAAATTCTAATCTTTTCCCAGAGCAACACAGAATACTGAAGGGGTTTACTTGTAGTAATTTAAAAAGATATAGTCCAGAAAGTGCTTTTCAAGAGCTACACCAACTTTCCAAGTCCAGTATTTCCTGAGAAGGATGACATGATAAATGACATGATAAATAGCATTACTAGAACAAACATGGGACAACACAAACTTGCTTTGGAAGTGGATATTGGATTCTTGGCCCCTGGCAGCAAGAGAATGATACCTGTGGAGCAAAGGGCATAAATCTTTCAGGTAGCAACTGCCAGAGGCTCTTTGTCCTCTGTGCTGACCATCTGCCTGAGGGAGTGCAATCCCCTTTCTCAGCAGAAGTTTTAGGATATTTTTCCTGCACCATCCATTAACTCGTAATTTTTTTTTCCCTTTTGCCTTTTGAACTGGGTGTTCTGTATCAACTCCCCCTGCCCCAACCCCCCCCATTAGTAACTCACTTTTTAAAAATTATTATCATTACTACTTTGACCAGTCTGTTAATTAAGCTAGAAACAACATTCTTTAGTACTCTTTTTTGATGTCCTGTTTCTGGAGCTTGTCCTTCTCTATAAGGTTATGACAGTCCTGAATCCTATACTTTTCACTGACACTACAGGGGATTTCCAGCCAAGGCTTGTAAATCCTGACTGTGTGAGGGAAGATGGTGCTTTGTTAAAGCAGCAGTTTCTAAAACATTATGTTTCCATAGTGACATTTACTGGTATTCTCCATTAAACCTTTTAAAGGTGTCCTTTGGCTACTTGGGTAAGCAAAGACAGAACTGGAAGTGTGTCATGGTCACAATCTGTTCAGACTGGGATATTCAGCTCTGCTGAATACATCAGTGATATAATTGGAGAGCTTTAATCAGAACTCCTAAAGAGGTGGCTATGTAAATGTTATGCAACGTCAAACTAATCACAGAGTCAGATATGAACTCACACCAGGGTGTCTGATCCTCCAGGGCACACTGCCCTTCCAGTGTGATTTCATCTCCTAGAAAGGATCTCTAGTGTGAAAACAAGCTCCCTGGATCCCTTCCAATCCTCCCCTGCATGTCACACTTGCTGTAGAACAACTGTAATTTAGCCAAGTCTTTATAGACATCAAATGTCTTCAGAAATCATCTTGATTTTTGGCAGTTAAGGAAAACCCCCGAAATTACTCAACCATCTAGTGATTGCAGCCTTTGGAGCTGGCTTTAGTTCTCGTTATTCAGTCGATGTCTTAGCTGAGGCAAACACAAAGTGCTGTTGTCTGTGCTTTGTTGGAGTTGGCAGCGCAGGACTCGTCTGTGTGCAGAGTGTGATTAACTGGGAGCAGCTCCTGAGTTAACCTGTCACTGTGGCACGTTTAAACTGCACCTCAGGGCAGAGTGGGAGGGTATGAGAGCAGGATGGAATAAAGTTTGTACTGTAATTAATACAGATCATGTAATTGTTAGGGCTTATCACTAAAATTTCTGAAGATAGGGACAGTAATGGCACAAATAATTAAACTGTGCTATCTGCAATGTCTTCCACCAGCAAGGATCATTTACTGTAGAATTAATTATTTAAATAAAACTCACATGAACCTCAGTGAAAGCACAGAATTGTGTTCAAGACATGCAACTCTTCAGGGAAGCAGAGCTCTCTGTCCATTTCCATCACAGAGCATGGGGAAATATTCTAAATAACCAAGTGTCTTCACAGGCATAATCAAATCCCTACCACAGTTTTGAATAAGCAATGTCCTCTGAATACTTCTAATGTTAGGTAAACTCTCATTAGTTAGTAAGACATTTGAAGTTACTATTAAAAAAAAATAGCCAGCTTCCTAATTTGACCATTTTAGAGTAACATTTAGTGATATCTCTATTTGCTGTCCTCCCATGAATAGTTACCATATGTTGGAGTTAATAGAAACATTGCATCATTTTTTATGAGTGCAGCAACTCATCTGCAATTAAGTTTAGATTGTCTAATAAAGTTCTGTGACATTTTAGCCTACATTTTATTTCCCAGTAAAAGACTCCTCTGAATGTTATTGCCATAAGAATCCTGGTAATGAGGATAGATAAACCATTTCATTTGAGGCTGGACAGATGAACATGTCAGCAGAAAACACAGCAGGTGATAGATGAATATACAGTGAGTAAAGCAGCTGAGGTGAGGAACTCTGAATGAGGTTCAGCCAAAACTGCACGATCCAACAAGCTCCAGAATTGTTTAGCAGTGAAGGAGAGGATTCCATGGAGTTGGCACTTTCAGCTCTGCGCTGCTCCTAGTCTCTGTAGAGGTGTTTCTGCATATGAGAAAGACAATGAAGGACAAAAAATTTGCTGAAGGAAGACCCAAATCCTCCTGGCACTTTACTGTTTTTTCCACACCTTTAGTTGCAGGAAATGACTGACTAAGGCACTTGGAGCTTGAGATGAATTCCCACAAACTTGGAAATTTGTTGTTGCCCAGTATCTCATTCCTTGGAAAGTCCCACCACAACCTACCAGATCCAACCCACCCTGAACTTGGTCCAGTGAAGACTGTAATTTTTTGGGTTCCTGTCCAGCTTGGTAAAAAGTGTATATATCGTGCTTCCTTTCCCCAGACAGAGCACTTCATGGGAAGGGATAAATTCAGTGTTCCAGTCAATCCTTGGCCTTGTTGAAAGCAGTACCAAAGTTGCTAATTAGTGCTTGTACAAACAAAATTGTATTTCTGGATATGGATATCTAAGATGGCAAGGCTCCAAATTTCCCTGAGGATATTTAGACTGAAAGCACAGAGTGCTCTAACAGACCATTCCTCAGCACTCTTCACTTTCCAATTAAAAAATTCTCCCTCTTTGCTGTAAAATTTACATTACTCTGCCTTTTCCTGAATGTCATGCATTATTTATTTAATTTAAAACCCTTGTCTTCCAAAAGAAAAGGATAAGAGATGAGGCGACTGGAGTTCTGGAAAGGTTGATAGACAAGGATGGATTGCAGCCAAAACCTAATTGAAGAAAAAGTGTCAATTCTCCATTTAAAACTGAAAGCAACTTTCCAGCTGAGAATTCATCTTCAAACATAAGCCTGGTTCTTTAATGAAAAAGAGAGCAAAACACACTTTAAAGAACTGTCCTGAGAGACTTTGAAACACTTTGAATTTGTCACACCAGCCTAGGTTAACAAGTGTTATGGATGAGCCTTTTGTTATAAGAAGGAACACGTGCAAAATCCTCCATGATTTGGGTTTTTGAAAATCTCTGAGACTGTTTATGAAGCAATTTCATATATAAAAGATCCTCCTGGCCCTCACCCAGTGGCATTTATATTTTTACCCTAGATACCAATGCCTAGCTTGGAGGGAAGGAAAAAAAGGAGAACTCATTACAAACACTGTAGGATCAGTTTTCCTGTGGTACATTCATTTAGATCTCAATTAAAATGAAAAGAAATCATGTTGGAATTCTGCATTAATAAAAAAAAAAAAAAAGAAAAAGCAGATAAGTCACCTTTCTTTTCCAAATATATTAAAACACTACTCCATGGAGAAGAGTTAAGACAACTCCAAACTTATCTGAATAAGAGTAGGTAGAGGAAACAAAACAACAGCACAATTAATTTAGTGTTTTGTGAGAAAGGTTTTCGACCACGTAATTTCTTATCATTTTGTGACTCCTCTTGAGATACTTTTCCACTTGACTTAAACTTCAAAAAGATGGAAAAAAGTTGCTGTAATTAAACTTCCCCAGTCCTCTCTTTCTATTTTTCCATAATATGGTACAAGGAAAACTTCACTGGACACTGCTCATGGATGCCTTCACGTGCCTTCAAAAATGAAATCACACCCCAAAATTTGGAGGAAAGTAACATTCCCAAGTGGTCTTTAAATGGGAATGGAATGTAATTTTAAAATAGCTATTACTTGACTGAAAGGACGTGTCATTATCTACTCTAATGGGTAATTCAGTGTATTTATTTTAATAAAGCATAATAGGTGCTTGAATCAGTTATGCAATTTAATAATATTTGTTAGCAAAAACGTTTACAAGGTGTAGCCATTTAGAGGGAAGATATATTTGCCCTAAAATTAATAGACTGTCCCTTCCCTTTGCTTTATTCAATACAAGATGACAAAGAGAGTCTTCCATTAGTTCTTAATCTGAAATACTCTGTTATTCAACTTGGAATAATGTATCCAAATGATTTTTACACAACAAAAAGCTGCACAAGCCCAGCACTAATATTTAAAAGTGATGGATATAAAAAACCTGTCCATATTTCATCCTCTTGCAATATTTATTCAGCAGAAAAGAGATGCAGGGTGGGAAATGAACTTTACAAAGTAATTACTTTGGATCTTGACAAAATCTATTCACAGGCCTTCAGGTAAACATCAGCTTGATGGGAGCACTGTGGTTTGCCCCAGTTATGTGTCCTGCTTAATAGAAATGGGATGCAACTTAAACCCAACAGCTGGTCCAGCGAGGAACAGAAAATATTTAGAAAAAGTGTAACCAATATTTGATGAGAAATGTAGGAATTAAAAAGACAACTGATGGTAGGATTGGATTCCACATGACAGCAGTTACCACAGCCAACATACACCCAGATTTAGCCCCATTTTTTAAAAAGGACTGTTTATAGGCTTGTACATAACAAATATTTTGTAAATTCAAATACTTTGAAAGACAGCTGGGAGAAATCCTCTAGAATTATAATATTTTTATGAACAACAAAGAAACAATATCACTATGAATATCTCCCAAGCCCCTTCACAAAACAAACAACAAAAAAAATGCAGTTGATACTCAGAGCATGATCAGGTCTCTACTTTTCTTGGGAGTGACTTGTGGGAGTTCAGACCTTGCTGTGAAGTCCCCCCCTCAGTGCCATCACCACTAACAATTTGTTGATGCCTATATTAGAAAAAGGATTCTCTTGGAGATGATGAGGCACCAGATCCACCTCCCAAACCTCCCAGGACACAGCACTGGCCACTCGCTTTCCCTTTGAAGCCCCAGGTGTGACCCTGCTGGANTGGGAGTTCAGACCTTGCTGTGAAGTTCCCCCCCCCTCAGTGCCATCACCACTAACAATTTGTTGATGCCTATATTAGAAAAAGGATTCTCTTGGAGATGATGAGGCACCAGATCCACCTCCCAAACCTCCCAGGACACAGCACTGGCCACTCGCTTTCCCTTTGAAGCCCCAGGTGTGACCCTGCTGGATGTTAGCAAACAGTCCCACAAGCCAAGGGAAGGTGGCTGCATCCTGGATTTCTTGATATAAAAGTCTGGAAAGCACATTTGGATCACCCAGAATGAAAGTAATTCTGTACATGTGATTATAAATGGATGCTGCTGAATCTGAATAAAATTTACAGCGAACAACAACAGACTTTACATCTCTTTCACACATGCAAAGGAAACTGAGCATAATGGAACATTCTAAGGGGAATAATCAGTGTCAAACAGCACCATAAGAAACTGAAAGCTCCATATTACAGTAAGCAACTCAGGAGAAGATGGTAGGAAATGTTTTATATTCATGTTTTCCTTATTATACTTTAAGCACACAAAAAAAGTAATTTTTTTTACAACAGTACACTTAGTGGAAGTTGTTTTACTACTCTACTGATTTTATCTTCTCATTTCTTCACAGATAATGGTCAATAAAACATTACTTTTTAATTTTTTGCATATTGCTCATAGTCTAGGTTTCATTCTCAGTGTTCCTAAATAAAAATCTTATTTAATGGTCTCTGTTATTGGTTGTTATGTGAGGAAACAGAGCTGAGAATCTGAGAATGAAGAGTCTTCCAGATGGAGCTTACACATTAACATTTAATATTTATGACATGGAAAGGCCACCATGCAAAACTTTATACCAGCTGAATGAAAAGTAAATTTAGAAATTAGGACTGGCTGATGCTCAGTTCCTGCTGTGGATGTTACAGTCTGGGAAGTGATAAGTAAAATTTGGGTTTCAAGGAAACAAAAGGAGAATCCCACGTGGGGTAAGAATTTTGGTGAAAATACTGTTTAACAATCTGTGCTGTGCTGGGTTAGGACTTTTTAGGGAGCTCCAACATTATCACACGAGCTGCTGTGTGAGTGTAGAAAAACCACCCATGTCCAAAGAGTCTGAACCTAAACAGGCTGGGTTTGCCTTTCCCTCCACTCTCTCTTGATATTTGCTTTTCTTGGGCAGCCACGTGAAGGTTGTAACATTTACTTTGAGCTGGTTGGGAAAAAAAAGAATGACAGCTTACAAACCTAAACTCTGGTCTAAATCTCCAGTTCCTATTTCCATTCTCAGCTACATCTTTCCCTCCAGTTTATTTGTTTTTTCTATGTTACATTTAGTTCTAGCTTTGCCCAAGCGAAATCTTGTAAGAGAAGAAAAAGTGATTGTTTTATAGATAACTTCCAAAAAGTCCTTTTGTTTGTGAAAGAGATCTGGAATAAGCCAAGATTTGTCTCAGTCTCACTTAAGTGCTGTGGTTTTCCTCATTTTCTTATTTCTCTATTAGAAAGAGGGAGGTGAGCGTGAGTGGGGAAGTGAGGGAGAGCAGGATGTTGGGACACAGCAGCGTTTTGCTGAGGAGAATCTTTAAGTCTTGCACGTTGTTAATTAAAAGCAACACCGTGCAATATTGATGGAGGTGATCACTGTGACAGGGCTTGGCCACAGGAAGGTTCCCCTCTAACCCAGCCCTTGGGAAAGGCTTATCTACTGCTTAAAACACCCACTTGCAGCTGACCCTAAAAAGAATTGCAGTGTTGATGTGTCTGGAATGAGGCAGTTGCTGACCTAGGGGTCTGTTTGAGAATTCTTCCAAAAGTCTGCTAAACCCGTACCAGTCAGACTTTGGCAGCTCCTCTGCACCGAAGGCACAGACCTGCAGCTCTGCACATGGAACCCCCAGCTCCGTGCTGGCCTCCCCCAGGAGCAGGGGAGGGGCAGAGCCTGCAAAGCCCCCGAGGTGAGATGGCAGATTTGACCCTTTTCTGCCCAGAGATGGGGTAACTGAGAGGCGTTTTAAAAACTTTTTTTTCTATTTTCAGTCATATGAGAAGGGTGAGACAATACAGATGTTGTAATTTATGCTATCACAATTAGAAGCCAACTATTTCTTAATTACAATGCACTATAAGCATTCCTTGATTTATCAGCTTCTGTCACACTATGTTGTAAATGCTTTAAAGTGAATAATTTAGAATTACTCTTTGTGGGTCCTACTACAATGCATCTTTTATAGTTCTATTTCTCTAAAGTTTCTAGTCTTATTTGTAAGTCTATCTTTTCAAACTTGTTTCTAGTTTAGTTTTATTCTCAACAATGTTTATTTTATTTTAACATCTACCCTCGATGCAAAAAAAAGAAGGCATTTTGCAAATGTTTATCACTCTGGATTTGATACAGATAGAAATTTTCTATAAATCTATTTCCTACAGTGAGAGCCCCAGGATGGGAGAGGCAATGTCACAGCATGGAAAGAGCCTGGAGGTGCTGCTGAGGACATTCTGGCTGGACAGCGAGCAGGAAATGGGTGTGTGTGGTCAGGTGCAGAGGAACTCACAGATAGCAACACAAACCCGTGCCAGGAATCATCCAGGCACACAGGGGGGTGTGAGCAGGAGTGGGGATCCTCTCTGGAAGAGCCTGGAAGTTATCAGGACTGTAAGAGTCAACAGTGGGAGGTGAGGAGGGGGAGAGGGAGGGAGGCAGGAAGGAAGGACTGTACTCCAATGTAAAATCCCATAATAGGCTCGATATTAATTTATAACTCCCTAACCATGCAAATATTATTAGGTAAACACTGCAAGGCAGTGAAAATCAAGTAATTCTCAACTGCCAGTTTTATGACTCGGATCAAACCAGGCCAGCTTGATAATCTGCCTTTCTCTGTTTGCTGGCTCAGAAATGTGCATTTTTCCATGTAATCTCTCAAACCTGGAGTTAAAAAGGAAGGGCAGAGATGTTTTGCCTTTCAGCTAGTTTTAGAACTCCTCAAACAAGAAGGTAGAGTTTTCCCTACAGAGTCACTTTTTCAGAAGATCAACACTTTGAAGGATAAAGAGGTTTTCTCTCTGCTGGGAACAGAAGAGCCTTGCAGGTAGGAGCTGCCACGTGTCTCTGATCAGTCAGGGCCCCAAACCAGTGCCACTTTAACCTCCCTCTGGTCACCTCTCTGTCTCCGCTTTGTTCAGTACCGTCAAAATGAGAATACGGCCACGAGGACTTGCAATCCTCTGACAGAGGCAATTATGGTTATTACCATTTTCATGATCTCCCCCAAAGGCCATGAAATTCTGATCACCTGGTTAAAAGAAACTCTCTGGGAGCAAATTTTATTTCATGAAGCTACTGTAGTAAATGGAGATATCCTGTTAATGCCATCATTTCTGCTATTTAGACACCCCTAGAAAACAGCTTGTCATCGTAATGGGCTACCTCGAGTGCTCAATAGAGGAGTTTTCAGAAAATCAATCACATCTAGACCTATTTGATACTCTTGTCATAGTTTGTACCTGAAATAATGAACTGAGCAAATCTATTCAGAATTGGCTTCAAAATTATACAGCAAATTAATCAATAACTTGATTGCAGTCCTCTTTTCCACAGCAATGTTGCATTGACATTTTCAGGTTATAATAAGTGCCCATAGCTCTGAGTACACAAAAAACATCACTTTTGGCAATGACAATTCTTTAGTGGCTGGCATGCCAGAGCCTGGGATCAGCTCAGGTCCAGGATCAATACAGCAGCAAGCATTTGTCAGTTAATATTGAGAACAAACTGCTACAACATCCAAATGTGAAGGGGCCTCTTTTCAAGGTAATTTGTGCTTTTTAAAATACAAAAATAATAGCAAAGAACAGAAGATAATAGTGAAATATTAAGCTGCTCCTCTGTGCAGCTCAGTCTCAGCCTGTCTGTTGGCTCACAGGTCACCTGCTCCCATTTTCCTGCCTACACTCACATTTCTCATAATTCCAAAATCCTCTTGACATGCTTCTTATCCCCTTCTTGTCCACTTTTCAGTGTCCTGCCCCATGCTCAGCTCTGGAGGCACAGTAGAGATTAAAGTACTGAAAATCTGGACCCCAAGTAGTCTTGAACAAACATTCATGAGTGGAAATAAAACTTTTTTTTTTTTTCCAGTAGTCCATGTTAACAAAAAAAAAAAAAAGTTTTATTTAGGCTCAATTCAAGCAGAATTTATTTTTCCCTCAGTTTGGCAGCTAAACCAAAAAAAAAAAAAAAATCAATTATTCAAAGAGCCCTAAGAGCCTTACTGAAGCCACCAGGGACCAGTGCTCCACTAATGATTTTTTGTGAGTTATCTTGGTTTAATAGCAAAAAGGCTGTGTCTGAGTTGAGCCAAGAGCCTTTTGTAATGTTTGTGTGTCAGCATTACACGGCCTTTATTTTCTCTTCTCTAAAGTCGGATTGTTTGAAGCCTAATACTGTGATCATTTATTTACACATAGCCCAGGAGGAAGCAGTTGGGCTTGGTTAATATTCAGCACAGATTTCTGCAGTGATTGTCCCTGGCTTGCAGCTTCCACATCAGGCACATGCTCCCAGCTTGTTGGGCACAAAGGGTGTTGTTTCCACCATGACATTATAACTTTGTAATGGACTAATTTTCGTTTTGATCTACTCATGGATCATCTGTTGGTGGGGAATATGACTGTCAGGCCCTTCTGGGCTTTTCCAGAGCTATCACCAGCGCACTCTACAAGAGCCAGATCAGTTTTCATACAAACCATGGGAGCAGAAGAATGAATATTGGAGGAGGAATAATGCACATGTACCTTCCAATGGGAAAAAAAAGGGCTCTCTATGAAACAGAATCATTTGTAGATAAGAAGCTGTAATGAAACACTCTTAAAAGATATGTGACCAATATTTTATCCAGTATATGCTGAAACTTACATAAAGTTAACAAATGTTTTTCTTTTCAACCTTTCCAAACACAACATCAGCAGGTTCTCTTACAAAACATTGCCTTTTGAATGTCCCCCTCCATGAGTGTAAAGGCATGTTTGGAAAGGCCAGTGTGCTTTGAGAGAGATCCCAGTGAAAAATTACAGAACTTCTTCCTCTGCAGCAGGGACTCTACGAGAGCAGCTGTGATAATTAAATTTATTGAGATTGTAAAGTAGATTTAAAGCAGTTTCATGCACTGATCTATTCCTTTACATTACATGCATAAACCCCAGAAAACAAGGATTTGACCTGAAAGTTCAGCATCTGTACCTGATAAAATGGTTTCAAGTGTTGGTGCCTCAATGCAGATTTTATTGCAGTGCCATTGGTAAGAGGTGCTACCTTAGCTTGGATCTTTTATCCAGGGTACTTGTGGTATTTCCAAATACAAAACCTGTTGCAGCTGATGCTGCTAAATGCAAACTACAGGCAAGCTGTTAAAACAGAGCCTTGAGCACGTGTCAGGGTGCTGAGGGGTGTGCATGTTCCGCTTGTTTGAAAGGAGGGAGCAATTATGGAAGGGATTTATTCAATTTAGATACTACAGCTAATACAGCATTAACTGATCTTTTATCAGCTATTCCAAGAGTGCACCTCACTGGTGGAAACAATGCAAATTTTAATCCCAAATCTGGAGTGCTGAGTAAATCCTCTGAAGAAGATTGTAAATTCCCTTTTCTCTTGGTGCAGCTCAGCAGCCTCCTACAAACCAGGACTCAGAGAATTTGTGTGAATAACCTCCTACCACTGAGACCATAGAGAGAATGGAATATTTTACATTAAAAAAAAAAAACAAACAAAAAACAAACCCCAAACCAAGCAACTTTGTTGTCTGCAGGAAAAAAGTGGAATTAATTAAGTATTACAGTGAAACAGAATTCTGCAGTTTTTTGTTACTTTCATCTTGTGTCTGTAAGCAGACTGGGCATAGCACGGCCCATATAAGCTGCATATGTTTACTTTACATGGTTATGTTATTTTTTGGGAAATTATAACCTTCAGAAACCATGAGATTTATGGTTTGACTCAGGGATAAGTCAGCTCCTTGCTAGACATTACCAAGAATGTGTTTCCTAGATAAATCCAATCCACACAGTGTTACTGTGGAGGACTGAGATCACAAACCAGAAATCAAACATTGGGACCACATCTTAAAATCTTTTTTGTAAAATGCAGGGGTTCTGAGGCTGAAATTTAGGTTGTTATGGATGGCTCTCTCTTGAACCTTTTGCTGATTCTGCTCCAAACTCATTACTCAGTTTGTTTAACCTTTTAAATTCCATTTTAATTTTGATAAAAATGCTGTTTTCCCCACTTTAACGGCCAAGCCATGACACTCATTCTCTCTCTCTTCTGCTCATCCCAAACTATTATTTTGACATATATCTGTTGAGGATCTGGTTCATTATTTCCTCAAGAACATCTTTTTCTCAAATGTCAAAACAAAAGTATGCTCAGCTGTTCTGCAGAAATTTGCAAACTAATGGACCTTTCACTCTAGAAATAAAGGACTTTAATTGAGTATTTTAATGTGTTTGGGAGGATGTGGAAGATGGATGAATGAAAGTGATACGTCTTTTACCAACAAAGACTAATGTTGCAAGAATGTAGGGGGAAGTGCATAATTAGTTTCCATTTTCATCAGAGCAGATACTCAGCTTCCAGAAGGTCTGAGCTGAAACAATTTGGATATGTAACCTTTTCAAAAGAAATTTTTAATGCTCATCTACTGCAAAAATATAGTGAAAGTCGTTTTCCACAACTAATATTAAAAGTACAACAAGTTGGATGTTTTTTGCTAAACTTTTATCCAAAATATTTCTATTTTCTTCTAAAGGTAAATTATTTTAAATGATATTTAAGTGCATTCTTATGCTAATGGCTTTCAGGAACAGCATCTCTCTAATTTCCTGCACTGATAAGTCTTTGCCATGGGATCTTCTGCCCATGAAATGAATCCTGTTGCTACCAGCAGGTTTGATGTATCATAGCAACAACCACTAATGTGGAAAATTCAAACAGAAGAAAGACACTTGACGAGCACTCAAGTGATATTCTAGAAGACCTTGCAGGAAGTTCCTCAACTGCTTAGGCTTTTTAAAAAAAAGAAAATTTCAAAAACCAATTTCTGCTCCTACTTTCATAGAAATCTTACAGCTAAATACTAAGGCAAACATCACTCTCTCAGTATACAANAAAAAAAAGAAAATTTCAAAAACCAATTTCTGCTCCTACTTTCATAGAAATCTTACAGCTAAATACTAAGGCAAACATCACTCTCTCAGTATACAAAAATCTGAACATCAGGGATTTCACCTCAGTGCAGAATAGGAGTGTGAGAAATCAGTTTTCCCATAGTTGGAGTGCAGGCTGCATGTGGGAATCCATACAAAAAATATCAAATGATCAAATTAATTCAGGAGAAAAGAGAGCATATAGGTTATTAAATTTTCCTCGGTTCTTTTCACTGTTCTAAAAATGATGCCCAAACTCTATGGAATTGAAACAGTTCCTGAGTGTTAAAACCTTAATCTGTGTTTTCCCCTTATTTTTGCCTGTCTTTATACTTCATTCTGAAATGAATTTGTGCACAGGTGTGCTGATGTACACCAAAAAAGGGCTTTTTTGTGTTACTTCTCATCTAAAAGTCTAGAAGAGTCTAGAAGTATTTTCTTTAAAATTGAAATGTGATTTCTGCTACATATTTCTTAAAAATACCCCCAATTATTTGAACCCACCAGCACTCCTGTGACTTACCTTCACTAGTGGTAAGAAACTGAAAGACAGAAATGGGAAGTCTCCTGTAGAGCAAAATTCTAACCATTAAACCTTATGCCAAGCCATTTGTTGTTTTGATTTATTTGGGAGGCTTTGTATTCCTGACAATTCTGCAGGAATTCTGAATCCATCCAGCCATGGGATGGGGGAAAAGAAGGAGATTTGTGACTGATGCTGTCAAATAAGACAGCAAACAGAGAGAAACTCAGGTTTTCCCCAAAATCTTGCAGCCATGTCCCATGCCAGAAATGTTTCTGTGGGTGACTCTCAGCAGTGCAGCAATAACCAGGCAGGCCACAGCCCAGTGCTGCAAAATCCAGGGAAATGTAATGAGAGACTCTTCTCACCAGTGTACCATCTGCTCTTTCCCTGCAAGGATATCAAATTCTTTTGTTATTCACATTAAAAAACCCCCAAAAAATCAGCAAAGATCCACACTATGGTGATCTGAGTTTATTAAGAGCTGATGTGTCGTCAGGGGGATTTTGAACATAACCACAATGCAGATGCTCCAAATGCACTTCAGAAAAAGCCAGCCCTATATGGGTCAGGGCTGCACTGCATGGAGGGGAAGGAGTCATTAATAGATTTGGCTGGTTTTTCACTGCAGTGTGCTGCTTAAATAAACCTGTTCATGCTTCATTCCCTGTTAGTTTAGCAGGATTTCTTTCCCAATCATATAAATGCTTTCAGCTGATCTACCACAGGTCTGTACTGTCAAGTGGCCAGAAGTATAACATGGGCATACTGGGACTCCTGTATACTTGGACTGTTTTATCTAATTTTGACTTTCTATAAGAGCCTGAGTCCTGGAAATGCCCTCAATACTAATGGAAGAGCTAGAGCTCTATCCCTTGGTGTAGGAATACTGCATTTCTCCCTCATCTCATTGCAAAGTTTAATTTCTCAAGTTACTGTCATTTTGATAAAGTAAAATTTTGGTGTTTAAATCACATCTCAGGAAAGTGGTGGCAAATTGAAAGTGAGTACAATTTGTTTGTTAACACCTCATGTTTCGAAATAATTTATCATACAAACATTTCCTGGAAAACAAAAGCCACTTATGTGCAGGCAACTTATAAAATGTTACTTGTTTATCTAATAAACTACCCTGGGGCCAACAACTACATTAGCATTGCACAAACTTTCTAACTTATTCATCATCACTATTTATTATTAAAACTTTATCTGTTTCAAGTTAGTGAATAGCTGCCTTGGGATACACTGCTCAGAGCAGAGGCAACCGAATAAAGTTTACACAATTTGCATAATATTGTACAACGGATATTAGCTTAGAACAATATGAATCCCCTGGATCATTTGCACAGCCCCTTTGGTGTTTAATGTTGGTAAATATTTAAATAACAGCAAGCCTATATAATTATGAAGATTCCTCTTCCTAATCCGCACAGATTGTACAAAATGTCGTAAATCATGTCTGCTGCACAGCCCTAGCCAGACTGAGAATAAAGAGATGATTTAGAGATGCTCTAATGCCTTTTCTGGGAATTCTGTGACCCATCATTCAGCACAAGTTGGCTGCCAGGCAGGAGCACTGCCCAGTGTGGACACTGGCTGTGACAAAGGATGGACGCTTTGAAAGCTGACACAGATTTTGTTGCTCTGCTGTGTTTTTGTTTTTACTACAAATCAGCTGTGGCTCAGGTGCCTGAGAGGTTTACACTCCCTCAGTGTTATTTTGATGTTCAAAGTGCTGGATAAAATGGAGTAGGATGAATTCTTTTCCACAGGACTGGTAACACTCCTGAAGGAGATGTCACCTCACAGTGCAGATTAAATTGTTTAATGCTGGTAAAATAGTCCCAACTTGTGGGTGCACATTTAAGGGCCTGATTCCCCAAACTGCAGAGCACCTTGGCATTTATGATGTACTGTGCAACAGCAGAACTCCTTAAGATCTTAAGATTTTTCTTGAGAGTCTGATTATGAAATTCATGGCCTTCATAAATCACTTGTTTGCACATTCAAATTTTTTTTAACATTTGTTTCTCTGTAGGTTTTTTTTTCTATTAAAGATCAGTTCCAACCACTACTGAGCAAAGACAACTTCTACTAGTGTCAAAGCTGGAACATGTTCTACATTATGTAAAATTCTCAATATCTGCAAGGATCAAGTTCAGTTTTAAGGTCTAAAAGTGTAGCCTGGTGGGTGATGTCCTGGATGGAAATACATGAGACCTGAATCTATTTCTGACTCTGACACCAATACACCACCCATCAATCAAATGTTCTTTACATTCCCTGTCTGTAGAATGACATTTAGAATTATCATTTAAACTCTTCAGTGCAGTAAGGTCAGGGATCTTTTTGGGTCTACAGATAGTTGAATGCCCCCCTATTATGGTAACAAACAAAATTACAGTCAAGCCAAGATAAAACCGAATCAATTGTAAATTTATCAGTGCTTCTAAATTTATTTAGACCAACTAATAGCTAATTTCTAATCCACCTCAGAAAGTGGCCCAATACCTCCCCTTACATTTTCATGACTGGTACAAGATACAGAGAACTATTTTAAAACACGGCTCCCCTTTTCTGTGTCACTCAGTGGCCCATCCCAGGCTTTTAGCAGTTCAGTAGAGAAGCACAGTTAATCCACTCTTTCCATCATGGTGTTCAGGAAAGTGAAAATTAAATAAAGGGACCAAGAGATATTTTGATGACTCTAACATATTTTTTCACCTTTTCCCCTTAGGACACACACCAGGATTTCAATAGATATGATTTTTGATATTTTTTAAAGAGACTAAAATGGATATCTGTGGAGTTAATAAAATATCTCATCCCTGAAGAGTGATTACATTTCTTTCACTCATGAGAAAGTCCTTCATAATTCATTCATACCTGAGGGTCTTTTGAGTTATGGGTCCTTCACACTTTTGAAAGACACGTAATACCCTTCATGGATGACGTCTCTTATGTGTATTGAAATTGTAAAATTAAACCATAGAGGTTTTGAAGGCATATTCTACATGTAAAATATAAATGCAAGTACAGAACGTTTCCCTCTCCTTTTTGAAGGCCCTGCAAGACCTTAGGAGAACCTGACAACATGAAATATTATAGTGGAATCCAATGTAGGATGTGCTGCATGCAAGACAAGGAGTTAGAAATTGAGTTTTGCATTCATCTATGTCAGCAGAATGCACTGGTAGAGCTTTATTTGCAATGCTTTAGATGTATTTCTTTTATACTTTCAAATTCCTAACAGAATATGAGTATTTCACCTGAAAGTATCAGCATTATGTCAGCAGAACATCCTGATATTGAAGAAATATTTTATGCACTAAAAACCTATAAATTCCTGAGTGGACACAGCAGGGTGATAAGCACTACACAGATTTGCAAATATAATACTGTAAATATCACACAGGTGCTGCAAAGAGATTGGAACACAGTTCACCAAGTTTCCTCTGTCTTCTACTTATCATTTATAGCTAATTTTTAATTAACTGTCACATGACACTATTTAGGTGCTTAAATTGGTAGGCTGTCCTTCAAACCAATACCTGGAAGCCCTGGAGAAGAGGGAGATAATGAAAATACAGATCTTAAAAGGATCGTCCCACAGATGATATACAAATAGATCACAGTCACTGGCTGCTTTTCCTGAGATTCAAGATTATGTGGATAACCAAAATATTTAAAAATCATTGTTCATTTGTCCAGAGCTCACACCTGAACCCCTCAGCACAGGACCCCTCATTTCAGCCTCCCACCTGCAATCCCAGGTGACTCCACACCCTGAGCAGCTCCTCCAGTGCCACCTGACAGCAGAAATAGAATTCTCAAGGCAATTAAGCCCAAATATATTTGAAGAGCTGTCCAAACAGCATTTTACCATCAATGACATGGACAAATGTTTCCTGCAGGTACAGCTTGACTGCTCCTGCCTCTGCATGCACCACTGATCATTGTGATGCATATGAAAACACGGCACGGAACCAAGTGACAAACGAGCTCTTGGTTTGGAGTAAAAGATGGAGCAAAAAACAGGGACAGATGTTGTGCAGAAACACTTTAAATAAATGGACAGAGTGTCACAGTAGAAGCAGAACTGTCAGCTTGGAAGGATATGAGATTCCAGAGATCAACCACGAGGCTGCCAAAGACACACATCGGTCAGCACGGGGCTGCAAGCAAAGTCAGGGAAGAGTGGTGAAGTCTGGAAGGAGCTCCAGTTCAGAAATAAAACAATTAGGACAATTAACTCATCCATTTTGTGGACAAGTCTTGTCAGCACATAGCCTGAGTACCACTAAAATGGTAGTTAGGAGTGATTCTAATACATTAATGCAGCATAGAACAATTTTGTTTTATTGAGCTCATTATGGCACATCTGTATTCCCAACACTTTAATCTGTTACTGGTAGAAGATATTGATGTAATCCTTCAGGCAGAGGAAATCAGCATGGTCCTTTTCTAATGCCTGAATTCCTCCAAGGTCTCCATATCCACAGTAAACTCCTGGACCTGTGTCTAGGTCTGGCTGAAGGCACAAGACTGGATTTTTCTGGGTAGTTCCACTCTGTCACACAGAGCTGTGGTCAAAAGTCACCACAGCAGAAACCAGAACTCCCTACAACAAAATAATCCTGAATTATCTTTCCCTATCTCCTTAAGATCAGGTAGAAGATCCAAGATTAAAGAGTGCACTTTTCCTGCCTTTTCTTTCATTTATGTTGTTTTTAAACAAGAGATGAGTTAATAAGGGGCTTCAGCTCTCCAACGACCTGCTATTGGTACTGACCAGAAACAAAATGCACTCCTGCTGGATTATATGGGGAAAAAAAGAAAAGAAAAGAAGAAAAGAGAAGGGAGTGTGACCCCCAAGGCTCAACATGAAAGAATAAATGAAGACTGAAGTAGTCTTTGGCTCAACTGATGGGAGAAAACAAAAAACTTTTTCACCAGAGTCAAGTGAGAAATGATCTTCCTCAAAGAGAATTCCCTCAAAGTTTGTTTCTTCTCAAAAGCATTAAATGAGAGGTTATTTGGATCATCATCTAACTGCTCTGTAGAAAACATTTCCTTGGTACAAATTCTCTTTTTTGTATGCATTTGCATTTTCAGGTACATGAACCTTTTGAATTGAGCAGTGCCTAGAGCAGAAATCCACACCACTCCTAAATAAAGAACATGGCAGGGTATTTTGAGAGTATACTTGAAGACATACATAGATAATTAATTAAAATATGCAGTCCTGAAATATAATGTACACCATAGAAAACTGAAAATTCAAACCTAACCAAGTTAGTGCAGATATTTGTATTCACTGAATTAATGTAAATTTTGTTTTTTCTATAAAAAATCTTGTTTCATATATCAAGTCCCAGATTATATTTACAAACCTGCATTTAATAAAAATTATCATCACATAACTTTGAATTTTGTTTTCCTAAAAAAAAAAATTAAAATAACATTTTACCAATAGTAAGTAAAATTAAAAACACACTAGAAGAAAATGAACTCAAAATATTCTAGCAGAACTGAACAAATACTTTGGTGTTGTAATGCAAATATTTTGCTTTTCTAATTGAACAAAGAAAATGATGGTGTGGAAAAACTAATGAAACCAAAGCTGGGATGGGAAGGATGTACAGTCATGTCAGTCCAACCATATTTGTGGTAGTTTAGAAGTATTTGAATGTGAAAAATAAGCCTGGGCTTTCCTCTCACTGTCACCCATGGCTGCATCCTGAAACGTCGGAAGGATTTGCTCTGAAAGCTGCAGCTCTGTTCCTCCTGATTGAAAACATCCAGGGGATGCCAAGGGCTCACCCAGAGGGCTGGGAAGATCAGCTTTGGTGAGCCTTGAGCACTTTGATCAGACCTCAGAACAGGGGGGAATCCCCAGGCACAGGAGCCTTTTGTGCTGCAGTCATCTCTGTAAGAGCCAGGGGTGAATCCCACCCATCCTCATCGCCTGCTCCTGCCCAGATCCCACAGGGAACGGGAGTGAGTCTGTCCTAGAGGTGGCACTGTTGCATTTCTGTCATTACTGGGGGATTGGCAGTGGAAAGCTCCTAACAGGGGAAAAAGGAAATCAATCTATGCATCAGCTGTCATCTTACAGCATTTTTAATGTTAACTTGCTCCCAAAGATCAAAATCCTCTCACCTTTTTTTCCTGTCAAACTGAGATAATTCTGCTGGTCTACCTAAACCAAGATAAAAGCAGAAGATTCTATTTGTCTGTATAACAAACTATGGCATTTTGCTCTTTGAAAACTGAATTTCTTCAAATAACTATCTTAATTTTTATATGGAAGAAAAACTTAGAAAGATCAATTTAAATCCCAAGGCTCTAGTTACATTTGTTCTACTGCTTTAGACATTCCATTTTATTTTTGTGCATGTGTGGGAGTGGACATGTAAGTGTTACATTCTGGGAGCAATACCAACTGAGCACACGAAGGATGAGACACCCAGGAACACCAGGAGCTGAAGCTTCCCACCTTGGTGGTGTCATTTAGTGCCTGACAGAAGAAGATGTGAAGTGATGCAGAAATAAAACTTTTAACTTCAGCTCTTAAACCCCCTAAATCCCAAACTTAACAGAGTGGGTTCTTGTTGTGTGAGCTGCCCCAAAGTGGGAAAGTCTCCTTTGGGAACGAGGCATCTCCTCAGGTGATTACAAAGCAAAGTTCTGGCTCTGAGTGAGGTAGGACCAACATATGTGCCCTGCTCATTCCCAGATTTCCTTCAGGGGCTTTTTGCTGACTAAGACAAGGAAAGGTGCCAGAGTTGGAAAATAACAATGGTGAGGAAAGTCCCCAAACTGCTTGCTCTGAAAGAGGAAGGCTCTTTCAGCCTTCTGCCCTCTGCCTCGTGGCTTGCAGGAATAAAAGTGGCCCAGCAAACAAACAGAGCAGACCCTGGGAAATCTTGCCTTTGTCTGCTTGTTGAGAGGGCAGCATCTGACCTTGTCCCTTGTCTGGAAGTTACCTTGATAAAGCTGAGTTTGTTTGCCAAGAAGAAAAGAGAATTGTGGGCATGAATTGATCAGCACAACTGGCTCACCTCAGCCAAGCTGTCTGAACAGGTACAGCTATTGCAAGATCTTTAAATAAAAGGTACCATTGGAGGCCTATATTTAAAATGGAATTCAGTGATGAGGTGACCTTGTACAGCCAAGTCCAGCACATAAATCTGTTAGAGTGTTGAAATCCTTGGAGGACACACTTGTTCCTGCTCACATATTCTTACTTTTTTCCTAAATATGATTTAATGGGGCATTTACAGACTGAGAGCAGCTCGTTGTTACAACTCAGTGTACAAAAATTAAATACCTGATTAAGTGCTCTGCAGGACCAGATCCTCATTTCATGCTATTTTAAAGAAGTAGCTCCCGTGGAGTAAAAAGATTAATTCAAAGTTTTATAAAATTAAAGTTATTAAAATTTTGTTTGTAAAATAGCTGTGCTAGATTTATGCATGATTGGTTTGGATAATTTTAATATATACCTAAGACATTAAATAGAGTGTTGTTGTAAAAGCAATGGATTTGCTAATTAACAATGTTTTTTGGACTAAGAATTTAGAAGAATGAGTGTATAAAAAAAATATTTTTTTATTTGGGAGTGAGCTTCTGTCACTAAAGCTGAAATGCATCATGGAGTAGGCAGGTGTGGGAAAACAATCTGTGTTTTCTGGCAGACAGAAGTAACAGGTGATCCTTCTGTGCCCTTTATCCTGTGTCCATGTTGGAAAACTGCATTTGGTATCAAATGAGGACCCCTGAAGCATTACTGGGCCTTAAAGCATAACTCTAACATATTTTTGAATATGTTTTAAGTACCATTATAACAGAATTTGGAATATTCTGTTCACAAGACCTGCCTGAGCAGTGTGTCCTGTCAGGAGTCCATGGGAGGACACATCTGCAGGAGCAGCAATTCCATGTGCCAGGAAATACAGAGCACTCCCCTCATGGGTGGAGCAGGGGACACAGCAATAACATCTGTATTAGAAAGGTTTGTGCTCTTCCCTTCGTATCTGCAGATCAGTGGGTGCAATGCTCTCCTTTTAGCAGAGCTTACAGCCGAAGTTTCATAATGAATTGTCTGAGACGCTGCAGCTGACAGACATTCTCTGTGAAGGCAAAGGCAGGTGAGTGGCTTTGAGGCATTCTGCCCCTCTAACCCTTGTGCCCCTGTTCCCCTCACTGCTGAAGGCGGTTTTGGCCATAACAAATAAACACCAGTCACTTGTTAGTCCCAGGAAGGGAGCACAATTCAATATTGCACCTGTAAACAGTTACACATTTCTATAGCAACTAATGTTTGCCAGTGTGGCCAAAGAATTCCCTTTATCATAAAAACCCAAGGAGAACAGTAGGGGGAAAATCCATTACTGAATTACCCAATTCCAGGCAGAAAGGTCAGATTTGCTCCTGGGTTCTCAACACTGGATACACATACCTCTGGGCACTCCAGCAATTCACTCAAGTGCTCAAACTGCATTTTTATACCACCCACATGCTGCTGCTCGAAGAACAACATTTTTAACAGTCTTAAAAAAATGAAGTCAGAGTGAAATCCAATGGACTGTAGTGACCACGTAATTTTTTTCTCTCTTTTTAATTTTGAAGAGATTCTTGAAAGTGGTAAAACTAGAGCTGTCCCAGGGTAGCCTGGGATGTAAAATTTTGGGAAATAGTTCTCTGAGAACCCCTAAGGTAAATCCCTGAGTGCCTGCTTTGGACACAGGATAAACTATTCCAGTTTGGTAGCACAAGTTATTAATTGCTAGCCCCAGGACTTCAGGTGTTATCCATATGGTTTCCATGGAGTTTACCACAGTCCACATCAAGTCTGTGGAGGATACCAGGGTTGTTTTGATTAGGAGTAAGGCAAACCCAAAAAATAACAGGGGATGTTTTCAAGTTGGGTTCAGAATTGGTGCAAATCCAGTAATGATGCCATAATAGATTACTCAGTGTCTCCTTGCCTCATCTGCATCCGGGAAAAAAAAATTAAATTGTATAAAAAACAATGCAAAGGTCCTGCAAGTTCATGTTAAGCATTTGTATTGGCACTCCTTGTAGGGCAGGAAACAGCAATTCTATTATAACATGCCCAGTCTATTTCCCACTCTTCTTTTTCTTAAAAATAATTTTAACTAGTCTGGTTTCCTTCTTGCACCATACCTGTTAGTAAAATTGCTGGGCAGAGTTAAAATCACATTACAAGTGTCTGTCTAGGGACTATTATTTAGAAGGTACTGCATGTAATGGAGCTGAAACATTTTCAGCCCTTTTTGTATTCAGGACTCAGGTTAAAATGGTTTTTGTTAGGTGAAAAAAAAAGGACAAAAGTGTCTGGATTGTCATAATCAGGCAAAGAAGTGTTTATAAATTGGCTGGGCAGCACTTGTCAGGACTGGGTGACCCTTGGAGATCTGGGCACTGCTTGTGCCATCCAGTCCCAGCAGCCCTGGAGTGGGGGCAGAGGTCAGGACAGGTGCTGGGAGTTTGAACTGAAATGGATTCATTGCTGAACTAATGAAGGGCTGTTATAACATGCTTTGTGCTGGCAAAACCACCATCTTCTGCAAGATCCCATGAAGCCTCACCTGATTTTAGTAGGATTGAGAACAAATCTCTGCCCTGCAGAACATTATGGTGTAGCTACAAAAGCAGTGCAGTTCAGCCAGATGGTGTCAGGAGCAGGATAATTTGTCTTATCAAAGCCTCCATCAAGTACCAGGCTCCTGGTGCTTGAGTTAATTTGGAGAACTGTGAGACAGAAAGGCTTTGCACAGTATTGACAAATCCTCACTCCATAGTTCCAATTTTGGAGCGAGGAATCCAGGGAACACAAGTGACATGAATTTCAGTAATCTCAACAGTGTACAGATAAATATTCCAGAGACACAAGGGCCCTGCAGCCATGCCCAGCTCTCAGGGAATGCATGTTCAGTGCAGACTGGGATAGGCAAAGCCTGGAATTTCTGGAATTGAGGATTTACCTCTGGAATTGAGGTAAATAACTGTAGAATGGGAATAAAAAGCCAATGTCCTTCATGTATCCCAAGCTCTTCTTGTCTAAAAAGTGGTGATAAAGATAAGTTTCTCCACATGGACGAAGGTATATAAAGTATTCTCAATTAACTAAGGTGAGGGATGAAATGCTGGATGGAAGTGGAAATAGTTTATAAATGGGCTTTTTTTCCAATGCAATCTGCAAGTGTTACAGTAGAAAATACCTCACCCCAGATTTTCAGCAGTGCTCATCACTTTAAAAATCCAGTGATAAGTATGCTTTGCTGAAAATTGACATTTTTATCAGTCTTAGCGCATGAAATATATGGTAATGAATCTTGTTTGAAATCTAGAAATAATTCCAATCTAATGGAAAACAAATTCAGCATTCCCTGACTTTATGATGAGAAACCACAATACAAACAGACAAACAGAAACCCCCCCAATCCTCCAGTGGAAAAACACACAAGTTGTGCTCTTAAAAGGTGTTGCCATGAAGAACTGCTTTGTCCCTCATGCTGTGCAAATCCCCAGCAGCTGGATCCATATAAATGGCTGTGGAGATTCATCATCCTCTCCTGCAACGTCCCTGTAAGGAACTGCAGTTGTACGAGGTGTCTGCCCTGAGATACTGCCACAAATAAATCTGACAAGCAAACAGCTCCAGCAAAATGGATCGCAGCTGATGGAGTGTCAGCTGGCTCAGTGAGCTGGGCTCTTTTATGGCTGCAAAGAATGAAAGAGCAATTTTTGTGGAAAAGTCGGGTGGCTGATGGAGTCAATGCTTGGGCACAGCTGTTTCAAAACACCCCCAAGAATTCAGAATATTCCCAACTGCCTGGGCACACAGGATGATCAGAGAATCCCAATAACACTGAGGTGTGAGAGCACCTAAATCTGATAGTTATAGGTCTCAGTTTGTGTATCTTGGACACTGTTTTGGAGATGCAACCTCTCACTTCATTGTGCAAAGATGATTTCTGGTGTTCCATTTGTAATCACTTCCCAGGAATAAAAATCCAAAAATATTCATTGAAGTGCAAAATGATCTCTGACCCCTGGATAGTCTCTCTTTTGGAAAGATTAACCACTGTCACATGTATAGTTAACTGTATGTGCACAATTGTCTTTTCTCCCCTTTCCCTAAAGAAAACTTAAATATTTACTCTAATAATGGATTTACATTATTTGGATTGGACTCATTCCCATATCAGATATTCTAATTAGTAATTTTTAAATTTACCTTATTTTATGCTTTAAGAAAACCAGTGCATATTAAAATTTCTTAAAATACATTATAAAATAAATGTTGTGAATGGTCATTTCTAGGAAGGAAATATTATTCCAATAATCAGAGCATGAAATAGACTACTGGAATATACTGGATGTTTACACAACTATTCTTACATCATGACTCTGCATTTGTTCCTATGATTACTGCAAATTATTTAAATATATGTTAGATCAATACAAAATGTTTGAAGAAAGATTAAAAAAAAATGAAAAATCAGAACCACTCTTTAAAAAGCCTAGAAATATATGTATCCTCACAGAAGATTAAGCATTTAAAAATGCAGTCTACAAACCCAGGATAAATTCATAGCACAAGATTAAAAGCTTCCAGTATATGTAATTCTATCTAGATCATACACTAAATATTTCCTCATTGTGTTCTAGCAGCCAAGTATTAATTCAATGTATGCACATCTGCAAGATTATTTAACAAGAGAAGGCAGAAAAATAATTCAAATGACAGACAGTGTGTTTTCCTGGCTATTTGTGTGTATAGTGTCACTGCAGGAAATGAACAACTATTTCTGCTTTTTGGGAAAATAGAGGTCCCAATTTCCAGCCACTGAAATTAATTCTACACACAATAATCTGGTCTTTTTTTGGTTTGCTTCACAAACAAAAGTCTCTTGCACACAGTGCACTCTAAAGGCAAAATGTACTGTTCTCAAGTGTTAGAAAATAACATTATTTCAGGGGCAGAACATCACTCACAAATATTGGCTATTTAACAAGGAGTCTTAAACATAAACCTGCTGAGCTACTGTGTGCCATTTTTCCAGAGAAAATGCACACTTGCCAGTAAACTGCATAAATCAGATTAAAGGAAATGTAGGAAGAAAGAAAAAATACAGTCCAATTTTATACCATTACATAGCTTTTTATATGACAACATATATGTCAAAAGGCACTGCAGAGAGGAACATTTGCATCTCAGCTGTAAAGGAGAAAACTCCCCTGCCTCCCTTTTGCTGCCCTGGAATCAGAGGCATCCCCTGGGCTTTTAAAGGGGGGGACTTTTTTCAGCTGCGAGACTCTGCAGACCAGGCTGCTTACCCAAATTTCCTGCAGCAATTCCCCATCCCCTCCCCTCCACCACCACTAAAGGTTATTTGCTTCCAAGGGTCTAGACAACAAAAAACTACTTGCAAAACGAAATGATCAGCAGAATGAAGGCAGCAGTGCCTAGGTTGATTTGTTGACATTTTATGTAATTTGTGATTTGGACTGGATTTAGTCTGAATTTAGAACCTGCCCATCACACAGACCAAAGCTGCCTGAAAGAGCAAGTTCTGGTGTGGACTCAGCATCCCCACTCACTGCTGGGTGGCCTGAGGACACTGCATGGGCAGAGACTCTGGTTGATTCTTCTCGGGAAATAAACTTCTCTGAACTTACCAGAACCCTTCTGCAACTGAACCAACATGTGGCAAGTGGGGACAACGGAATTCATTTATGAACTGCAGCTCTGAACAGATTTGTGGCTGTAGCCCATTAGTGTGGAGCACATCAGTTTTTGGAGGCTGGGAAAACAAGAGAAGGCAGACAAATTCCAAACCTATCTCCAATTCCATGTTATATTGTCAGCAGCAGCCAGTTCAATGAAGCAACTTATATGGTGTAAGGACTGAAACCACTGGGGTAATTCCAGTTTGGGGAAGTGACAACAAGGAAGATGCAAGCTGAAAGCAAAGCCCTCATGTGGAAAGGCTCATTCCTCTGGCAGGAAATACGAGACACTTGGTGATTGAACAGGGCTATGCTGTGAGCTTGAGACAAACACTGGGAAGCAGGTGAGGGAGAAGTCTTTAAAATAGAATAAAAAACAGCTGGGGAAGCATTTCTGAAAGACGTTACATGTAAATGCTATAGTAGTATACTGATCTGAAGCACTCCCTGTTTTTTATGTAATAAACGAAATTTGTGAATGGCTTTTTCCTTTTTAAAAAATTCATTCCTGTTTGCTGGATTCCATATGCATTCCACACATTCACCAGTATTAACATTATCTTTGTTTCTCTGGTGCTGATGCAACAGGTTTTCCATTTCCAAGGTTAAATTTCCCTCTGTACAGTAGAGCAGGAATATAAAAGTCTCAGAAACGTTAAGATTGCACTGAACTATGACAGCTGTTCTTGCTAACTTTGCTGCTTACCAGTGCTGAGGCTTCTAGTGAGCAGAGAATTAACATCTGCTGTCACAAGCTGATTCCAGAAGTGACAGTAAGTTGCAAACTGAAAAACGTTGGCACAATTTCTCTATATCCCTTACACTGAAAGCAACTTCTGGGATTCACTGGCTGTGTGCAAGGGAAGCAGTGTGCAGTAATTAATGGCATATTTAAAATCTGTGGCACACATTTGCATTTGTCTCTGGAGAAAGAGGAAGATGACAACATCTAGGTGAGTACTCAGCAGAATTTCACACTCAGGATTCTTCTGTCTCAGTAATCTGTAAACTTGTAACCAACTAAAGATTATATTTACCCCACTGGGAAAAAATTCTTATTAAAGAGTTTTCTGACTGTTTGTGCAACCCCTTTTTTCCCCCCCTGCCTTTAACTAATCAGTTTTAAATTCAGGGAAAGAATCTAAAAGAAGATTGGAACATCAGCTTCCAGGGGATGGCATGAGGGAGAGAACTGGCTGGTTCATCTCTGTCACTTTTACTTCTTGTTTTGAAATTGGTGGTGGTGAGCGAATACTCCCATCTCCCCGTGAACCTGTCAGGTTTGCAGTGGGCAGTCAAGCCCTCGTGCCTTTCCAGGTGAAAAACTGTTAGAGAATGAGAAGTGACTTGGATGATCAATGCCCAGAAGTAGGAGCCCAGTTTGGAGGCTGACGTGTTTGTCTTGCTGCGTTTGGTGCCACGTCAGTGGATCTGGGCTGGCGCTAATGATGGAGTGCACGGAGCCATCTGCTCAGCTGTCTGTTGGAAGTGACTCAACAGCTCCAACGGCTCAAAACACCTACAGGAAAACTTCTAGGGAGGAAAATGAGGCAGTTGTAACCACAAAAGGCTTCCTGGCTGCCAGGAATCCACAGGTACCTCACACCACTCACTCTGATGACTTGGATGTGCTGCAGCAACACCAGAGAAAAACCCAACTAACTAAACCCTTTGCCAGGGTGGTTTTTCTCTTTGCTGCAGCTGTTTAAAAAAATATGGAGAAACATCCCAGTCACTCTCTTGGAAAGAAGAGGGAAGTTCATCTGTTTGCTCTCAGAAGACATGGCGAGCTGTCATTGCAAATCATATTTTAAATAAGTGTGTGGGAGTACGTGTGAGACGGAGGGAAGATGAGAGAGTTTACACTTGGATAAGACAAAGACAAGCTCCTCATACACAAGAGCTATTCTTTTGTTGCTCCTACTAGTCCCACTTCCTCCTCCCTGAAGTTCCCACTTCCTTTCAGTGGATAACATTTCCTACAGCCTCAGGTAATGCACTCTGGCAAAATGCTGTGCTAACTGAGATCTAACTTTTAAGACACACAGAACACATCAGTAATTTCACACAGGAAAAACATCTTCAGCAGGCAGCCTTCAACAATAAGGAGCATTAAGTAACAGCTCCTGAAACACTCCTGGTAGAATAAAAAAACCCCCTGACTGACAATTCATTCCTCATAATATGGTAAGATTGATTGCCTTAGAAAGCCTATGAAATCACATTCCCAGTGATGTTATTTGAAGGCTCTGTATAATTCATCGACCACTCTGTCATGCATTGTGCATGTGATGTTATATTTTGGACACACTGGGAAGTATTAGATATAAAATTACTTTGTATGATGCAGGCCAGACGAAAAAAAGTGCATTGCTTGGGACTACATGATTCAGTGAGAAAATATAAATGGGAAATTACTGGAGCTGAAATTTTATTGCAAGGCTATTTATCTTTGTTATTACTTTCTGAACCGTTTTGTGCTTATGGGTTGCTACAACAGATAGAAAAACTCTTACTTACACTTTACACTGAGGATTATGAAGGTGGAAATAGTCACTGCATACCAAAAAAAGAAAAAAAAATAGATTAATGTGTAGTCCAATTTTGTGTTTATTCTCCTAATGTCTAAAACGGAATTTTATGTATATTGGTATGCTTATATATACACAGATACACAAATTCAGTCTGAACAAACAGCTCTAGAATTAAACTGAACATGAACAGTGATGTATTAGTTTAACACAGAAAGATGTGAAGATGATTTTAAAGAAAAGGAAGGGTCTTTTCATTGTGAGAAGAAGGAAGTATACATATAAAAAGATGCCTTGGCTGCACATAGATTTCACAGGTAGAAAAGCAAGTGTGTCCAAGGAAAACAGATATATTAATAAAGGTGACTATTTCCATCTAGAGCTTCTAGTTCTGTAAAGCAGAGAATGCTCTCTGTTCCCATCTCTGCAGTGGCAGCCTGGCTCATCACGTCAGTCCAGGTGTAACCCATGTGCCATTTAGTTTGTCAAATTAATTTCCTGTTCTTGTATGCAGTTAGAGCACTGCTGTTCCAAAAATGGGCTTCCACTGGCACTGTGGCTGCAGCCACTGATGGCTGAGACTGTGCAAATCAGTCATGTCCTGCACTACAGCACCAAGAGTGCACTGGATGTGGGAGGGTTTAACTTTGCCCTCTGCCAGCTTGAGTTTCTGAGCATTTAAACTTCTGAACTTTCTTTCCAGAAGACTCTGACAAATGACACATAAAAAGCTGGAAGAGAACAAGTTCTGAGAGGAACTCACACAGTTTGCAGGTGACTGCATTATTCTACCAAACCCCATCACTAATTCCATCCTTACTTCTCTTTTATAAGGGTTCCCACCATCTGATCCATCCCTCTGGAAGAAGGTGGAGAGGAAAAGGCCTGCATTCCAATATCACAATCTCCAACTGGATTTCTGTACTGCTAAGAGCAAAGGGAATTGGGGATTTCCAGAGGAGGCTCCAGCCCCTCAGACATCCCCAAAGCCGTGCCCTTTGCTCCAGCTCCTTCCCCTGTGGAAGCTCAGCAGGCTGGAGCTCAGGCTGGTTCGAAAGCATCTTCAACAAATATCAGAAAATGAATCAAAAAAGGAGACTGAGAATCCCAGATGATGCAGCCAGCTGAGCTCTTTGCATCATTTCTTATTCTCTGTAGCTTGAAAGGATTGCAATAATGCTAATTTTTGTGAGGGCTCATTGTGGCAAGTTGAGGGGGAAGCGTATCCTACATTGGTTTATGGGGTTACAATGGAACTTTCTGTAACTCATAAAAAGAATCTAAAGATTCCAGGACCTGCACAACTGTTCAAATACAGGATACCAGCAGAAATCCTAAAATACACAAAGAACCAGGTTTACCAGAAAGTGGTAAATATTTTGGTCAAGACAGGATCTGATAAACATGTAAAACAAAACTACAATTAAACAGGAAATCTTATGTTTTAGCAAGACATTAGTAGAGCTGCTCAAACCCATATTCTAATGAATTGGAAACTTCCAGATGAAAATTCTGTATATTAAAATCTTTGCTTTTAATTGTGGTTATATGATAATAATGTTAAATAAATGATCTTACAATTATCTCATATAGGTATCTCTAAGGATCTGCAAACTAACACGAAAATGCAATTGCATTCCTGATAGTGATGTCTTGGAAATAAATCTAAAAATTAGAATAAATCCTTACACAGCCATCTCATAGCTTCAAAGAGAAAAATTTTGAGATGTTCAGAAACAGAAAAAATCTTTTTTCCAGTGGAAAGGTCCAACATGTTGATCCAGAGTAATTAATGAACAACTAAACTGATTCTGCTTGTAATAAGGAAACACAAATTTGGTGTGAGAGGGTATTTTGAAGGCAAAGAGCAGAGGAGGAGAGAATTTTTCATTTGAAGAAAGTAATATCATTTAGTGCTTAGTAGCAAAAAAAAAAATTATTTCTAGCTTTTCCCTTGCCTGTCATTTTCCTGTGCACGTCAGGTTGTATGCAAGCATCCATAAATCAGCTATAATAAAATCCAACTCATAGAAATGATATCAGGTTATTTAAGCATGCCCAGAAAGAAGACACAGGAATGACAAATAATACTTCTACAAAGTAACAACTTCACATTGGCTATTAACAGGTGCATTGAATTTGTGTTTTATTTTAAAAGGCAGATTCATAAGTCCATTTTCATTGTCCTCAAATCAAGGGATATATAAAAAGAGAGAAATGCCTATGCTTGGTTAAGACATATAATTTGCTCAGCTCCTTAATCAAGTACTAAAATAAAGTGCTATTTCTTACAATTCAGTGCATATTAATTTTTGCTCAAAAACTCATCTGCTAAGTTTTAGTCCTGCATACATCTGCTGCAAAAATGCATTAGCACACTGCTTAATAAAAGGGAACTATTTTACCCTTTTGTGAAGTAAACCCATTTTCCAAATGTTAATATTTAACATGGAATGAGTACTGAACAAACGGAGATTTTACCCCAGGCACCGTTAGCCAAGTGTTTAAAAATCACCTTTTCTGCATGAAAGGGTGATTCCAAGTGACTAAACCCCAGACATTCAGCTGGTTAAGTAAATTCTTCCATCTCTTTGCTGAGCAAAGACTGAAACCTGCTCCCCCAAAGCCCCTGTGGCAGCAGGCTGCTCACAGGGCTGGGCTCCTGACCTGGGGCTTTTCCCACTCCTCCCAAACTACCCCTTCAAGCTCTCATTGATACCATTTTTATTGGAACTGAAAAGAAATACCTTTCCAGAACAGCTTAACTGTTTATTTTGTTACAGCAAACTATGCTCCAGTCTCCACAGGAAACCAAAGCTGGGCCCTGCATGGAATTCCCAATACTGTAAATAATCATTGCCAGGTAAGATTAATTTCTTGCTCTGCACACAGAGCCCTTCAAAGCACATGCAAGTGCCATGCAGCTAAAAAATTAATTTCTCTTTATTCTTCCTCGTTTGCCTTGGATTTATAATTTTTTTCCCCTCTTCACTAAATATAAGACAATTTTTAATTGAACTATCTCAGCATGGTGGGTTTTTTTCTGTATCACTGCAGTCCTGCAAGTGGTTGCCCTGTGAAAAATTGTCCTACGTTGATCTAACCTGAGTTTGCACTGCCTCCCTCTATATCATGAGCCAGACTGGTCCTGTAACCTGAAGAGACATGTCCTCTAAATGTGTTCTGGCTGTGGATTTTTAAAGATTTTGTCCTGTACAGAGAGCTTGGTAACGTGTCCTCAAATCCCATCTAGCTCAGACAGACCTCATAAACTTTGACAGTTTTAGGAAAGAGCCCCAACTTTCCACTGTCTGTCCACCTCTCCATTAAAAACAAACTCTTCAGCTATTTATGTATATGTTCTTGGCTCAGCCAAACATATATATGTTTATGTACTGATACATTGAAGCTTGTACCAGTATTACAAAATAAACAGCATTTGAAAATGCAACTGTTTGGGTTTTAAAAAATGCTCTTTTGCAGCATTATAAACTTGCTTAATTTTGTGTTGCCTGGTACTGAAGGGCCAGGAAATTGGGCTGTAGGCTGAATTCCTTGAGTTCACAGCCTTGTTTGTGGCTCTGTCCTGATGTAGCAGCTGACCAGGAAAAACAATTTCCTCTGCCCCCAACACTGTTTTCCCAATTCTGAAACCCTGAGCTAGCAAAAAAGCTTTAATTAAAGCTTCAGGAAAAATACCAGTAACCACAGGCCAACCTACCTGCACATCTCACACTATAGACAGCCCGTGACTCACGGTCGAGACATCATGATTTTATGCATGAAAAGCAATAGTTGCTCTAATTATCCTCTAATTAGTTCTCTATTGACTGCAAAGTAAAATGCATGTGCTCCTCTGACAGGTGTGTGAAACACAAAGGAGAAGAGTAAAAGTACAATACTGTCAGATGTTCCCAGACATGCTAACCAATGTATCATTCCAATAAATTTCAGTTTTGAGATGAATATAAAAGCTGAGCACATTCTATAGAATAGCTACAGACAAACTGCCAGGAAGAAGAAGGTCTTGAATTCACAGTGTTTAATGTATGATCACATCTCCAAGTACAGCAACTCAGAAGTGGGAGGGTACTGAGGGAATGTTAAATGTAGGGCATTATATATTAATATAATTTCTTTCTTTCTCCAAGATAAAGAATATTTTTGCTCACGCAGCCTTAATTTAGATGGCCTGCCAAGTCCTCCTTTCTGCAGTGTCATGATGAAAGACACTGATGTGGGGCAGCAGAGACAGTGCTGGGGCTTTTCAACAATTACTGTAGAAATGCAAATGAATCTCCTCCAATGAAAGGCCCCAGCCAGCTTCCTCAGCTAAACCCTCCATCACAGCACCCATAAATTATCCAGTTGTTTGCTTGTGCTGTATCTCAGAACATTTTGGGATCTGCTGAAATCAGCACAAGGTCTCACACTGATTTCAGAGGGTGCTGTAGCAGTCCTGAACACCTGGACCATCCTGCTGTGAGTCCATGTTCGTGTCTGGTCCTGCATCAAGGCCCATGGGCTCTACACCAGCTCAGGGCTTGTGCAGAGCCTGAGCAATGACAGAGGATCTGAGGAGAGATGGAGATGGGAGTTCAGCTTGGACTGTGCACACCCAGCCTAGCACAGCTGCAGGGCCATCCCCAGGCTTAGGGCAAGAGCTGGATGTTGGGAGGCAGCAAAATTCCTGGGATGCTGCTGCCTATTTCAGCTGTTAGAGCCCCACAAAGGCAGGCAATCCCAAATGGATTTGGGCATAGTCCATATGGACTGTGGGCCAACCACTTGTACTGGGAACCAGTTCATCAGAAATCTTCCCATTTCCATACAAGCAAACAAAATAGCTTTCCATGGGGCTCCCCTACTCCTGTCAGGTGTTCCCTACTCCTGTCCCATGTTCCATTCTCCCATGGGACACCCATGCTGGGGTCCCGGCTCCTCTGGGGGCTCATAATCCGGTTTTGCCTACAGTGCTGAGAAACCCTGAGCCTGTGCTGATACACTGAAAATTCTGCCTCCATCTTCACTTGTTATTACACAACTGTATCAACAGAGCATGCTACAGACAAAACTTTATTTTTTAGGTCAGGCACATCTTGCTGTTTTTCCTGTCAAATTACAGGAGGCATTTGCTGGTCTGACCATCCTCATTAAGCAGCTCCTTTATAGCCATGCATTGCCAGGGTACAAAGCAGTTTTAAGCTCTTACAAATAAAACAGTTTATCATAATTAACTGCACGATGGGATAGAGCTCCCTAAAGACAACTATAAATATTGCTTCCTTGCTCCTGACAGCCTGGCAATGAGGATTTGCCATGAGGTGAAAGAAGCATCTATATTTTACTACCTCAAGTAGCAGAGTGGGCTAACCAGAGCAGTAATTGCAATCATAGTCTTTACCACTCTTGACTGTGCAGAGAAATATGCAGTGACATCACTTGAGAGCGGTCTTTGCTGAGCAGGATCAGTGGGGATGCAGCCAGCACTGGAATGTTAATCACTTGCAGTAAAATCAGCCGATTTATGTTCTCATCCATCACAAGTAGCAGAAATGCACTGAAAGAATGTCCATTGAAAGAGTAGCTTTAATTAACTCTCACCCTCACTCAGCAGAGGAGAGCTGGGCCTGATTCAGGCTGCTCTAGCTGGGCTTTGCCACTCCTGCAGGGTGGTTTGAGGGAGCAGCGAGCACGTCTCAGGTGGCTCCTGCAGACCAGCGCTCCCCAGCTGGGAGAGCCACTAGAAGGAATCAAAAGGGTCAGGAAGCTTTGAAATTTTTACTGTAATCTAAATCAAAGTGAATCATGTTCATCCACTCCCCTTACATGTCCCTATCTCAAGGTCAAGTATTTTCTGTAAACTTTCCCAGGTGCACGCAGAGGAAACGACGCCAGCTCAGCCTTGCCACAGAGCCACTTGAGCCCTCTCAGGGTAAACATAAAGAGTGCAGTGACAAATGCAAGGAGGGAAATGGACAGTCAGTGAGACCTGGGCTGCTCAATCAATATGGAGCACAATAACCATTTTCAGTGCGGAAAAACTTAAACTAGATATCTCTGGCTGTCAGCACCTTCCTTTGCAAAAGAAGCTCTGATGCGTCGCTCCTACAGGATCTGGACGCGATGAAAATGTCATCCAGTGTGCTCAGACTGAGAGACAGCTCCCCAGACGGTAACTTTGAAAGAGTAAAAAATCTCATGATGCAGAATTGTGAACTCAGCCCCAGACAATCAGGGATATGGACTGACAGACAGCAAAAGGCACAGCAGGCTAAGCCTGGCCACAAACCACAGTTGTGTTGTGCCTCCAAGACAGAGAGTACTAAAAACCAAATATAATCTTAAGAACAGAAAGTCATCAGCTCAAGATACAACACGTGTTCACTGATTCAGATCCTTCCCTTATTTTTATGCCACAACCCTTAATCCCTGGTGTCAAGAATCTCATCTAATTCTTTCAGCTTCTTGACTATATTCTCTCACATTGTTACGCAGGGGTGCAGGCTCATTACTTGCTACATGAACCAGCTCTGCAGAGTTTGTATTTGACTCCTGATTTTCTAAGCCTTCAGATTAAGTCCTCTTATTGTCAGGCTCTTTTGGATCAACTTTATCAAAATTTCTATTTCTTCCTTGAGTTACTACTTTATTAAATTTAAATCTTTAATAAAGTCTCCTTTCCCCCATGACAATAAACTTAGCATGAATAAACTTTTCTCACAACTTTTGCAATTTCCCAAGCCTTTATTTTCTCACTCAAATCTGAAAGGTTTCTACATAAGGTGTGTTATTTCTTTAGTGTTCAAAAGAAATAATAATTTAAAAAACCACACTAAAATATGAGTTGAAGGTGAAACTCCTACCTGCAGCTTGCCATGTTCTAGGATTAACATGTGATACCTGGTCTGCCACTGGAATGCCTGTGCTAGGTTAGAGGAGACTACATCTGTGGCAATGTCCTTCCAATTTCTATTGATTATATACACTTGTGTAAGCTAAACCCAGCTCCTCAGTTATGTTTTGTTTGTGTGTGCTCACTGCAGAGTCCTGTCACCCATTCCATTTTGTGCTAATTGACGATGGCTTAGTTTTGATTGTGAGAGAACAGAGCCAAATAACACCCTGAGCTCTCCTCTGCCTTCCCTACTAGATGATGAACCAGGGCTTTGTTTTGTCTTATTCCTCTTCCTTAACAGCATCTGTGTGCACACCATCCCTGCTCAGCTGCTGTGTCTGGAGCAGCAGTTCCTGATCAATCCAGGGGAGCAGGCAAAGGCATCCTTCTTTACCTGCAGGCTGCACTTCTTCAGGAGCATAAAATCCATGTAAGGTCAGGCAAGCAGCACTTGTGGTGCTGCAGACTCCACTACTGTTTGGCTGGTTTCCCATCAGCCTTGCAAGTCAATCTCTCAGGCATGAGCTAATTAGAAAATGGCCCACAAAATTTTTGAGACTTGCACCTCACAGCTCTGTGTTGCTCCTCCAAACTCTCTCCAGAGGCTGTTGTCTGGATCTAGTGCCTTTGACTAGGGGTGTGCCAAGCACCTGAGTTTGGAGAAGATGCTGGGGACAGCTCTCTCCCTCCCACTGCTGTGTTACGGCTGCAGTGACAGCCTGTGCACACACTTTGGAGCAGCTGATCCCCTGGAGTGCTGGGGTTTGATCTCTGCCCCTGTTGGGCTGTACCACGTTCCTACACTTCAAACTCCCCATTTAGCTGGGCCACACAGAGAGCTGCTGTGATAGAATGTGGCATGACACTGAATAATCAGATTAATGAGCTAATAACGTGACACCTGGTGTCCACAATTACAGTGGCCACTGCTCAGGAGTTTGGCTCCTGGAAGAGGGAGGAATAATGAATTATTCATCAACTGTTCTGATCATCAGAAAATTCATACCTCCTCTGTCTTCAATAAACCTTTCCACTCTTATTTATAATCAACCTTTTACTTTGCAATGATAGATGCTAAGTGCCTGTTAAATATCTCTGCCATTTCCTGAATAAATGATAGAGACTGAAAAATACTTACTAATAGATATGCATTATAGTAATTTTTTAATGTTAGAATTAAACTACAAAAAAAAAAAGAAAAAAAGGAGAGAATATAATCAAGGTCAACCAAGAGGCCTGATCCGTGTAAAATGAATGCCTTGATAAACAAGAATAATGATTTGTTGACATCAGTATTTCTTATAAGTCAGCAATGGTATTATTTCATTCTAAATAAGAATGAAAAATGCAGTGGCTCATAGCCACAGATTAGATGAAATGTCGGTGCCATCTGCTTTAAACTTCTGTAAGTATTATTTGGTTATTTAAATGAATACATCAGACTGAGATAAAATCAGTAACTGTTGCATATACAGCTCTCACAGTGAATTTTCAGGAACAGTTTTGCTCTGTGTATTAACCCAAAATATACTAATAAAAAGTCTGAGTAATGGAATATTGTGTGGAAAGTCTCATAAAAGTTGGAGAAAATTTTATTCCAGCTCACTGTAGCTGTTTCTATGCTAATCTTTGATGCTATTGTGCCTCTTCCTGTACACTGTAAGCACAAATACATTGCAGTGGAGACCTTGGGTAACAACAGGGATTGAACCATTCCCTGCTGTGCTGAAAACCTGTCTTGGCCTTTTGAAAACCATATTCCTGCTGCCCTCGGTCTGCAGAGATCACAGATGAGCCAGTTACAATGCATTAGAAAATGCACTTTTTCAGCTTGTTTCTGGTTCTTTAAATTCCACATTTAAGCAGCTACTTAAGCCTGGCTGTTTTCAAAGTCACTGCCTGCCTAGAGCCTCCTCGTTCTTGCTGTGAATATGTCATTCTTTGATACTCTGTTCTCCTCAATACTCTAATGTTTAGCACCAAGTTCTTAAGTATTTGTCCAATTGTACTGTCATGACCTTTCTGTGTCTAACCTGCTAAAATAAACCTTCAGTCCAAGTTAGAGAAGCATAAAATAATATTTTGAGTTCATTGAGATTTAGATTAGGGTTATGTGTAAAATAATTTAAGGTTAAAATAATTTAAGTAAGTTAACAAGTCATAACTTTCAACCCATGTGAACTTTGATCAATTCAGGCCTGACTGTAAGAAGTTCTGAGCAATTCTTGCTTACTTCAAAATCAATAAGTGGCACAGCAGCTCTCAATCTCTCTTTATTTGATCCACAAGTAAGAGCTTAAGAATTTGACCCCATAAGGCAAAATGTTTCTACATAATCAATATGTGAGACCACAGCCATATCCAAGGCAGCTCTGCTGCCCTAAACCCTGCTTAAAAATTGTATCAGTGTCTGTGTTGTAGATAACCTGGGGCTCTGTGGAATTTCAGGAAAACAGCTGGGATTATCAAGTCTATAGAAATGGTTTTCAGGAATGATACAATGGAGTCCTTAATAAATAGAAACTTTCTGCAGTACTGAGCTATAAATTACTGTATGATAACATCTTCCCAAAGACAAAACCTCTCTGCACTGTGTGTTTGGGGCTGCTTTATTCTGGTACCAGAATCAATAATGCCCCATCAAGCCTAGGAGAAAGTGAAGGGAATTTCCAGGACCCACAGCTGAACTCTTTTCAGGATGACTTAGTCTTTGATACGACAAAGTAAGAAGGTTCTCTACATTGATGCAAATGCATTCCTAAAGGTCACCTTAAGTTTAAAGAAAGTGAGGAAAATCTGATTTCTCAGTGCTGATTCAATAGCACAATGTGTTAGCACTTTCACAATGTGCTAGCACTTTTCAGGAGACTTTGCCACTGGCACTTGCTATTTTTATCTACCCACCAGGCAGCTCAGCAAAACCCAAGAAACAATTTAACTTTGTTCATTCTTCCCCCTTGTGTATATAATAATACAGGAAGAAGAAATAAGGTGAAAACATAAAATGATCATTAAAAATGAATGAGAAGAGTGTGGGTAGAAGACTTTTGGGCAAATGGACTGTATCCTCATTCGCATGTGGATTATTTTTTTTTTTACTTTGCTGTAGGTTAAAGAGAATATTAACTATTTGCTCTGATTGAAGTGCATCGTGTTGTTGCACTGGAGAAACAACAGGGGAATAAATTCTGAACAGGAGATCAATACTGTCACTGCTGCTTCTCCCTTGCTCCAGGGGAAGGGAATTTTGTATCTTTTGGTCTGAAAGCCAGTTCCACTCTGTGCTCAGTTGTTATCTGGCACTTTAGGTGGAGCTACAACTCTTCACTCCTTCACTGCCTGCCTGCTCCTCTCCCTCCATGGAAACTGGACATGAGAACAGCATGGGGCTGGCAACATTTGCACACATATGCAAGAATTCAATAATTTATCAATCTGATCTGAAACCAGGGCATGAAAAGATCCCTGTTTTGCCACTGACTTCTGTATTACATGTTCCAGTGGTGATTTTGGTAGTATTGGAATGGTAATGCTCGATGAGGTAACTACCTGCAGAGTAGTTCTGCTGCCATCTTTGGGAGCACCGAGGTCTTTTCAATGCTTTGTTGAACTGCACACTAAGCTTATAAAAACTAATTTAAAAAAGAACAGAGATCTGGGATAGCCCTTCTCCACTACACTAATTAACAGCCTAAAGGCTCTCCTCCTTGAAGGAAGAATAAGGACATCCACAGCAAGGCTTAGTGTGCAATATTTTGTTCAAGTTCACACCTGAGCTAACTTCACAACTTTCTCACACAGGTAAGCAGAATTCATTCTGATTAAGGTAACTAAATAGCCTTTACATAGCTTTATCATAAAGGGGGAATTAAGAAAGCTTGTGTCTGCTGAAAATTCAAGTAGCTACACTTAACATAGGAGAGTCTTGGTAAGGTGTTAGATCAATCTGCACCCCAAGTACTCTGAAAGAGACACCAAACAGGGGCTGTTTGGATTTCTTGTCTGCTGTGAGACCCTTGACTACAACTGCTACAGCTCTCCTAAGCTCATGCACAGAGGAGTCCAGGCACAAGGGAGCATTTCTAGTTCAATCTGCTCTACAACTGCATGATCATATTTAACACTTAGCCAGCATTTAGTTCTACAAAGTGACCTTGCTGCAGCAGTTTCTGTGGTGTTCAGACAACACTGATATTACAAAGTGGAATTATAATTCATGGAATCCACCGGTGGCTTTCGAAGGCACTCACAAGAGCACTGAGACAACAGAACAGCACCACAGAAAACAAACAAAAACCCACATTTAGGGCTGTTGAACTGTAGAGTTTTAAAACTGCTTTAAGTCCAGGATGATTCTGAAACAACAGACGGGTTGACAACCATTTTCCAGAAGTGCAGTTAGCTGACAGAGCACGATTCTCCCCCCTCCACAATCAATGTTACTGTCTTCTGGTCAACATGAAAACAGCAGAGCTTGCAGTGGCACTCCCCAAGGAGAGCCCTAAAAAAATACACAGCATTATAACAACGCACTAAAAGCCTCCCTTCTGCCACTGCAGTGGGGTCCGCTGCCTGTCCTGCAGATCCTGTGCCATTGTCATCTCAAATCATCCCAATCTGTTCATGGGCAACAGCACAGAACTCCCAAAATGTTCTGTGTGGCAGAATTTATGCCAAGCCGGGATCTCAGCAGGAATTTTCAGGAATGCAGCAGCAGGATGCAGACCATTACTGCTTTAGTCAGTAAGCAGATGGCAGCAATAGTTTGTCTCAGAAATAAGTGACCAGAGCTGCTCAGTGCTGAGCCTCTCGCTGCTTTATTCCACAAGGAGGAAAGCACCCTGCTTTTTTACACATTTGTTATCCTTATTTTTCACAGAACAGCAAGAAGGTACGTGGGAGGGAAGAATACATTGTTGCTTAGCAATGAGATGCTCATAGCACGGTTGGTTTTTTAAAGCTTGTGCTAAACATACACATACAAAACTAAGATAAAACCACCCTGACTACAATGGAGAAGTAAAATTACATTCCTAAGAATGGAATTACTGAGGCCAAAGATTCCATTTTTCTCTTTTTTAGGCACCCAACCAAATGAATATTCTGGAAAAGATTATAAGAAATGTGGCAAGTATGAAAAGTGGTAATTTCCCTGGTGTTCTCTCAATTGTGTCAGCAAGCTCAGAACTTGCTGAGCCCCACAGTGCATCTGTGTCATTCCTGTATCCTTGTGGAAGTATCCTCCACTAATTCACAGTGCAGTCATGGAATGTCTTAGAAATACTTCCACAGTTTCTGTGGAAGCTGCACCCTGCTCATCTCACTGTCCCTGTCTCTTTCATTGTTCCTCATTTCCCCTCTCCTATCTGGTGTTTCAGTCATTGTGCTCTGACAAAAGAATATGGACAAGGATATGGGATTAACCCCTGGCAGGGTGTGTGGGGAGGGAAAGGAAGCACAGGATCATCTGTGCTGCAGATCACAGAACCAAAAAGGCCTCCAAGATCATCAAGCCCAACCTTTGACTGAGGACAACCACGGCCACCAAGCCATGTCGTGGAATACTGCATCTACTCATTTTTAGAACATTTCCAGGGATGGTGATTCCAGCTCTTCCCTGCAGAGAGGGGGGGATCCTTGCCTGGGACCTCCAGCAGGCAGCACCACTGGGAAATGGGAACTCCAAAACTGCCCAGACTCTCCCCAAAAAGTAAAATGCAAAGTTCTCTCCCAGCCAGCTCTTCACTTGAAAGTATGTATTCAAATACTTAGGAAATAGAGAGCTGCAACAATTATAAGCTGCTGAAAGACTAAAAGATCCTTTCTGCTGCAAACTATGAAATGTCAGGTTTGGCAAAGGAATAGGAAAGGCATCTTAATGCAGATACATTTAAATGCACAATCTCCCCCCCAGGCAATTTATATTGGAGCACCAATGAAGTTTTGGTTACAGTTTGTATTTCTTTTTGTAAAAGTTTTTTTAAATCTAAAAGTCCATAGAACTAAAAAACCTTTAAGTTTATGACTTGTAATATGTTTCATAAGTTTCTTTTCTGCTATGATTCACTAATATTCATGCTGATGAAAGAAAATCTTATCTACTTTTTCTGCCTAATTAAAATGTGAAGAATGCACAAAAAAGTGAAGAAATAATCAAGCATATTTTTCTAGTTCTTTTTTGCTGGAATAACATTTTGAGAAGAGGTCCTTCTTGTTTTTATGCTATTAATAATCCTCCATTTGCAAAATCATCAATGTCTGCACAATTATAAAACTGTAATTTCAATTACTGGAGTATGAACAAGTGGGATGAAAGCATGAGTTATGAGGGAGAAACACTGCTTTTTCTTCAACATCTAACTATTAAATCAGGAAACTAACAATCTGTGAGTGGTAAATGGACTTATTTCTAAACAGAACATTGGGTAAAATTAGATTACACAGGCAAGTAATTTCTGAAGCTAAGCAGATTTGAAGTGCTATCAGCTGGGTGGACAAGCTGCACAGCTGGTGTTCTTGTGGGAGACTCTAAGCCCTGGCAAAGAAGAGATACTCAAGTGAATTCACAGCAGTCCAAGTATTTTAGCTGCTCCTGTGCTGGGATTTTCACCAACATCTTCTGGCCTCTCTGATGGGAAGATGGGATGAACTTTCTCACTCAGGTTAGCAAAAGGCTTTGGTACAAGAGCTTTCCCTTGGACACTTCACTATCCCTTCTGCAAACAACAACAATGGCACACAAGTTTCACCTGAAACTATCTAAACACGATGGTACACCAGCCTTTGGAGCTGGCTTGCCATGGAATTTGAAGGTTTTCTGAAAAAATGACAGAAGTCTTTCTTTTGGGAGAAATAGGAGAAAATCTCCAGAAACAGTTAAAACCAAACACACCATCCAGATCCCCCTTGTTTTCTTCAGAGCTGTCTGTGGACTGGAAGGAGCAAAACTATGAGAAACTGCATTTAAAAAAATACTGAAGTGTTAAGGGAAACATGGATTTCATCACATTTGGAAAGCACAAACCATGGCATCTGTGAGACTCCTGTTCCACCTCTCTGCTGACAGAAAAAGTTTTGACTGTGGTCTGTGAGGGAAGGGGATTACAAATCTCCAGAACAGTAGAAGCTCAGGATAAAATAAGAAGTGATAAATTTTCAATTGTCCTATGTAACTATGAATTTTATTTTTTGTATATATCAGATATAGCCAAGCTCCAGCACAAGGTTTGTTGCTACTGCTTTTCTTGCATTTGTTGCTGCAACTTCTGAAAAAGAGAGGACAAATTTTATTTTGGGGTGTGATGAGCTATATACTCTCATAGTCAACCTCTCTTCAAGGGAAACCTTGGTTTCAAGGTATGTATTATCATTTATTCCTGGTATGGTTAAAAAATACAGTTCTAAATAGGCTGAGTGATTTTTGTACCAGCGTCCATTTCTAAAATATCAAGAACTTGGTAAAGTTACGAGGAGGAAACTACTGTAAATTTGTTTTAAAAAGAAACATCACTATTTTCAGTCCTTCATCTTAACCCCAAAACTTTGCATCTTTGAAAATGAAAACTGCAGCTTTGCAAAACTGAGCTTACAACTTCCAGCCTTCTAAATTCTGCTGCTTCTCCTTGCAGCGTTAATAACCAGAGAGAAGACAGATAATTAAACCATAGAAATCACTGCATTTCCACCTCCCATCCCTTCTTGGTTAAAAATGTAAGAAAAACATAGCAAATGAGATTTTGTCTCAAGTGTTTTTCCCCTGCTATTAAAGATGCTTCTCTGAAAGGAGCACTTGCTGTTTTTCTGCTATTAATAATCCTCAATTTGTGACATCAGCCCATCCCCACAGCAACACGCTGTGTTCAGCTACTGCCTCAGATCCTCTGGCTGCTTCTAACCAGAAGATGGACTAAAACCATGGAAAGCTGGATGGCTTTTCTATGTAAGGCTGGAAATTCAGCTCCTGGTTGTTTTTCCTCAGTAGGTCACTCTTTCATTAACAAGAGGAATGTTTACCTGTTTAATGCAGCAGATCTGCATCAAAGCTTGGTTATTTGGGCCCATTGGCCCTCAGAAAAGTAGAGGTGAGTTGGACCATCCCTATAATTAATTAAGAAATGCTTTAAACAGTCTGGTAATAGCAATGGAGGAGATTGATGCACCTGAGTGGAAATTTTGAGATCTTCTCACTACAAACCTACTGTGTTCTGCACAAAACAAAAAAGAAAGGAGGAATGAAAAACAACAACCCTCTATGTGGTATTTAGACTATTTCAGTGGTGCCACTGTTTAAATCTCTGAAATACTGTGTTCAGGAGTTCTCATTAACATGGATTTTAATGGGAGATATTTGTCTGAGCAGCTAAGTCATTTATGCTTACATAAGGCTGCCATTTACAACAAGAAGTATAATAGCATCTTTGAGCTTTTTAATTAAAAATTAATTAGGAGATTTAAGAACAAAATCATTGGGGGTTACTGTACAATAACATGTTTACAAAATTAGGTCTGGGCTTTTTGTTTTTGTTAAGTGTTTCAATCAATTCTGTGTCTATTAAATATAATTACGTATGATGCTTCCTCAAAATTATAATGTAGCATTTAAAGAGCAGCTGGGAGAAGTCTGTAATTTTAACTTCAGAACTAGGGTAACCATTAAAATGCAAATAGGTGCAAACAGCAGTTAGTTGATGAAGAGACCCCTCAGCATAAACATTTTATCCATTAATCTTGAGATTACTAAGATTCCTTCTGTTTTATTACTACTTATTACTTTTGCCAGTCAGGTTTCCTAGAAGATGTCAGGTTCCCTCAAGAATAATTTTCTGTTAGGAATAAAAGCCCATTCTTATTGAGCAGGATAACACAGATATAAACATTCACTTCTGTACATATACCTGTGCTAAAAATACATTATGTAGAAATGTCTACTGTGAATTAAGAAGGAAAAAGAAGGAAGAAAAAGCTTTTGTTCCCTTTTCTAATAGAGTTATCAGTTTGAAAAAGAAGCTGTGTTCCACTTCCACCCCAGCTTAAGGAAGTAGCTTAAATGGATCAGACTTCAATCTTCTCCCCTGATTTAGAAAGGCATTCAACCATTTGCTTAATTTCACTTTGAACAAGGGAAAAAAAGAATGAGCTCAGGTTTCATAGATGTATTTCTGGCCTAGGGATTTATTTATGTTAAATTTATTTATTCCTAAGCTTTAAATGTAGTTATTCTAATTTGCTACTGCTTCCCTAAGAAGATAATTTGATCCACTATCCTTCAATGAAACTATATGGATGAGTAAGTAAGTAATGTGTATCTGATTGAAACACCCTCTTTTGCAAATTTAAATAAATTCAGTTTAACAGCAGTTTATCCAACAGAACTTAATCAATGCAGCGTTTTGAGTAAGATTGCCATTATGGCTGTCACGTTGTGGTGGGAGAGAGGGGTTTTCTAAGAGGTGGACACAGGTAAACACCAAACCTGGCCAAGCAGGCTCTTTATCCATGGCTCAGCTGAATGTACAAGCAGAAAGTGCCACGTAAATCAAACGTGCCACTCGTGTGAAGGACAGCAGCACAAGCACCAGTGGCTGGGATGGGCAGAGCTCCACCCAGGGCAGCTCTACAGCTTCCCCTCCCAACAGGGCCAGGACCAGTTCCAATCACCATGATTGCTGTGCCAGACAGCTTCCCTGCCCTGCACACAGCCCTTGCCATTCAGAGAGGAGCACACACTTGGTGCTTGGTTGTTTTCCAAGCACACTTTGTGTTTGTTTTCATTGCATCATGGCCTCCTGCCCCCTTACACCCATTTCTGGGTTTTCTGTTGAAACCCAACAAAGGATTCTACCCCATTGTTACCAAAACCCCCAAATCTCTGCTATTACAGGGGACTGAAGAAAGAGTCCTAAACACTGTCTATAAAGAGATGATGGTATTACTTTGTATTGCTGTAATCCATATCACACAGTGGCTTCCACCATGGAAAAGAAAAGGTCACTCACTTCCTCTCCCAATCAATCAGCTCCTCAAACTGTGTCCTTCCCTGCTTTTATTTTATAGAAATGTTTTCTCTAGTTATTTAGTTTCTTTTTCTGTGAATATTATGTAGAGTTCAACAAATTCTGCATCCCACTGCCATCTTGTACCAGGCTACTCATTCTCTGAGAGGTCATTTCTTTGCAGGAATTTCTTAGACTTGGGATGTGAAAAAACTAAGTGAGGGATGGGATTACTAAACTAGAATTTAGTAATTCTAGTTAATAAATTACTAGAATTAATTTAGTAGTTAATTCCAAAGGAATTAATTACTCAGCTAACCACAAAAGGCTCCACATCATTGTGACTCAGCCAAAGAATTCATTAACAGACAGATGTTTGTATTAGAGGTTTCTGGGGCATGATGTACCATTACTACACTTGTAATCACAATGGTTGGCTGAATGCAACCAGCCTTAACATTTCTCCAGGTCTGGGTTCAGAACAATGTTCCCCAAAAGGATGAGGAAAAAAACCCCAGATTTTGATGTCGAAATCCGAATTTAGACTAACACGAGACAAACTTGTTCAGGGAGAGAATGAATTTTCCTGAAATTCAAAACTATGATTTCAAAGAGAAGATCAAGAGGCTGCCTGATTACAGGGGATGAGCACCCAGTGTGCCAGAGGGCTTTAATCAATCAGGAGAAATTATCTCAAACTGAAGTTGGCTGCTGATACAAAGGAGAGAAGACACAGAACTCTGGAGATCAGGGGAGATGGCTGAGGGTGGGAAGAAAGCAAGAAATACAAGGAGAAGGATCAGAGGGAATATTGGCCAGTCACCCTCACCTCCCCAAGGAAAAGAGCACAACTAAAATGCAGGGAATTTCATTTAAACATAGGAAAACCCTTTTTCCCTGGAGAGGTTGTGGAGTCTCCATCCTGGATATTGAATCTCTGGTTCTGAGGGACCTTAATTGACCCTGCTTTGAGCAGGATGAGCTGCTTTGAGTTGCATTTCTAGAGTCTGCTTTCTAGAAAGAAATCAGATTTGTAATGTGACATACATTGTAGCTGTCTATTAGACTTCTTTATTTATGAGCTCCTCACATACTTATGAAGAGATTGCTTTTCCCTCTGACTTTAGTATATAAGATAGTTCCCTATAATCAGCATTTTCACTGAAGTAACAATTAGTGAATGATATATTGTTGTCCAAGTATGAGCCTTCTGTCTGTCTCAACAGCTTTATTAAACTTTAAATGAGGCAGAAATGAAAGGACTATTTAAAAAACTAATTAGAAGAATATGAAGATAAATCTAAATTTTTAAAGTTTCTTTGATAATATTACAGTTTGCCATTTTTATCAATTTTGCTCTCCAACACGGAAGAGACCTGTCAACATTGTCAGAATGTCTGTAAAGAAAACAGATGAAAATCTGGTGTTGCCCATGTGTGGAAATCATATTTTGCTTCTAATTAACAGTAATTTTTGTGTGGCTGTCACCTTCTCACTACACTAACCTTTGAGACTAGAAGTCATGGTTGTGCCTTTAAAATAGCTGTGAGACACTAATGTGAAAGGTTTACAAAACCTTCATCAAGATGCAGAACAGGGAAGGTGAGAGGAGTAGAGAGGAGGCAGAGGTGAAATGCAGACCCTGTGCTGTGTAAAACACTGATTTTATCATTCACAGTTTAAGCAGGGGATGGAGCTTGTTAAATATTCCATTTTCAGAGTCTTGAAATCAAGGCTGGGCTTCTCAAGGATACTGAATGACTTTGTCATAGAGTCAACTTAATTTGTCACATTTAAATAGCTCCCATAATTAATAGTTAACTGCAATTTGTTAAACCACAGCACAACAAGGAAAAAAGCAAAGTTTAATAGTTTTGCTACCAAAAGGTACTGAGCCATACAACCTGTCATGGGAACGTGGCCTCTAGAACAAATCACTGACTGCAGGAAACTCTGTGCTGAGCTATCAATACTTCATCCCCTTTACTCAACATTCAATTCCCAAACCACCACTTCTGTGACTGCCATCATTACAAATTTTAACAAGTTTGCAGATGTGCAAGTACAAATATAGCATTTTATTGAGCTATATTTGATGTACATTTCTGTTCATTCAGTTCTGCTATGCACAAAAATGTTGTGAGGCTGGAAAAGATAGAAGATTGCACTTTCCCACAAGTCCATCAGAAACTGCCCAACAAAGTTTTAAAACCCCAATAAGCAACAAGCTCTCAGCCTACTTCCCAGCCATGACAGCAGGGCAGTTGCCAAGCCATTCCACCCAAATGTGCTGCCCAGTTCTTTCATCCACCACTTTGAGACTCATCTCCTGCTCCTCACCCCATCACTGCACTTGCAGACACAAGATGAAATATTTCAGGATGTTGTGTGAACTTCTGATACTGTGAGGAACCTGAATTAAAGGAAGCCCCTTCAGACACCTCCCTGCAGGCAGTGACTTTAACCTTTCCTTGGGAACAGGCAGTCCCAGACAGACCTACCTGGTGCTGGATGTTTCTGCACTGCAGCAAACCCATGAAGGACTAAGTTGGTCACCCAAAGTTCAGAGCTCCTGCTGTGTGAGGCTGGGGGGATGATTTATGTTCATCTGTATTCAATTTCACAGCTCCTGCAGGGAAAACCAGTAAGGTTGAAAACCATTTATAAAAATATGAGTTATATAAAACCAGCTAATTACCTAATTTTGACCCATTGAAACTGTTACAAGTAAGTTCAAGGGACTGGAATGTTTTGTAATAACGGTATTTTGTGGTATGAAACTTGCAGCTAAAGACTATGACAAAGTCATAATGAAAACCAGTAGATTATTTAAAATTATAGCAAGTAACTATGCAAAGAACCACACAAGTCAGAGATGATCACTTGCTGTAAGAAAAAAATGTTATGATATATCAGTGTTTTGTCAATACTCTTAATATGTGCTCACACCCATTGTAAAGGAACAAATTAAACAAGACTTAACCTAGGAATTCACAATAAGATTCACACCTGATGCAGTCTGGAAGACTTAGCTTTTAGGAGCTGTCTGACTACTGAATTTTTATTTTTTTTTTGCTTTTCCTATAATAAAAAAAAAAGATACATACAGCATTGAAATGCATAATTTATTGGAGCCCATAAAAAACCACATTTTCCTAGCAAGTCACTGAAATTTAAGTTAGTGATGGAGGAGTAGGTCAAGGAATATTTTTAAAGCCATATTTCACTTTTTCAAGATTTATACATCCGTTTCTTTCTGGAAGAAACAGTGCAAAGCTGTGTTTTCACTGGAGAGAATTCACACAACTGCTTATGTTGTGACTGGGATAACTTTAGGTGGTGAACTTCTGCTGTGGATGCAATGTTTCCATGGTGTTCAGTGAGGAGAAGTTTTCCGGTAAGATATTTTCAGTCAGAAGCATTAGACTGATTATATTATTCACCAGAACTTATAGATAACTTAAAAAGTCTGGCTGCACCTCCTTCTACCTTCCCAGCAGGCAGCTGTAGGCAGCAATTACATTTCATCCCTCTTACTTTTCCACTTATTTTTGTTTAGATTCACATATGTGAGATAAAACCATGTGTAGTATGTAATCATTTATGAGTCTTATCAGAAAATCTTGGAATGAAGTCCTACAGAGAGCTGAAAATGGAAGGTCAGGCTGAAACTCAGCCCTTGATTGTCTGTAGAAACACTTCTGAAAGCCAAAACCACTGAAGACAAAAGCAGGAGCTTCACTGAAGAGCAGTAAACACAGACAAAAGCTTTCAATGACTATTGAGAGATTCAGTCCACACTCTGTGCTCTGTGTGTGCAGAGCATTTACTCCAGAAATAACTGTAAGAGTGCCAGGAGATGGGAGTATTCAGGAAAATGGAAGATTTTGATGTTTTCTTCCCAAAACTATCATGTGAGGAGTGCTGGTTTCCAAGCTCACCTGTTACAGTCTCTAAAACTTCACTGTTTGATCTATTGTCTTTTCTTTGCAGAGAAATAATGTTAACAGGCGAATAATTATATTTTCAGCATGCCAAAAGTGATGTGCTCTGCTCTCTGCTTGAGCAAGGTCAGATATTAAATCGACAGAATCAAATTAAGATGTGATTTTGGAGTGGCTTAGACACCAAATCAAATTCGCTTAGATGAGTCTTGGATTTTTTTAATAAACCTATCAAAAAAAGTTGAGGAATTAATGGAAGGAAATAATTCAGATGAAGAAGAGACCTCCTACTAGTGAGGTTTGTAAGGGTTTTTAAAATTCCTTTTGCCATTTGAGCCCTACGTGTATTTCTTCCTATGGTTCAGGCTGGAGAAGATCATTCTCAGAATTCCTGCTAACAACGCTCATGCCTTCAGAGAAGACCTTTTCCCTCCCATTCCACTTGTGCTGATGGCCAGGAGACTGAAGTTTCCAAAGAAATTCTTTACTATCCCAAAGGAGATCCTGGCTCAGCCTGCCCCAGTGTCCCCTGGGAATTCTACTGCCCAGATCCTTGGCACAGCACGTTTTATGAAGGGCTCACAGCATAAATAAGCCATTAAATGGTTCAGCCCCAGGACAGCCTCCAGAACTTTCCAAGCAGCCATCAGGGCATTTTTTACCAATCTGCCCTGTGGAGATGTTTATAAAAGGCTCTTTTGCAGAGGACAATATAATGGCTCCTTCAGGGAGCCAAAAATGAATAAGATTTGTCACAGTGTGGAGCCTTGAGTATAAAAGCTGATATATATTAATACATCATGATGAATTACCATGGAGGAAAAGCAGAGAATATCTAAACATGTTTTGGTTTATGTTAGATTTTGGTAAAATAATTCTAGAAGCATTAATAAAATCATCTATTTGTTTACAGTGGACTACATTCTAGGGTTTGAGGGTTGTATTATTTGTTTGTTTTCCATTGCTTTTTCTTTTAATAAATTTTTAGAATGCTATGATTTTACTCATTTTTTACCCTGGATATCATCAATCAGAAAATAACTAAGAAACCTGAGGGGAAAAATATCATTTATGTCAACCACTATTAGGTTGCTTTATTGAAAGTAATTACAATGAAAGTAAACAAAGAAAATAATAATTTGTTTGCCAAAAAAGCTTCTGGCAGTGGCCTACTTGAGAATTAAGAGATTAACTGTGACTAAAAATAAAAAAAAAGCTGTGTATATTGGTCTAGTAATTCTGAATTGGGATTTTTATATGCCATTTGCAGAGGAAAAATGTTTACTTTAGCTCAAAACTCACTGTCACTGGGATGGAACTTTTTCTCAAGATTTATGCATGAAATTCAAACATAGTTAAAATGTTGCTTTTATGGTTTATGTAAGCCATGTGCAGAAACCTACATTTTCAGGTGTTAACTTATTCATAAGTATTTTTAGCTTTTCATTGGATGTAAGGAACGTTTTCAGAGCTACAAGGGAGGTTTGTTTTTAAAATCCACCCAAGAAGTATCAGTATGTACTTTTTTGGGTTTGATGAAAAAGAGGCATGCCAGTATCTTTGTGTAAAAGCATTTTAGTTTGAAATATTGCAGAGAATTTCCAAAAGCCAGGAAGATTTTACTTCTTTATATGTGACAGAGAATGTGCCCTTGAAGATACAATACAAGGAGGAAGGAAAAGCAACTTCCTACACAGGAGATGAGATTAAAACCTTGCAAGATGCTACCCAAAAATGCCACAGACATAAGGCAGATGGCAAAGGTGAGGCATCTTCCCTTTCCTCTGCAGATCCATCCTGAAACAGTGAAATTCTTGTTTTTGACGCTGATAGATCCTGCACATTTTGCTAAATCTCTAAAGGAGGGGATGGAGAACCTCATCAGGCAGCAGGGTTTTCTTTTGGGGTCTTCCTTTCCCAAGCCCAGGTGTGGAGAGCACCTCTGCTCACAAGAGGTCAGAGCAGGAGATTTCTCAGGGAGGGAGCCCAGCCTGGCAGTCAGAGAGCAAACTTCTCTGTGCCTGCTTCCCCCTTTATTAGAGTGGGGAAAAATGACAAGAAAATGGGACGTGAAGTAACTGCAAAACATGAACAGACATTGTCCTTTCTCACAGACAAGGGAAGGCACACACAGCATTTCCAAGAGACACTTGTACAGTGTATTTTTTTTAAAAAATAACAGCCACAGACTGAGAATTTGTAACCTCTCTGCTGAGGCCACTGCTTATCTGTTCTCACTACTGAAAAAGTTCTTCCTAATGTCTGTTCTGTGCTACAATTTAAACCCGTTATTTCTTGCCATTTCCAACATGCCTTTGGAAAACAATTTACGTATCTCCTGTTTGCATTGTGTTAAGGTTAAAACTTCACTTTTTAGACTAAACCTTTCAGTTTTTCCTGTACATTTTTGGTTTTTCTTGCTCCTCTCTGGCCTGTCTACCTTTTCAAGCAATGAGGCCAAGTTAAACCTATTGCCCCAGGTGAGGCTTTATTAAAGTAAAAGCTGCTCAAGTGCTGTATCAATGTATGAAACCAGTTGGGCTTTCCATCAAAACACATATGGGAGCTTACAAACTTTTTTTTTTTCCTCTCTGAGGATGCAGCAGACAAGGGCAAATCTGCATTTCTCCACAGCAGAGCAGGATGTCCCTACATCAGAAGCACAGAGCAGGCTGGAACACTTTCTGTCCCCAAAATTTTTGTTAAAAAAGCAGCAAACCAGCAGCATGCAGACTCCATAGCCACAAAGATCCTCCATTCACCTCCTGCAGCAATTTAGCAACTAGGAACAAGGACTACAGGTGACCCAGTCTTCCTCTAGACAAAAATGAATTAATATTAAAATGAAGCATTTATTTGGGACAAAGTTACGTGAATTTAGATATGAGTTTAGCCACTGTGCTTTACAGAAACAGAAAAGCAAACAATGCCCCATTATTTTACTTTCAGTAATAAAAAGTCAGCTAGCCTTTACTTTTCCTATAGCTACAATTAAGTTGATAGCAGTCAGGGTGAAAGATATCTATGCCTCTATTGCTACAAATTAAACAAAAATCACTTATAGAAAATTGTGAATAGAGCCCTGGAGAGCCAAAGAGCAGCTTAGCACATTTCAGAAAGTAATTTTCAGCAAGAATATTGCACGGGATAATAAAACTGCAGATAAGAACCTCATTTTAGTGCATATCTTTTGCCTCTGCCGTGTTGTTACCTCAGGATTATGGTGGTGTTTTGGGAAGATAGGAGACAAAAAAGAAACCCCAAAGAAGATTTGTGTCCTCATTACTCAGCCATTGTGATGAGAGGTGACATAAAAATGCCTCTCCACCATGAATGAGATACCCACTGGAACCCTTGTGCCAGGTGTTGTCAGGTTCAGTTACCCACAGGCTCCAGCTGGAAAAATGAAATAATTTTGGCATAAGCCCCCACCCAGTGAACCTGAGGAAACTAAATTACCTCCCCCAGCTACCCTTGACATGGAATAGTTCTGAAAGCTCCAGCTTTACAGATTTAAAACAAATCATACTGGATTGAGAAAAAATGAAATTTCGCATAAACTACAGATAAAATTTAGCAATCTCCTCTAGGGAAGGCCAGCACTCCTTTGAGGATCCTGCCTGCAATTCTAACCCCCACCCTTCTCACTCACTGGAGTGGACAATGAAGTGATATTTATAATCTTAGTCCCTCATGTCTGTCCTCCAGAGCTGCTGGGTTTCCTGCACTGCTGGAAGCCTGTGGGGCTGGAGCAGCTCTGGAAGTTGGCCTGGGGTGAATCCCAAGGTCCCTGTGAGGAGGCAGCTCTGACTCCTCCTGCCCAGCTGGAGAGGGCTGTGCTTCATTCGCTCCTGTTGAGGCTCCCAGCAAAAGCTTCAGCTGAGCCAGGTGTTTGACATTCATGATCTGTCCACTCAAGAGACTCCAAGATCAAGGAACACGCATGAGGACACTCAGAGCAGGAGTGGAGAGAAGATTTTGTGTTACAGGAAAGCGGTTAGGAAGAGCAGCTTCCCCTGTTCTTTCTCCACCTCACCTCTGGATTTTGCTGCAGCTGCACAACGTGGGGGATGCAGAAGAACCCTGAGCCTGAGCTGTGCTGGAACACTCCCTGCTCTGCCTCATACTTCCAACTCCTCTTTCCACCTCAATGAATCAATGCAGCACATTCCCAGGACAGGACTGGCAAATAAATCCTTTGAACACAGAGATTGCTGGCAGTCCCAGGCCAATATTATTTTAACCTCTTTACTGTGCATTTCCATAATGGCACTGGGCAAATTGGCAGCAGCAAAGCAGCAGAACACTTCTCTGAAAAGCTGACAGGAATTTATCTCACAAAACCCACTACCTTGCTACCTGGTGACTTGAGTCTTGGTGCAATTGTTACAGTTAGTGAACTATTTAAGCTGGAGTGAAATACAGGGTGTAGATCAAGTATATGTGTCCAAAATGATACAGAGAAAAGGGACTGTTTGCTTTCAGCTCCTGCTCAGAGTGCCCCAGCAGTTAGAAGTTTTCTTATTTTCTTCCTTTTTGGCCCTTTCACTGGTGTGTGTAAAGTTCCCACACAGAGGGGCAGGAGGGTTGTGCTGTGCCAAATAATGTACAATATTTGGGAGGTGAATAGGGGTAAGAAAATTTGTCCTGGGCTTCATTTTAGGCAATGAAAAGAATACACATTCAGTGAGCAGCAAGATTATGCAATGAACACAGGTTTATATTACAGATATAAGAATACTTTTTAGAAAAGGCCTGAAAATAATATCCCATACATTAGTAGACATCTGCTATAATTTTTGTTAAATTAAACACATGCTGAATTTAACTGACTTGATCTCCTGGCTTTTTTTGAGAGCTGCTCCACTGATAAGAAAACCAGTCACTTAGCATGTCTTCTGTCTTTTATTATGGGAGTAACTTATTATGTCAGGTTACATTCTAACACATCTATTGTGTGATTCTGTACAACAGATTGCAGCTTAATAAGTTAAGTCAGGAAATTCGAGATATACATAAGGTGTTTTGTGATTTGGCAATGTCTTATCTGTCAAGCTGCTGGATATCTGAGCTGAAATAGAAAGGAAAGGGGAAAGAGGAGGGTAGGACAAAGATATGGGTTCCATAATGCTGATTTGTGGGCGGGGCCAGGGCCCCTGGGAGAGGAACGGTGGCCCTTTTCCCTGTGAAACAGAACTCAGCTGCCCCAGTTGCTGGTGTCAGTTTGTGGGGGGCACTTGGCAGTGCCAGGGCAGCCCGAGTTGGAGGCAGGTTGGCCCCGGGAGCTATCTTCTGCTGCCTGGAATTTTGGGAGGACGCCGGGCGGGGCCAAGACCCCGGTGG
>WEZZ01024788.1:40980-53459 GCA_013400585.1 Chloropsis cyanopogon | reverse complement strand
CAATCTATGGGAGGAATGGAGTGGTTAGGCTAGTTTTTATGTAAATACAGTAAATGGAACTTGGTTTGTTTTTCTTCTGCCTGTGACTTGGTGGGACACCTGGCTATACATGCTGGGAGCACTAAGTCTCCTACAGGACCTGGAAAGTTTATTTTTGTAGAGTTTCATAAAATGTGTAAGATATGTTTTACCAGGCTTTCCCGATAGATTGTTCCCACATCTGCAGTCTTCCTCTGATACCTATATTTGAGTACAAACAAGTAAGCTGATATTTGGAGTTAGCCTTCTCCAGATGTCACATTTTCTTTGTACACAATCAATTTCATTGTATTAGTTAGACAGTAGTGCAAGTGTTTTGATTTTTACAATGTGTTGGAAAAATGGAAACATGTATCTGATGTTACTATTCCCGTTTTTCTCTCTAAAGTATGAAAATAACGTAGCTGTACGAGACAGAGTGGCATTTGCTTGCAAGTTCCTCAATGATGCTCAGGTAAGTTTGTGGTTGCACATTTAAACAAACTTCTAAACTGGACTTTATTCAGAAGCAGAAGAAACACTGGAGTAGAGGGGTGAACAGTGGAAATAATGAGTCATCAGTGATCATTGAGTCATCATTTTTCTTATCACAGTAGTATATAAGATATGGTATAATCTGGTTTTTAGTTTGTACTTCCAGCTAAATTTTTGATTCAATTTTTGGTTGGTTGGTTTGGGGGCTTTATTGGTTTTGTGGTTTTGGAGGTTTTTTTTGAGTGTTCATTATATGGTAGTTCAAATGCATTTGCATTAACGGTACACCTGTTTTACTGGACAGCAGTTCTACTTCTTCAGTATTTATTTCCAGGTGTTAATGTGCTCTCAAATTATGGTTTGGTTTTGCAGCAGAAATGTTCTATTTTAAATTCTCCATAGTGTTCTAAGAATATAACCTCTCTTCTTCTATTTTCTATCAGGAAGCTTAAAGTTTGTTTATAAACACTTGATTTCATGCAGTGTCATATGATATAGTAATTTAACTTTTTCTGCATAAGATACAGCAAGCAACACATTCTGTTAGCAGCAGATGCTGTTTTTACATATATTCATGTATTTTCTCATATATGTTTTTTATAGCTCAACAGGTTTATTGAAAAGCTGACAAATGAAATGAAAGAGGCTGGGAATTTGGAGGGAATACTGTTAACAGGGCTGACAAAAGATGGAGTTGACTTGATGGAAAGTTATGTTGACAGAACTGGAGATGTCCAGACAGCCAGCTATTGCATGCTACAGGTTAGTGTTTCACTCCAAAATAAATTTTATGGAGGAAAACTAAACATAGTTTCTTTATCAGGGTTGTGTCGAATCTTGTAAACTAAAAAGTATTTTCTGTATTAATTTGGGACCCAATTGGTTTGGTTTTTTTTGTGGGTCATCTGAAACTCAGTGTTAACTGGTAAGTACGTATCTTCACACTCTGTGGTTGAGGTAGCTTGAGCAAATAGTAGGGGAAAGAGACAAAAGAAAATCATAGTCCTTTTCACTAGCTGAACTGGGAATACCCATTTATCTGATTATTGCTGGTTCCCTGACATNTTATATTTACCTGGGACAGAACTTTCAAATCCTTCATCTCACAGGCATGAGTTCTTAGGAAGACGTGGCAGCACAAGTATTTTCAGCCAGAGAGAAACTTAAGAAAATATTTATCAAACTCACATTACAATTTAACAGATAATTCATCTTCTTCAGGATAAATGACACTGTGTTATTTCTTATATCTTGTAGTACACTTCGTAAAGCCTTTTGAAAAAGTGAGTAATATGTGTTGTGTGTCTGTAATATACGTCTGACATTTTTTCCTGCTTACTTTAGGGCTCTCCATCAGAAGTACTTAAGGATGAAAGGGTTCAGTACTGGATTGAGAACTACAGGAATCTTTTAGATGCCTGGAGGTTTTGGCATAAACGTGCAGAATTTGATATTCATAGGAGTAAGCTGGATCCCAGCTCAAAGCCTTTAGCCCAGGTAAATATAAATTGTATATGAAATATGACCAGTCCACAAAGGAATGTGGCACGGTACTTCTGTTAAAAAAAACCTTGCTAGCCATATCTTGGTTTTCATAAGGATTTATGTGCAAAAGAAAGATGACAGGTTAGCCTGCCCTAAATAAAGGATGTGTCACTTTTTTTTTCAAATAACAGGTCTTTCACAAACTGTAACCTATCAACATTTTTCTTCTGGGGAAACTGGAAACTCATTTGATTTTTTCTCTTACATGCTGAAAAATGAAATCAGAGATGTATCACCTAGGTGAATTCAGTGTCAGGGTGAGGCTGATGCTGAAACCATGGAACTAGTTCAAATTGCTTTTATTTTAATTGAAAAAAACTTCAAAGCTGTTTTGAAGCCCTTGAACCTGGAACTAAAGTGAACAGCAGCAACGTTCATTTTCAGTTCTGAACACTGACCTAAAAACTAACGCCCTGCCCAAATGCCATCTTCTGAACATCTGGTGGCAGTTTCAGCCAACATGGTCTTACCAGGGCACCTTTTACTCTCATGTCTCCTAAGTATGTTCACTACGAGCTTTAGGGCCTGAGAGTTTCTGAGGAAGCAGTTTAAGCAGAGTTGTTCCAAGTGGGAGGGAGTTGAGTTTACTGCTCCTTCCTTGTGTTGTTAACATAAATAGCTCTAAAGAATTTAAAATACGTGCTCCTTGGTATCAAGTCACAATTTGTGACATGAGGGATGTAGATAAATAATATTAGGATAATCCTTATGTTGGGGATTGTAGTGTGAGTCATCTGACTATAAGGAGGGAGAGACCAGACTTTATATAGTAAGTAGAATAAAAGTAATTTCTTCCATTACTGAAGATATAGCTTTTATTATCTTAAATAATATCTTTCAAAGTTTTAGCAATTGTGCATGCTTTTATGTGCTTTTGAAGTTAGTGAGTATCATTAAGGCCTATTTCTCAGGGCTTTGTGCCTCATCCATAAGCCAAGATGTTAAGAACTCCTTCACAAGTAGCCTTGGCTTTCCAGGGCACTCTCTAGAATATCTGGTAAATAAATGTTAATTAGCTTGAATGGATTCACTCACAGGTGCAGCAAAAGTGGAACCAAACAAAAAAAATTAATGGGCATCTGTTCTCTTTAGGTGTTTGTGAGTTGCAATTTCTGTGGAAAATCAATCTCTTACAGCTGTTCAGCTATTCCTCACCAGGGGCGAGGTTTTAGCCAATATGGAGTCAGCGGGTCACCAACCAAGTCAAAGGTTACGAGCTGTCCTGGTTGCCGTAAGCCCCTTCCCCGCTGTGCACTTTGCTTGATAAATATGGGAACACCAGTTTCCAGCTGTCCAGGTATGACACAGTGGGTTTTAGTTATTCAGCTACAGTACTAGTTAGAGGCCAAATTAGCAGTGCCTATTGACAGACCTTCTGTTGCACTTTTTTCCCTATTTGTGCTTATACTGTAAATATTCATAGTCATCATTTTGAAGGGGGAAGGACCATAATTGAAAACTTGTTTACATCTCATCTAATTTTGGGATGAAACCTTTGTTTCAATTCTTAATGGTCAGACAGTATGCATAGTTACTTGGTTCTTGCAGTTTTCCATGAGATCGTCAGTCAAATTCCATGCTTAGACAGATGTAAAGATCCAAATATTGTGGAGATCAGTATTGTGAGCTTTATGACTGAAAGAATTGGGGAGTGTGTTTTCTTGAGATGAACTGTAGGTATGCTACACAAATCATTGAATGTAAATGAATTAATTTTTAGCTGGAAGAGGAAGAGAGGTGTGGTGTACTTTCTGTTACTAAGTGTGAAGGAAAGCATGAGTCATGCTGTCACAGCTAAGAGGTATTATGACTGGAATTGTTCGGTTGTAAATGCCTTTGGCTTGGCATTATATAATGTCTAAATGAAAAGGATTTTGACCATTTTTTTAAGTCAGTCTTATTACAGAGCCATGAGCAGCTGTACAGTTGTCATGTTTATTTACCTCTTCTCATTCTTTCACTGATCTTTGCTATGACTTCTATATTTTTACTTGTTTCAATTCATAATTTAGATTTTGTTGATTTTTTTTTCCTAAAGCAGATTTCATGTGCAGCAGAAAAGGCCCATAATTCACTGGACTGTAAATCAGTCAATAAGACATAAATCACCATTGAAGGAGATTCTGTCTATAAAACTTGTTTAATAAGCAAGTTTAGCATATCTATAAGATGTGAAGCAACAGTTTAGCAGTCTAATTATTTTTTGGCATTTTTCCAGCTCTTAATATTTTCACTCACTTGTATTTTAAAATCACAATGCTTTTTCACATAATGTTCTTTATTTCAAAATTATTTTAATGGTATTGCTGGGACTGAAATTTAAATGAAGTGTAATGATTTACAGTCATATTTGTGGGGGTGGGTTTGCCTCTGGACAGGAGGATCCAAGTCAGATGAAAAAGTGGATCTTAGCAAAGACAAGAAGTTAGCCCAGTTCAACAACTGGTTTACTTGGTGTCACAACTGTAGGCATGGTGGACATGCTGGTCATATGCTGAGCTGGTTCAGGTAAGTTGATGTTAAAATTTTGTTATTTCACGTGTGTGTTCTGCACTGAGTAGAACATGTCTCCTTCCCTGTATCTATCATTATAAAGTTTAAATAATAAAACTGAACTATGATACTGAGGTTTTCTGAGATACCACGCCTCTGCACATAGTTAAATGTATAATTGCAAAATTATTTCCCCTTTTTTTCTTTTTTTGGCTGTTGCTATTTAGGGACCATACTGAGTGCCCAGTTTCTGCCTGCTCTTGTAAGTGTATGCAGCTGGATACAACAGGGAATCTCGTTCCAGCAGAGACTGTCCAGGCATAAATACTGGTAGAAAATGTGTGGCTCTCTAATGGATGTCCATCATAGTCCAAGCAGATATTTTGGACAAAGGTAATTTGTGACTTACTGTGAAAAAATAAATTGCTATTAAAGTAGTAAAATGATGTGTGTATGACTGTGCTTGGTAGAAACAGGTATTCCTGAAGTGAGCCTCTAGGTACAGTGTGTGGCCCTTATTCAGAGGACTGAAGAAAAGCACTCTGGAATTGTGGACTCTGGATTTACCAAAATCCAAAGACCTTTATTAAAAAGTTTTCAGTATAATGCTGATTGGTCCCAAAGCTGAGTTTATATGCTGTGAAATCAGACCTTCTAAATAAACACTTGAAAAGAAGATGGCAAAGTGATGCTGTGGATTCCTCTGTTCATTGTTTGATCACTCTCTTGTATGCAAATGATCATTTGTTTCCTTGTAAGTTTGTTCAAAGTGCCACTGCTAACTGTCTTCTAAAGATTTTTAAAGAAAAATCCTTTTCTTTCTGTTCCCAGGTTTTGTTGATAGTAAAGAGAGGTCTTTACAATTCAAGTTCTTACTTAGCTAGGTTACCTGTCTAGCTGATGCAGATTTTAATGCTAAAGAGTTTGGGGGTTTTCTCTCCTATGATGACTGTATCCTAGAGAAGAGTTCCCTGAATAGTCATGTGACTGTTTCAGTGCAGAGTGCATGTAAACTATAGGAGGTTGTATCTGATAAATTTTTAACTTAGTACTGTGAAGATCTGAAATCTCAAGGACTGGAGACTTGTAAATATGTAAGTAATAAACTATGTGCAGAGTTTTGACTACAAAAATATTTGAAGACTTTGAGATAATCAGCATTTCCCTGTACTTCTGAAATATACTGGGAAGTGTGGAATCAACCTGTATAAATCCTGCTTCTGGTCACTAGTGGACACCCATCTGCTCCCAATTTTAAGTAATTGATCAGAGTACTTCTAGATGTGTTACCAGCTGGAATTAAGATTATTTATTAACTTGAGAGAACATCAATGATATTTTGCTAATACTGTGCTAGGAGCTAGTTGGTATTGTTGTCCTTGACTTCGTAGGCAACAAAATTCACACAAATTAGGGAAAAAAACCAAACCTGTTTTAAGGTATGTGATAATAACATCAGTTTACTTGGTGTGTGTTTAATATACAGTATATGAGTTACTCAACACTTGTGTGCTATGAAATACTAAATGGAATGCTAGCAATAAACTGGTACTGTTTGCCAGGACTGTGAAAATCGGTGTTTTAAAGAGAATATATTGTAATATACCACTAGTTCTGTGTGCTCTGGTGTAGTTTCAAGATGATAAAATGTGGAAATGTACAAGATATAAATGTACTGTGCATATACAAGATTACATACAGGACTTTGGGTTATATTTTCTAGTTAGCATTAATGTTGTAATACATCTGCTGCATTTATTTTGATCTAAAATTGGCAAAGATCTTTTCTAAGTTAAAAATCTAAGAGGTACTTGATATTTCTATGCATGGGAGAGCAGTTCCTTTTCTTTTTAGAATATTTATTTCTCATTCCAGTATTTTTGCACACTTCACATGGCTGTTGAAGAGTTCTTCAAAATGTTCTCCATTTATAAATGTAAACTGGGGCTTATTGTATGATACCCTATTTATATAAATACAGGCAATAAAGGTTTTGGTTTATGTAAATGAGGATTGGTAAGTGTCGAGTGTTTGTTTTTTATTCTTGTGTAGTAACATTTAGTAAATTTCCCTGATGATTTCTACGTTGAGGTGAATGCAACTACCAACATACAGTGTCTCATTTCCTCATGTAAAGAAAATTCATCTATAAGGTTTTCACCTTGACTATAACTGTGTGTGTCAAATTCTACCACTAAGTTAAATTACATGCTCACTTTAATACTCATATCTTTACAATATTTTGGATTATGAATGTGTATATTCTGGTACTATGAGTTTTGGTTGTTGCAATTAGTAATCTGGCTTTCAGGACAGAAATCTGGCTTTTCAGTTACACTATTTGCAAAATTTACAAAGCAAGAGCTGTATGTTTTTTAATTACCAGATTTTTTTTCCTTGTTTTGTTTTTAAATTAATAAAACTGTCATTTTTGGGGGGATTTCTTGTTTTCTAACAAAAAGTATAGCTACATCCATTTTATTGGCTGCAGTTATTTTTTTGTTTACTATTGCCTGGTAAATCTCAGCTCAACTCTGCTGAAGGTGTCCTTGCATGCTAAAATGTTTTGATCCTGGGGCTCATGCTGATTACATTTCATTGTTGTAATTTCATTAGATGCTCCAGCCTTGCAGCCCTTCCTCGATTAAGCACAAGTACTTTATCATCACACACACAGGCTCCTTGCTCATGAGCACCACGTGAGTTGTGCACATGTCCATACCCAAGCCAGGACAGCAGAGCAGGCAAGCAGGGTCAGCCAAGAGCCCAGCAATAAGGTACCAAGTCTCAGAAGTCAGTCATGAATGTCATGGGAGTAGTCCTGTTCCATATAGCATGAACTTCTAGAAGTCTGCGCCAATTACAGCACTCACTTCATATGCCCCTTAGCCTCTCCCAGGTTCCCACCATTCACCAGCCTCCCAAAGAAGTCACCAGCTCTTCTTCATGCCTTCCATTACTGGTCCATTACTGGCTTTGGTGACATCCCTCTCTGCTGTTAATGATTCAGTTGCCCTGGTGCCTCCCCTTTGGTCAGTGTCCCACAAAGCCCCTACTTCCCATTTTATTGTCTGTGAGGTCTGGCAGTTTCTCACCTTTCATTGTGTGTGTGGTGCCCGGGCCCCTGCTAACCAGCAGGCCTAGCTGACAAGGTTGTGTCTTCCCTTGGTATCTGTAACAGCTGGCAGTTTTCCACATGGTAATGTAGGAAATCATCCTAAGTGCATATATGACCTGAGTATTACTCTAATACCAAGAATGTTTTCCAGTTCCTTGCATTGCTGTGTGATTGTACAGCCATGTAGCCAGGGCAGGCCCTTTATTCACTTAGACTGATGGTCTGTAGAGAAGCAGACAAATGAAAAGCACGTAAGGGGAACTTTTAGTTGTGTGCAGCTTGCCCAGCCACCTTTCACTTCTGCAGGACTGCGTGAACAAGAAGAGTCTTGCCTGACAAAGGGAAACCAGCATTTCCCACTTGGTGCGTTCAAACTTTCCCTCACAGGACCTCAGAGCCCAGGCTGGTCTCTGAAGTGCTGAAGCCATCTAGTGGCCGGCTGCTCCCCTGGGCACGGGTGGTCTGGGTAACTCTGCACGAGTATATGTGCATCCACAAAATAGCCATTTTCTAGAGTGGAATAGAGCAAAATAGTTTTAAATGCTAGGAAAACATGCATGCAGTTGACATTTGATTCTACTGAGCACTTTGGAGAGAGTGGTGATACACAGGGCATGGTATTGTGCCACATGGACCTTGTGTTCTGTTTTCTTTGGAGACTGCTTCCTACTTCAGAAGACCTCCTTCCCAGTTAGAGTAACTGTGTCACTATCTGTCTTCTAGGTGGGGAGGGAGAAAAAACATAGATCCTCAGTTAACTTGATCATCCCTCCAGTTTGTAGTGAGTTCAAAGTGTACGTTTTTGAAATATACTCCTTGACTGAAAAAAGAGATGTCTGTAAATAAGCACAAAGCTAGCAGTCTTATTAAGGCCCTAAATCTAACTACTAAACCTGAAACCTGTTTGTACAAAAGTTCAAAGAACATGGCTACGGTTTACTTAAAATACTTTGAAATACTTCATTAATTCCCAGAGAATATTTCCAAAGCTCAATTTTACTTTAAATGTGTTACCTCAAGTGATGCAAAAATTCTGCTAAGTGTTGTAAGTAGCTTGCAGAGTAGTAACAGAATTGGGGACTGTTGGAAGTTCCTATAGTTAGTCACCATGACAAGCTGGCTGAATCCTAGTACTGTCGCTTAGACTCCAACCAACAATGAAGGCTGTGATAGGACTTCAGCTTGAAATCCCCAAGCTTAATTAAACATCTTGCAAGTGTTTAGCATCAGTGCAAAAACAAGAGCCTTGTACTCCACTTTGTTAAAATTAACTGTGTCAGGTCAAATAGAACAGGAGTTGCCACATATCTGAAAATAGCACTCTAACATTTAATGCTGACACGAGTGGTTAAATGCAGTGAATCTTTTTTATTGCTGAAGATATCAGTTTCAAGATGCAAAATATCCCTCCCATTCAATAAATTTATATCAAAGCAATTAAATCAAAAATCTTTATATTGAAACCCCACCAATTTTTTTCCATACAAGTTTCTTGTAATGTATCCTAGAACCTCTACCAACTAGAAAAGAATGCTTAAAAAATTTCAGTTTCTGACAAATCTGATCTTGCAGGAGAACACTCCTCATAGATGCAAAAGGGTTAAATATATACAGTGAGTGAGACATTCACAGTTGTTCTCCTTGCTGAATAAATACATTTTCAAAGAAAATACTCTTCATAGGCAGCACTTAGCACATGTAACAGTGTCTCTTCAGTATATTTGTTGAAAATAAATGCAACTGTTACCATGCTGTCTGGCAAGAAACCACAGTACCTTGTCTCCTCTGAAGCTCTAAACATATGCTAATAAAAAAATCAAGTGTTCCTCCCAGTACCAAATGGGAAGTATTCAGGGAATTCATGAATAATTTTTAGTGCTTCATTGTAGAGTTCCAGATCTGAAAAAGGGCAAAGAAAATTGTTAGAATGCATAAGCACTGACAACATTCAAGTACTGCTTATTTTAAAGCAGTACTGCTGAGTGATCCCAGTCTCCCTCAAGCTACCATTTTCCCATGGGAAACATTGCTTGTTTTCTGGGGAGTTACTTTTAGGCCTGCTGCACAACCACACAAGGTCCAGGGCAAGATGAGAACTACGTGGTCAGGAGTGGGAGAACAACCAGGCCACAGCAATGATCTAGACTGGCTCCAGCACCAAGTCACTCCCTACAGGTTAACTGTAAACCACTACATTTGGTACAGAACTTTTCTCATGACACTCTTCTACACCCTGTTCCTTATCTGGCAGCTGGAAGAAAGACCTTGTCTGTAAAAAAATGTAACCAGGCTTTCCCTTCTTATTTACTGAAGATGAGTTCAGAACTCAAAATGAATTTGCCATAATGTATATTCTTACTTACCAAATGAACTTTTATCTTCTCTGAACTGGACATATGATGCACACATGATGGTTGCCTGATTTGTTACTCTTCCCACCACTTCAATAACTCCTGAAATCTCCTCATCCAGCTAGAAAACACACCAAAGATGAAATTAATAACACTAAATTAGCTGCTGTCTTTACTGCACAGCTAGGAACTCTCCACAACTGATGGTTTGTTCATGACAGATTCTGTTCCATGTCAAACAATACAGTACTACTGGACAGCCTAGTCACCCTCCCCTCAAAAAAACCACAAAAACCTTGATCCACTTAGAGATTTCCAGGTTTTGTAATGGCCAATTCAATTCAATACTGAAAAAAAAAAAAAAAAACCCAAAAAAAACCAAAAAAAAACCAACAAAAAAAAGACACATCTGAGGAAAGATACTGGTACATACGTACATAAAACTGTGTCATTTAATCACTGAACAGAGATTAATCTAGGACACAAAGAGAGAGCAATTCTCATTTTAATGCACTGCATTCAAGCCTGTGTCAATTATAGAATTCTGTAACAGAGTTAAGGAGGTATCACACATTCCAGAAAGCAGTTCCAGTGTTCCACATTCAGAAGGTGTATCTGGAAATCATTTCTTAAGTAACCTGTCAGTAAGTGTTCAGAATATAAAGATACTGTCACTAATAAGCCTTTGGTTGAACAAAGGAAAAAAAGGCTAAAAATTATATCTTATGCCAAAATAATACTGCTTGATTGTTTTCTTTGTTCTTTAAGATATAAATTTTAACAGTGCAGTACTATTTTGGTAATGCTCTTTCAATATCTAAGTCTTATTTTTTATTTTCTAGTAAGTCTTCTGGAATAATTCACTCCCCCTAATTTTGGGGTCCTCTGTTGAGAGAGGAAACTAGACATGCACAAACAGTGAAATATATTGAAAGGGAAAAAAGTTAGAAAGCATTTTGATTAGCAAATCTATTTGTTTCCCCACTGACATGGGGTGAACTGGAGAGATGAACCTGGCCTCATTTTTTTGCACACACCANGTTAGAAAGCATTTTGATTAGCAAGATTTGCTAATTTGTTTCCCCACTGACATTGGGTGAACTGGAGAGATGAACCTCGCCTCATTTTTTTGCACACACCAGTTTCTCCCACAGCACTGGAATACAGACTGAAGTGTCCAGCACTACAGTTTTGCATTTACAGAATTCAACCACTTACACTGTTAGAGAAAATATTATAGAATCATTGGTCAATGCTAACATCTGAATTTTTAACAACCCAAGGCAGGAAATGTTTTCACCAACTCAGGAAAGAGGTAAGAGACATTTTGTTGCAGTCTGATGTCAGCAATCTTCACACTTATAAGACAAAACTCTGCCAGATTAAACTGCATTTTTCATCAACAAGGACAGACTCTTGCCTTGAAAGACTGAGAGAGTACCATAAGCAATTATTTTCCATGGAAATGGCAAGGTTTCTCAGTGTTTAACAACTCATCCAGAGAAAAAGATGCAAATATACACACACGTGCTGAGTCAAGATAGAGCATTTGCCATCACAATGAAAATAATTCTTTAATTACAACATTTCTTAGTGGAAAAAACATACTCAGAAGATAAGAGAATGCCGAAATGTTATTCCTTCAGTGGTAGGTGATAACAAAGAAAGCAGTATTTTTGTTCAGTGGTTCTAACTATATTTTATACCTATTGCATTGATTGCTTGGGGATTTTTTTTATGAAAGAATGCTTCAAGCTAACTATGGAGTTCACTGAAATGCTATGACAAGTGTTCTAAGAGGATGCAGCAATGTTAACTCAAAAAACTCTTGAAAACGCCATGTTCTTTTTCATTATAAAAGTGATAAGAAAATGGGAGGGAAGACTGAAATTAAAGTAAAGCTAATAAAAGTAGTGGAATATATTACACTGAGTACAACTAGTAGAGTAAGACGAAATAGCTGGACAGGGATGTGTCTGACAAGGAATGAGTTCTGTCTGTTAACACCAGCTGAAAATTGATCAAGACCAAGGCAGCTCATGGGTAAGAAGACGACAGGTTAGCTGAAAGATGCAAGAAAGAGAGGCAATAAAACACAGGTGGGAAAAACTCCAAACGTGGAAAGCATGTACAGGTTTCATCAGAGACAAAACCTCCGGAATCCACAAGGGGCGACATCAAGTATTTCCAAAGCATTCCTTAACTTACAGGCTCGCTCAGCTCCACAGTCGTATGCTTTCCGAGTCCATCAGTAAGCACGACAAGCTTCCCGTTGGGATGAATCTGCAAAAGAACAGGTAAGTCCAGAAAAGACATTAGGCCTGTGCGCTCCAAAGGCGCCCGGAAACGCCGCAGCTTTGGCCGCCTCAGCCAGCAGCTCCTTCCCAAAAGGATGCGCCCGCCTCCCGCCCTGCTCCCAGGCCGCCTGGAGCTGCCGAGCTGCCCCAGGGACGGCGCCC
>WEZZ01024788.1:1614-40933 GCA_013400585.1 Chloropsis cyanopogon | reverse complement strand
AGCGGGAGGGTGGGTGAGGGACCGGCGGCTGTCGGTGCTGCCGTGGTGGGGAGGGCGGCGGGGCCGAACCCCGGAGAGGCCGGGGGAGCCGGCCGTCAGCTTCCAGCCCTGTCCTGTCATTTAATCCTTTGAAATCGCCCCGTATTTCCCCTCCCCGGTGTTTTCCCTCTCCCTTCAGATACCGGTTCCGCTCAGGTGTGATTTGGCAGCGTGCCCTGGCAGCCAAGAGGGCAAGAGGCGTCCTGGGGTGCACCGAGCACAGTGCAAACAGAGGCGATTATCCCGCTGTAGTCAGCGCTGGTGTGGCCTCACCTGGAATATCGTGTAGTTCTGGGCTCTGCAGCTACATCCAGAGGAGGGAATCAAAGCTGGTGAAGGCGATGTCCTGTGAGAAACAGCTAAGGACTTCGGGTTTGCCTGGTTCGGAGAAAAGGAGGCTCAGGGTTGTCCTCATCACTCTAAGGCTTAGACGACGAGATGCTGATCTCTTCTCCCTGGTATCCAGTGGATATCCCAGGGTATGTGGCAGTGACTCAAAGCTGCACAAGAAGAGGTTTAGATTGAACATTAGGAAGCATTTCTTTTCTGGGAGGGTAGTCAAACACTGGAACACGCTTTCTAGAGAGGTGGTTGATACCCCAAGCCTTTCAGCATTTAAGAGGCATTTGGACAATGCCTTTAATAACATGCTTTAGCTTCTGATCCTCCCTGAAGTGGCCAGGGAGTTGGACCAGATGATCATTGTAGATTCTTTCCAACTGAGGTATTCTATTCTGTTAATTTCATTCTCTTTCATCGTTGAAATTGAGCTGGTGCTCAATCCCCAAGTTTAGAACAACTGATGGGTGTAAGACAGATGTAGCATCTGGACATGGCACTTGCCATGCATCTTGTCTTTTTCCCAGTGTTTTCCCAATCGATCCCTGGCATGGAGAGGTTCCTCCCAATTCCTGTTGTGGCAAAGGTGACTCACAAATCCCAGTCTGCATTTGACGTGGTGCTGCCAGCAGGTGGAGGGAGCTGCTGCTTCCCCTCTGCTATGCACTGGTGGGGCTGCAGGAGTGCTGGGTGTGAGGGCACATGTGCACATACCGGGGAGAGGCCAAAGAAGGGTCACAGCAATGATGAAGGGACTGGGCCATCTTATATATGAGGAAACACTGAGAGAGTTGCAACTGTTTGGCCTAGAGAAGAGAAGGCTCAGAGGGCTCTTATTAATAAATGTAAATACCTGAAGGAAGGGTGCAAAGAGGACAGTCAGGCTTTATTCAGTAATGCCCAGTAAAAGGAACAGAGGGAAAAGGTACAAACTGAAACACAGGAGGTTTCTCAGGGAACATCAGGGAACACTTGTCACTGTGAGAGTGACAAGCACTGGTACAGGTTGCTCAGAGAGGGTGTGGGGTTTCTGTCCTTGGAGATGGTCAAAAGCCACCTGGATGTGGTCCTGAACAACCAACTCTAAGATTGTTCTCCTTAAGTAGGGGGTTGGACAAGGTGGCCTCTGAAGGTTGCTTCCAACTGCAGCCATTCTGTGGCTGTGATTTCCTTTTCTTTTCCAGGACTAGTGTTTCAGGAAATACTTGGGAAAATCTAACTCTGCTCTGGCTTAAAAGGGCAGTCACAAAACCGCCCATGAGCCGACTGTCTGTTCTAACCAGCCACGGGCCAGTTCAGCTTGCTAACCAGTACCAAGTGGTTTTTGTTAGTTGGCTGGGGTAGTGTTGTTCTACAGCAGTAGCTTGTGTCAGCCTGCCAAGGAAACAAGCTACTGCCAGAAGCTGTGCAGAGCCAGCATGTGACCAGGGCGTGCTCTGGACTTAAATCTTATATGAGATTTAGCTGCTTGTCATCCCCTCAGTGTCATTGTGACACTCACCTGTTCAGTGTTTTATTTGCAAGAGAATATCCTCATCTCCATAGCATATCTTCAGAGATTTGAAGGGAGAGATCTCATCACTGTAGCTGTTGGAGCAAGGTGCAGCAGGCTGCTGCACAGTGGCCCTGCTAGGGCTGAAGAGTTTGAAGGGTCAGCGTTTAGAAAAAGATGTTGTACAAGTTCTTAAAAATGCGTGTCTGTATCACACTTAGCAGCTGTTGAAGCTTTGCATTCAAAAGAAAATTGTTTGAAGGGAAAACAGTAGGCTTCAGCCTGTCGAGTATTGTGTTTCATTAACACCTAGCTTTCTCCTTTTGCATTTCCTGTCTTCACGGTTTAAAATGTTTACATCAGTTTAAGTGCTGTTATTTCAGTCCTGCCTTTATTTTTGTCACCTGTGCTTTTATTGTCTGACTTGGATGTGACTGATTTTTTATGATTCAGTCTCTTCAAGTGTTTTTATGTTATGGTAATTTGGGTCTGCTTTCCTTATATTTTATAAAAACATCAGAAAGAAATACTAACATTTTATGTAATAGTGAAAAAAAAATCTTTGTTAATGTTTCATTATACATATATCCCTTTCTTTTAAATTTGGGTTTGTTGTGATACTTTCCATTCTGTTTTCAAAAGTACAAACTAAAGAACCATGACTAATGTTAATGCCAGAGAAAAGGAATTACATGCCTTTTTTTTTCCTTCTTCATGTAGTAACTTAGACTAGGCCAAAAGCTTTTAAACTGTTTTTTTAATGTCACAGAGAAATATTTTCAACATGCATATTCTTGACTCTTAAATTGGTTGTTTTCATTATAAGAAGGATTGTACAGGGCTGTAAACATCTTGCTCTTTTTCTGATTGCTGCTTTATTGGTGAATCACAGCAGATGGTAGTATGGAAGTGAGAATTGCTCTGATGCTCTCTGTTTTCTTTTTCCATAGATTGTATATCTTAAGCTGCTAGATGTGAAATTATTCCAGTTCTTTCTTTAAGGTCAGTTTTGTGTCTTCTTCTGTCCTCATTTCATCATTTATATAATTACTGGCAGTGCCACTGCAATTCTGCTTTGCTGTATTACTGGGCATTGTCTCTTCGTCTTAGTCTGCATCTTTGGTGTTTTTAACATTAAATTATGATTCTCCTCTGGTATTGTGAACATTCAGAAAAGGCTGAAAAGTAATGGTAAATATACTAAGATCTTTGTTGTGTAGAAAAATTTTATTGGTTTAACATATTGGTTTGGCTCAAAGGTCGCCTATAGTTCTTGTTAAAGGAGACTGACAAAATGCAGGAGGAATAAATTAACCCCTTTGTGCAGCTCTGTAACTCATCTTTGTCCAGAGCCATGTATGTTCTCAGAGCCTCACAGAAAGACAAAATATTTTTTGCAGCCTCACAGAATTGCTTTAGCTCAGAGCTTATTATTTGCTAATGACTGAAGCTGTGCCAAAAGCATTATTCTTAACTATCAGCGATTGCGTTCACTTTTTTTTTTTGTGAGAGAGAAACATGAGGAGGAAGGGAATTGCATATTCCTACCAAGGGAGATTTTTATCTTTAGGCAGTGAATTCAATTTCAGGTCTCCTATAGAAATAAAATTAATCCCATCTGGAAGGGAAAAGTGCTGTGCTATATAGGAGAAATGACTTCAGGAATGTGGTACTATCTCTGAATGGTGGGTGTATTTTCTGTGATTTTGTGCTGACAGCTTTTTTTTAAGAAAAAAAAACACAACTAAGTACTTTTTTTCTCAAGTCTGTGTGACCATGCATCCAGGTCCCCAAACTTCAAATTTAATTTTTACTCTGAAATGAAACTACTTGTTCTGAGTTTTCATTACCTGAAATATCATCTTATCTGCAAGTAATAAAACTGCAGCCTGATTCTGCAAGTGCTTAAACTGTGTCCTTATCTTCAAGAGCAAGAGTGTTTCCATTCAGCTCTGTATTTCTTTGTTGGATAGGGGCTTTGTTCTGTTTTTAACATGTGATTCAAGAAATTTAGTGGTTGCATTTCCCGTTGCTGGGGAGATTTATATTTACTTCTGAAGTAGCACCAGTTGATAAGATTCTTAAAAGAGATCACAAATGCATAGCCTGTCTACAGTCTTTCCCTTACCCATGCTGTACTGTATGTAGCTCTATTTTTTGTTTCTCTGCCCCCCTCTGTTTTTTTAGTCATTCTTTGTTTTTTAGTTTATACTTAATGGTGTGTTTAATAAAGCTATCGAAATGCTGAAAGTCGTAGTTGGTGAACTCTTCCTTCCACATACCTTTCAAAGACCCGAGATCTACAAGCACAACTTTTGTTTCTAAGAGGCTCCTAGAGAAGGAAGCACTAAACATGTTTGTCTTTTTAGTATGTGGTTTTTATACTGCCCTCCCACATTCACAGTCACAAAATACAGCAGGTACTATTTTCTTAGTGCTGGGCTGGTGATTTTAACAGCATAAGGACTTGAGGCCTGAGCTTACGACATACTTTTGTTAATTTTGTTTGGTTTTCTGCTTCAAGCAAACCTGTATGTGGGTTTTGATTTTAATTTGGTTTGGTTTTGGTTTTTTGTTTTGTTTTCTGTTAGAGAAATACTGCTGGCAGTGGAATTAAGCTACTTCAGAAATGGAAAATTCCTAAAGAAAGATCAACCCTTACATGTTATAAAATAAGATTAATTCTGTGGGTTTTAGAAAAAAATTGGATAGTCTCAATGAAAGTAAAAAATCTAGTTTGTGAAAGTGCTTGTAACCTTAATTTGGCTAGATCAAATTGTCCTGATTGCTAATTTACTCTGAATTTAAATGCCTATTGTCTTTTAAGCAGTGACGTAGCAGTATGTTAAGTATGGATGATTTAAAAGACTAAAAGTGCATGGTTCCCTATACAAGTCTTTTGTGCCACGTATATACTGATTAAGATGCTTTTCTTTGTGCCAGAAAGAAGGGAAGGGGGACATGAAGTGATAGAGCTGAAAACTGTGCAATAATGCAGATCTCAAAAGAGAAAAAAATGTGATTGGAGCAACTGCAGCTCTGGCACCTCAAGTGACTGACTGGAATCTGAGCCTTTACCAAAGCTCTCTGTAAGATTTTGCACATCAAGTTGATTTTGCTTCTTGTTGTTGCACACTTAGGATGAAGGTAAAATTGCATTTTAAACTGTTCCACAACTGCCTCTCCTTCATACATCATTGGAGCAGAAACCTGACTCTTGAGCATTACAGCACAGGTTTTTACCACTTGAGCTATGGGACTGACAACCCTAATTGGTAGCAGGAGAAGACTTATTCCCTGAGGGCTGAAAAAGGAATATGCTGCTGGCGCCATGTGTTGAGCCTGGGTGTGGGGGGAGGTAAGGAATAAACGAGATAATTAGGAGTTTCTACTGTGTAATCTCCATGGAACTGGAATATATCAGTATTTCTCTTGCTAAGGTAGGAAAACAAGCAAAAAGGAATAAAGTACTCTTAAATAACATTTAAAAAAAAGTAACTGTATTCCTGGGATTGGATCACAGAACGGTTCGTTCTGTTCTTGTGCACATTAGTATAGTTTATTTGGTGGCCAGAAGTTGCACTGTGTCAGCATAAGCAGGCAGGCCAGGCTGTGGGGTATTCAGTCTTCAAGTCTCAGGTATCAGGCCACAATTTGAATAGTTGCTGCTTTTGCCATGATCTATTTATACACTGTTCCAAGCTAGTGCTTACACTTCATTCAGGACTTTCTGGAGTGTATGACTGCTTGTCACAGCAGAATTTTAGGCAGTTTATATGAATAGTCAGTACTGACTATTGCCACAGGTCCCCGGCCGGGGCAAAAAAAAGTCTTGTTTATGGTATTGTGAATATTTGGGTGGGGAATGAAGAAGTAGTTAATGCAGGATTCTTATATTTCTTTTTTTTNGGCAGTTTATATGAATAGTCAGTACTGACTATTGCCACAGGTCCCCAGCCAGGGCAAAAAAAAGTCTTGTTTATGGTATTGTGAATATTTGGGTGGGGAATGAAGAAGTAGTTAATGCAGGATTCTTATATTTTTTTTTTTTTTTTTTTTTTTTTTTTTTTTAATCTGCACATTTCACAGTAGCACTCTTCACTCTTTCCTACATTCTAAAGATTCTTCGTTGTTAAATTTAGTGTGAAATAATGTTACTGAAACTTCACCCTGTATTCCTCTTTAATTCTTTATCCTGGAGTCCTTTCCTCTGTTGGAGGTGTATATTAGATGTTGCTATTGGTTTGTCAGTCCCTTCTCTGTAACGTGTTGATGTCTGCAAAATAAACCAGGATTCTGCTCCTCAAACTCTGCTTTAAAGTTGAAATTACATTATTCCACTTTCCCCAATTTTTGTATGGGTATTTTAGTAGAGGAGCTCTTCGCATGCTTTTATTTAAGCCTTCCTCTTTGTGTTCAGCACATAATGAATTTCAGGCAGACCACAGGCTGCGCCATAGGTTGGTGTTGTCCAGGGGTCCAAGTTCAGCCTTCATGGGTCCCTTCATGGGTTTTTAGTATGACTTTGTCCTATTTAAGCTACTCAGAATTGCTTCCATGTAATCTTCCAGTCCTGAGAGAGAGGGGATACTGAGCATTTTCTTTTGCAGTTCATGGTTTTGTCCCAATTGTTTCCTTGTTTTGTTGGAGCAGTGGAGTTCTGAGCTGTCTTGGAAGATTCTTTTAATGAAATATTGTTGCAAAAAATTTGCTACAAATGATTTTGCTGCTTTTCCTTTTAAGGAAATAATTGGTAACTGTTAATCAAACATACTCAACTGTTAGGTTGTCTTTAAGATTGCTGACTGGGAAACTGAAAATAGTTACTGCCATCATTTAGATAAGAAAGCTTGTCTAATCACAATACAAAGTAGCAGAAAAAAATGAAAACATCCTGGATAAATGCTGAAAGGAGTTGCCATCTTTAATTTTCATTGAGAAAAGTTATGTTAGTTTTTGGGGTTTTTTCTGATGATTCCACTCCATTCATAACTTTGTATAAGCCTTTTGTGCTTAACTCTACTTTTGCCTGTTGAATTAAGTTGCTACATCAACAAGGTAATCTGTCTGACACAAAAATGCCTGATATTTCTGATTGGGTAATAAAGATTAGGTATGTGGCCTTACTACATACATATGGTCTGTTATGTGAACTTATTGTAAGTTCTGTTGTCATATGTTCATTTTACATGCTTTGTCTTCATTTTAGATAACACCTTAGAAGACAAAAAGAACCCAAGAAGACTATGTTCAGCTTCTTCCGAAAAAGTCAAGACTCAAAGAAGGTTACGGTGCCAGAGAGAGAAGCAGATGGATTTGTTATTGTGGGTAAGTGGTGCTTCTGTGCAAAGTGATTCTTTCATCTTTGAAATTTTGATCTTGAAGCTTCTTTGAGATGCTTAGACTAAATGAAATGTTAAGAGAAGCCATGATAAAAATTTTTCAGTATTCTTACTTTTCCTGACAAAGTTAATTTTCCTAGTCTGCTCATTTGGACTAAATAGCTGAAGTTTTACTTACATAGGTCTGAACTCATATTCAGGAGCACTGAAAATGTAGTTTCTTCTTTTCCTTTCATGCTGAGTGGGGAGAAGTTACATCCTTACAAAACAGTAAAGGTCAAAGTTTAGGCTTCTAGCTTTATGATTAGAGTTGTGGGAAGGGAATATCTTACTGCAGTTGTTAAAGGACTGGCTTTTATTCAAGTTCTTTCCTTTTCATTTTGCCCTCAGACTTTTTATATTAGAAGCCATGAAGTGCTTATGCATTTCTGGTCATGGTGAATGTAGATGCTCTGTCTCAGAACCTGACTCAATTTGGTAAGAATTGAGCAGTTTAGGGTTTTCAAAGTCTTCTCGTTATTCAAAAACTAATCTGAAATATACACACCTGTGAATTGACTAAATTTGGAGCTTTGATCAAGCTCTTTCACAGTTTTGCAGGTTAGCTTAAGTGTGCAGAAGAGAAAAAATTATTGCTGTTATGCTGAAACTGATCCTTTTCTTTTTTCTCTTTTGACAATTTGTTTTCCTCCTTGCGAATCTGTCATCATCCATATTCAGCTTCTGCTCCTCTGGTTTACTGACTCATCAGGAATCTTACAGTGTTTCTCTGTTTAACAGTTACTTCTTCTTGAGCATTTTCAAATCACAGAAGCCTCTAGATTATCAAAGTCTAACAGTACAAGAGACTATTGGAACCCTTTCTGAGAACTTAGATTTCTGGCAAAAGTTCTCCATTGAAACAAATCTGTTTCACATCTGTGACTGTGTTGTCATGCTTAATGGCTGCCTTCCACTAGATTTTGTTCACCTGCAGCAGTTTTGATGGCTACATCAAGTCACTCCAGCATTTGCATTGTGGAAGGGTCAAAGGAGACACATCATTATCCCCAAAAAGTCTGGAGACCATTTAGCATTTCAGTTTCTGTAATAGGCAGAATTCTCTACCCAAATGTTGCTATGTCCCACAGTTGCTGGTCCTGATTCTGCATTCAATTTAGCTTCATTCCTTTTCCCTGAAATGCTGTCAGTGACTATTTAAACTTTGTTCACATAAATTCACATAAAATTGATCTGTTAAATATAAATTTAAGAATGATCAATTTTGAGTCTTTTTTTTTTTTTTTTTTCTCAGACAGAAGTTAATTTAGCTGTCTGAAATGGAATGGACTGCAATGGGCAGAAGAGCTGCCTTCAGCCTTATCAGTGAAGCATATCACTGTCTTGCAAGACAAATGTAGTTGCAGAATTATGGGTCAGGACTTAAATAGATATTTTTCTGGAAGGGGTGTTCTTGTCTAAGAATAGTGTCAGTGGAAAAAAAAACCCCAAACCACAACACTTAGCCATTCTGTTAGTTTCTATTTTGTTACTCAGATGGAATGTTCTGAAGCTTTTCTAAACTGGTGTAAAATATTCTAGAAATCCAATAGTAAATATGTTTACATATCTCAGTCCCAGATTCCTAGGACCATCAGTGTGAATACTACTGTGGGCAGTGAACACTCTCAAAGGGAGTGAGAATTTAATTTCTTACACTTTAAGTTGGTTCTTAAACCCAGTCTTTCATTCAGAGCATATAAGAACAAAAATCCTTGTTCACCAATATCCTGTGGACATGGGAGGAATCTTTCTGTATTGGTTCATATTTGAAAAAGCAAGAAGAAAATTCAGTGCTTTACTGAGAAAGCTCCATCACAGCTATTGCCCTGTCAAATCTTGAGGATGATTTTTTTTCTTTTCTTTTCATAACTTCTCCAAGTCCTGTTATAAATTGCTATATTTGAAATCTACCTTTCCTTGTAAAGTATCAATGCATTTGGGAATTCAATGTCTGACTAGAAAGGTGACTCATAAAAACAGCAGAATCAACAAAACCAGCTTTGCAGCCTAGCAGCTGAAAGAAATTCTCTATTTTAGCTTTTGGGGTAAATATTGCATGTGTGGGAGTCAAGCAAAATGTGTAATTCCCTCTCTACAAAATAAATATAAAATACAATTTCCTACTAGAGACTAAAACATTTTTATGTCTAACTACCAGTTCACTATTTTTCTGGTCATCTCATCTCTTCATAAAGCTGTAAAAATGGTGCTTGTTCTATAACCAGCAGAACTATTACTCTGAAAAAGGAAAAAAGGCTTATGAAATAGGCATAACACATGCAGTTGTGGTTTTGATGAGTGAATCAAATTCAGAAATATGGAAAAATGTTTCAGACGCTTTCCTGATCATCACAAATAATTTTTAATGTTAACATTCTCAAAGCTAGAATTAAGATAACAAGTAATTTTCTATTAGCTTGGGAATCTTGGAGAGTAGTAATTCTTTAGGAATTCATCACATTTTGTGGCTTTCGTAATGTAAAATAAATTCCAACCTACCATTCATTCCTACTGTTGCTAGCCATAGAGAAAAATATAGGTTTAATGCATTTTGGTTTGGCACACAGCTAAAAAAATCTCCCATCAGTCTCAAAGATCCAAGTGTCTCGTAGTCCTAATCTTAGTGTAAGATCAGGAGCTGAAAAACTGAGACAGCAATGCTGCTTCCCATGTGTGTTTGGCAAGACAGTCAGAAACTCTGCAAAATCCCCATGGTGCTGATTATGCAACTAGGGTGGGTGGTTTTTGCTTGAAGCAAATGAAAGGTCATAGAATCATAAAATGGTTTTGGTTGGAAAGCACTTTTAAAGATCATTTAGTCAACCTGCCTCCATGGGCATGAAGATCTTTCAGTAAACCTTGTCGTTCAAAGCTCTGTGCAGCCTGACTTTGAACACGACTTTTCTGGGCAGCCTATTCCAGTGTCTCATCACCCTCATAATTAAAAAATCATATAAATGTTAAAATCAATTAGAATATCATTCTGTACATCCTCTTTCAAAAGGACCGAGAGAAGTTAATTTTTCAGGTTTAGTTTAAGAGCCCGATGTGCAGGGCTTTGTTTACTTTTCCAGACAGAGCTGCAGTAAGGCAGAGTGAGGGAGCAGCAAATGCTGGTGGCTCCACCAGGCAGGTGAGCCTGCAGCCAAGCGAGGGTGCTGAGAGTGCAGGGACCTCACTGAGGAGCAGTGCAGTCCCACACCCCCTGAACAAGGACACCACACTCTGGGGACAGTGACCAGGGAGACCTTGACTGCCAGGCACTCCTGCAGGAATCAGGCACATCTGAGGGCAGGCAGTTGGGTCAGAGCGTTGTGGTCGCCCAGGTTCCCAGGGATCCCTGCAGGGTGCTTCTGGCAAGGACTGAGAAATGAGGCTTCTCCCACAGCTCTTTGCCTGGCCCTGCTGCATGTGCTCTGCATCGTGTCTGTGCTGGCCGTGGGCACAGAGAGCCAAAGCCCTGGCACTGGGAAGGGGCTGCTGAGCCCAGTGGTGTGCTCAGGGCTGGACAACCAGGAGGGTTGTGTTGTTCGTTCTTTTTGCAGTTTTAGAGAAGCTTTCTGATGTTTTCATATTTCTAGCTAGGTTCTCACGCAGTTTCATGTAAATAATAGATAGTTAGCATTCTTTCTGTGAGGTGGAGAGAGAAAATGGACAGATGAACTGTCCACTGTGGTTGAAGGAGTGAAACCTCGGGTGACCAATCTCTGTCCAGCCTGTGATTTCTATATAATGGAGTCAGACTTTTTGAATAAATCCTTTTTCTCGCATGAATCTGTGCCAGACACGTCTGTGTGTTTCTATGTCCTATAGCGACAGGGTTGTGTTGTCTCTCACTGTAACTGGAGGCAGCACAGTTCTCTGAGGAACTCTTGATCTGATCCTTTGACCATGCCTGAGTTCCAGGCTTTGTTTATTTTTGACTTGTGATTTAAAGGGAAATCTGTTCCGTGGATTTAAGAGTTGTTGGGTTTTGCTTTCTCTCAGGGATCTTTTTATGTTGGGTATTGGAATGGAGTAAATGGTTTGGAGAAGCAGCTCAGTTGCAGGTTTTGACAAACCTGATTTTTAAACATATTTAACTTCTGTTTCTTCCCTGAACTTAGGACGGATTTCACTTCATATTTTTTAAGACGTAAATTAACATGGGTTTTCAACAGTTGCCAATGGCTGTCACTTCAGAGCTCTGCTCTCAGCCTCAGGAGCAGACCTCTTAACAGGTGGCAGGGAGTATTGGTACTTAGAGGGAGCACTGCAGTGTCACCTAAAGATTGTTTTCTGAGATTCAGCAGTTTTGTTATAAAGTTTTTCAACAAAGAAGTATCTAAGGAAAAGAGAACAGGCACAGGATTCTCATCAGAGTAGAGTGATTGTCACAGACACAGGGAGGCTGTGGCCATGATAAGAAAGTTTGGCAGGAATTTTGTACTAAATATACACTTCTGCACTGTGACCCTCAATTCTTCCTACTGTGCATTCCTAGATCCATCTAGGACGGCCATCTAGAATTTATGAGTAAATTTTGGTTTAACACATTTCTTAATATTTATCCCTATTGGAGTAAGCATGATTTTTTGCCTATTGGGTTTCCTCTCAATAGAAAATAATCATAGACATAAGAAACAAAGTGTTTTGAAATCTCTTCCAAATAAATAGAAGGATCTGTGGTATTTAAATGAGTCTTGGATTTGTTCAATTAACCAGTGTCCCTTCTGTTTCAATGATGCTGTCTGAAGAGAAGAAACTCTACAGAGCAAATGTGTTCAGGCTTGCACCAGCATCTAAAACGGCACAGAAAAGGAGGTGGGAACTACTGTTTTTCATCCTGTGAGATGAAATACAGGATAAGGCAATTATTTCTTCCTTATTAAAAATATAGAAAAAAAACTGGTACCAATTCTGCAAATACCAGTTGACAGGTAGAAAATTTGGGAACTTTTTGCAAGAAGTGGGATGTTGTTGATTTCGTTATTACAACCTGCTGTGACAAAGGAACATAACGGCTGCAAAAAGAATACACAGGGAGTTTGATAAATTATGGTGGGTGATAACAGGTATTCTTATCTTAAAATTTTGGTGGTCAGGTATGACTTAGTCTTTTAAGTTAATCTCAGCAAAGCATTTGAACTTTAGCTTATTTCAAATGAGGTACTTGAACCTTTGATGTATTCAGTATCTATATTGTTGAGTTAAATCAGTATTATAATTCCTTCTTACGGGATCATCCTCATCTGTAGGCAGGAGTATCCTCACTCCTCTGTGAAAAGTATGATTTACATCCAGATGAAAGCTTCCCTTTGTCAACTGCAGTTATATTGCAGAAGAACACCCTTAACAAATGGGAAATCTTCTGTACTGAAGATACCAAAAGTAATATAATCAACTTTTTATAGTCAGCTTTTAGTTCTGGAAATCTGGACTGTTTTTTCCAAAGAAAAATTTTATGTATACTTGTTCCTCTCCAAACTGCAGTTTTTGTTTTGCCCTGAATTTACTCTGCATGCAGGTATTTTTTTGGGGTACTTTGGATAGAGTGCATGTTTTAATTAAGGGACACCCCCAGTGTTGCCCAACATGGAAAAAGGCCTTACAATAGGATCGTTACAAATTCCAAATTGTAGTAGAGATCTCTACATATATTTTTAAGAACTCCTTAAATGTTTGCATCTGAGATAAATGTGTATATGTATTAATTTTCTGGAGTGAATCTGTTATGAAAGGGAAATTTAATACATTGATACTCCTGAAACAAAGGAGTACCCCCATACTAGTTCATTACTGCAAATTAAATACTTTTCTGATTTCTTTTCTCTGCATACACACCTCAAAGATTCAATGCATCACGAGATTTGTAAAATCTTAGTGTTATTGCTGCTGTTCGTTTTCTAGGAGTTAGTAGTAATGTGTAGTAAGTCCTTGTAAGTATCTACTTTGATTTTTCATTAATATTTAAGGAGCTTTTGATTGGTGCTAGTAAGGAAGGTTGAGCTGCTGCAGTGTTTTAAAATATACTGTTACATTAAAGAAATGTACAAGGCTTTGTGCCAGTTGGAAAAAAACAGTGTCTCAATGTCCTTTCATTTTCTGCATCAATGGACTTAGATTACCTGTTTTTTATATAACAGGAAGTGCTTGTGTAGTTATTTCTCCAACATTATAGTTTTCGAATAACCAATGGGTTATTCGGTTTTATGGGTTTTGAGGTTAAAATATTTAGCACTAACTTTATAGTAATCTGAGATTTGGGGATATCTGTTAATACTTTTATCTAAAGAATATTTTATACGTATCAGCCTGTGCCACTGTAAGTGAACACTTTTGATGCACAGTAAGAAGTTACAGTATTTAAAGTGACCTCTTTCCTAAAGTGCTGCTTTATGGTTTTTATACTTAAAAACCGTGGTAGTTCATCTGGGCACTGAATTTTGAAAGCCAGAGTTGATTGAAAAGGGAGGAGGAGGAAATCAGAAGGAACAGTCCTCTCCTGTTACCGATCCTTAGTTGCATAAGGAGGTAATGTCTCCACTTCATTCAGTGATGAAGTCAAACTAATCCTCTTTGGGACTAATTTTGCACAAAAACAACCTGCGGTTTTCCGTGGTGCCACTAGATGGGGATTTCCCTCGGATTCAGGGCTCGAAGGGCTTTGCTCTCCCCCTTTCACACACAAAAGTGCAGTAGTAGTAATTATCAGTGCACCATTTGATTAGACTGTAGGTTTTCAAGAGATTTATAAAAAGCTTTTTAAAGCCTAATATCAAATCTATAATGACATTCCAACCTAATAAAAACAATGAAGCTTGAAATGTTGACAGCATGTATCTAGATGTTGGCTTGTAATTCGTTCCAAACAGATCTGTTGAGGCCCATGTGGGACCTAAATAACACAAAGAAGTAAATTTGCATATTTTACAGCAGGGGGAAAAAACAGAATGCAAAAACATGAATAATTAGGAGCACAAGCTTCATGCTATATTAATACTGTTGAAAAGCATGTGTTGATTGTATTCTGAAAGCCAGTAGTGATTTGGTTGAGTGAACTCAGTCAGCATCTCTTATGCAGATTAAAGGATCTGGGTTACAGAACAACTGAAATTCATTGTTTTGCTGTATAAGGAGGTATATTTCTTAAAGGAAATGCTATTTTTTCCTCTTGGATTCTATACAGCAGAAGGAGTCTTTCTCTTTAATGCATCATCAGAGAATGTTTTTGTTGACAAATGACTGTGCATTTCTTCATTTACTTGTACACCTCTAGATTTTAAACACAGTTCCCTCAGCCACAAATCAGATGTTAGTATATTTAGCACTTTAGTATACATGACCTACTTACTTTTCATTCCACATAATTTCTCCTCCTTTTGCTTTCTAGGGCTCGAGCCCCTGGAACATATTCATGATGCTTTCATGCTATGAATTTATTATTTTTAAATTTGCAGAAAATGCCCTTCTCAAAATATTAGCATACAGGCCAGTTTTGAATCTGAACACTGCAAATGATTGTGTTGGCTTCTGTTGATTGTAACATAAAATGTACAGCGTACTTTTTATGAAAGAAAAGGTTATTTACTTAAAAATGGTTAATAGTATCAGAAGTGATTTATGGTTCACTTTGGCTGAATATTGTCTTGGCCCCTTAACTCACAGCTATCTTAAAAAATTACCTGGTTTTGGCCATGAACTGAAAGGAGGAGAAGAGAAAGAAGAGGAAGACCTCTTGTTTAACTTGTTTTAATGCTGGCAAGAAAGCATTATGTGCTGCTGTATCAAACAGCTTTATTTTGGGGTTTTAAGAGACAAAAATGCACAGAACCAAACGCTTCCATTCTGTCTATTAAACACATCTTCTTAATTTGCATAACCAAAGGAAGAAAATGGTAAAATGTAGCCGTCTTTTTAGAAGTTGATGTAATTGTAAGAGGTTAAAGAGGCATCTGGCAAAAGGTTGTTTTGAGGTCATACATGCATCTGGCAGTTTGCTGCCAGTCCTCTAAGAAAATATTGGTTGGAGTTGCATTCCTGTTTTTCATATTAACTGCCTTCAGACTTGATGTATAATAGTCACTTTCTACAATCCAGCTCTCCAAAGTGCTCCTCAGAGGTTTGGTCCTACTGATTTTAATTTTTGCAAATACTGATGGAAATAGAATATGCTTAAGTAAGAAATTTTCATTTTTGCTAGAAATTTTTTCTTAGAAAAGATGAAGACTTTTTTTGGACATGACTGGTCTACAATGATGTGTTTACATAGCTGAGATTGTATTCTTTAATGTTTCTTATAGCAGGCTGATCACTTTTGACACCTGGCTTCTGACAGTTTTGTTCCCATATGTAGAAGTTCACTCTCTATTAGAAGTGCCATAGTCTATTGGCTTATATAGCATTCTTAAAGCAATTTGAAGTTGAAATATACAAAAGGAAAATACCTATTGTAAACAGAGTAAAACCAGTAAAATATAGTATAAAAGTATGGATTTTCAAATGCTGGTTTTAAACTTTTTTTCCCAGAACATGCTGGTCATTAAATCACTTTTAGAATTAGAAATTTCTTTGCTTTATGATGCAAAGAAAATAGTTCAGGGTATGAGAATATATTTTTAGGCCAAGTCTGATTTGCCTATATACAGTGAACTCACAGCTACAGCTAACTGAAAAACAGGAGGTGAAAAATGTGTTACAGGAGCACAAGTTGATGTTCTGGCAAGTGATAAATTCAGGTTGAAGTCCCTCTTTCAGCAATTTACAGCATAGTTAGATGATCATTCCTTGCAAAGAGAGCCCTAGTAATTAGCTCATGCAATCACTGCCTGTCTGGTTGGAGTCATTCATACTTCTACAGATGTTAATCAGTGTTAATTTTCTCGGAAGGAAATGTTATGTTGAACTGATTTTACACGCACCTCTGGCTGTCTCTGGCAAATAAATGTTTTTGTACTTTTTTTTTCAGTGGAAGAAGAAAAATTGCTTTTCCAAAAATATACTGTCTTGTTTATTTTTGATTAGATATTATAAAGAAACTCAAGAAGGTTTTTGTTCTGTGTTTTACAAGTGCTTCAAATCAGTCATGTCATAGGCCTCTATGTGAAATAGTAATATAAATGTAAGGCTTTTCCTTATTAAATGAAAGGTGGCTTGTCACCTTGTCCATAAAGATGTGGGTTTTTTAGCTGCTCTTTCTTGATATACTAGTTGAGTACATTTCATTCAGGACAAATAAAGTAAAGGATACAGGGGACTTACCCATTCAGTTATTTTGCATTTCAGTGCTATTTCATCTGTTTTTGCCATAACACGTCTTTGGAGGTTGCCAAAAATATAATGTGCTTTCTGATCATTGTGGCATGATCATGTAACTTTGTGCTTTTTATATATTTTAGGAAATCTCCATTAATTTTAGTAAATTAGTGCTATTTCCATTGTCATGGGGATATCCTACAAAAAATGAAGAAGAATATCGCTACCTCCTAAAACTAGTACAGTTTGTTTATCTGTTATCACACACGCTGCTGTTAGTAGTTACCCTACAGGATATAATCCCAGCCTTAATTCTGTATATTGTTTCCTCAATTTACACATGGTTATTTGCTATAAAAACTGTGTATAGGGCAAAAATTATAATGGACAGAAAATACTTCAAAAGTTTAAGTTGATTTAACTCAGAGTACAGGTGTTAACACACTCAGGTACAGTGTGTTTCTCTCTCTTTCCTCTTCCCAGCCGTTGAGATAAATGTGGGACTTCAAATTCATTCAGCAGATGAATAGTCTCTTCATTTCTTTCTTGTTTTTGCCTGGGTGTCTAGTTAAAGTTAGGGCAACAAGGATTAGGTGGATATGGATTTGGTATTTTGTCTATGAGAATACAAGTACAAACTATAGGGAAATCTCACAGTTGGAAGTATTGAGTTGTCAATGGTGAGGCTCATTTGTTTTGGTGCTTTGGTTTGTTGTGGGGCTTTTTGTGGTTTTTGTTTGTTTTTCTCTTTCAGTTACCCCCAGATTAAAGATGAGGCTTTTGAGAATGTAACTGCCAAGTGAATATATATTTTTTTCCAGTTAAATTGGGCAAGCTTGCTTAAAATGATCCAAAGTCACAGACCTTTCCTGGAACAAAACAAAGCAAACCAGAAAAGATTCTTGCTGTTAGACTGTATCATTTAAAATCTCTTTTTGCTGAGATCTGTCTGGACCAGCAGTATACTGCAATTGTTCAGGATTTAAGCTCATAGTTTTCATACTCCCAGGTGAATAAGGGAGAGTAACAAATTAAAACCCATGAGGTTAATTTTTGTCCTTATTTCAGTTAGTATGAAACTTCAGGTTTTTTGAGAGGGATGGAATGGAACTTTATGGCTATATCTTTGCCATTTTATTTTTCAATGGGAACTTGCCTACCTGATTCCTTCTGAATTATTTCATCCATAGGTCTTGCAGTAGGACAGGACTAGAGAAGATTTGCTTTACAAAAACATGAGAAAAGCTATTGTGGCAGCAACATTCAATATTATCTTTAAAAGATGCATATTAAATACACATACCAGTGCACCCTTCATTAGGAGGCAAACTTGTGGAGAGGATTTTCTTTTGGTTGAAACTGTTTTCTTTTACTAACCCACAAGTTATCTCAACATCCTTATAAAAAGATGCATGAAGAGCTTTCATTAGGTCTAAATACTGACTCCAGTTGAATATAAACTTCAATTGGATATACTAGCTCTTACGAAAATTTACTTCTGCTTTACCACTGAGCAACCAAAAGATGAGACTCAGTAAAGAATAAGTAGTAGTTTTCAACTCATGTATTGTGTTTTTAAAAAATAGGAGTGAACCAAGAAGTAGAAATAAGCATCTCTGAAATTTAGTTTACAAAATCTGTTTAGAGCATATTTGCCTAAAATGACCTACTGGATAAAGCAGAGACCAGCAATAAGCTTGAATTCTTGGTATGCTGTGGAGCTGAAGTGTCTGAATCAAAGCACCATACCTCAAGCACATCTGTCCACTTGATTCAAAACCAAAAGCTGAAGTTACAGCATGTTCTTCTTGAAATATGTTTGGTGTGTGTTTCTGCTTATTCAAGCATTCATCTGAGAACCAGGAGACCTCAACTTGAGTTCTGCATAGGCTTAGTGCTGTCAGATGCACATCTTCCAGCTTCAAAGTCTAAAAGGCCAGTGAGAGGACTCCCAGTGTTTATACTGGCTGCACAGTGGTTCTACTTCAATAATGCAAGACATAGGGGCTTCTCTGATACTGCATGAGTCATTGAACTTCAGTGGCCCGTGAGTCAGAAAATGGGAATATTGATCTCTGCTCCCTAGCCCATGTGTGAGGTGGATTTGTGCTTCTTTTATTTCTTAAAATGAAATGACTGAAGCTTTTGAAAAAATTTTTCAGCACAAAGAGACAGAATGTGTTGCCAACTTCTAGGCATCAGGCTCAGGCTTGTTCTGATTTGTTTTACTTCTGTCCCAGGCAACTTCTCCTTTTTGGGTGAGCCAGGTCCAGCTTCCAAAGCAAGGGGAGAAAAGTTCCCAAGCCAATTAAAGTGTAACTGACAGAGAGAGCTCCCTGTGGCAGCCAGGAGTCTGAATATCACCAGACTACAGGGACCAGATTTCAGATCCATTGTTTCTTGAGTGGACTGGTTTAGAGGGTGAGGGTAAAAGCAGTATCTGCTCTCCTTTTCCCTGGAAATTAAAACAAGGGGCATGTGCCCATCATGCCTGAAACATGCAGTGGGAAATGTGAGGGGAGACATGAGTTAAGCTGCTCCCAATCAGATCCAGGACACTGGTGCAGAAGTGACAGCTAATGAATTTAGGTTCCTAATGCATTTTGTGGCTTTTAAGACAGCTGCTTTCTTAGATTATTGTTTCAAGTATTCCTTTGTAGGCCTCCTACCAATTCTAATCTTGTTGATAGCAAAATACGCATACTGTGTGAAGATAAAGAGTCGTGCTTTGTTATAATATGTTTTTCATTTAAAGAAGCATAAACAGCAGTCAAATTCTTTACTTGCAAGTCCTTGCTACTGCACTAAACTACCCTTCTAGGAGTATTAGAAACTTTTAAAACAAAGAAAGGAGCAAAATAATTGAGCATCACACTTTTGGGTGATATTCAAACTTGTCACAGCCATGAATGCATTCATTAGCTGTCAGATTTGATTTTAAAAAGCCCTACTTTGTTGCTGGACAGTGTGTTGCAGGCACAGCTGTTTGGCGGAAGAGGGTGCGTTTTGTTTGTGCGGATTCCTCCTGCTGGCTTTGTGATCCACTGGGCAGGGGCTCCCGGCCCTCCCAGGGGGCTGACAGTGCTGGCTGGCAAAAGAAATGGGATCTTGTTCTATGTAAAATAATAGTATCACAGGATATGCTGAGTTGGAAGAGAGCCACAAAGATCAAGTCCAACTCCTTGTCCTGCACAGAGTTGTACTGTGTGCTTGAGAGTGTTGTCCAAACACTTCTTAAACTCTGTAAGCCATGGTGCTGTGACCACTTCTCTGGGGAGCTGTGTCAGAGCCCAGCCACCCTCTGGGTGAAGAGCCTTTGTCTAATATCTAACCTGAAACACTCCTGACACAAGTTCAGGCCATTTCCTCTGGTTCTGTCCCTGGTCACCCAGAGAAGAGATCAGTGCCTGCCCCTTCTTTTCCCATCACGAGGAAGTTGTAACTGCAATGAGGTCTTCTCTCAGTCTGCTCTTCTGCTTCTTCACCAAGTGACCTCAGCCACTCCTGATATGGCTTCCCCTCAAGGCCCTTCACCATCTTTGCTGCCCTCCTTTGGGCACTCTCTAACAGCCTAATGTCTTTTTTCTATTGTGGCACCCAAAGCTGCACACATTATTCAAGGTGAGGCTGCCCCAGTGCAGGGCAGAGCGAGACAATCCCCTCCCTTGCCTGGCTGGCGATGCTGTGCCTGATGACCCCCGGGACACGGGTGGCCATCCTGGCTGTCAGGCCACTGCTGGCTCATATTTAACTTTCTGTCAACCAGGACCCCCAGGTCCCTTTCAATAATGCTGCTTTCCAGCCTCTCATTCTCCAGTCTGTCTGTACATCCAGGGTTGCCCCATCCCAGGTGCAGAATCTGACCCTTTCCCTTGTTAAATCTCATACAGTTGGTGATTGCCCTGTTCCGTAATTTGTTGAGGTCTCCCTGCAGGGCCTCCCTGCCTTTGAGGGGTCCTAGTTTTGTATTATCTGCAAACTTGCTTAGTATCCTTTCAAGTCTTGTATCCAAGTCTTCAATAAAGATGTTGAAGAGCACGGGGCCAAGGATGGAGCCTGCAGAACCCCACTAGTGGCAGGTCACCAGTCTGATGTCACCCTGTTCACTGTAACACTTTGTGGTTGATCCCCAAGCCAGCTGCTCACACATAACATGATGTGTTTATCCAGCTTAATGTTGGACATTTTCTCCAGAAGGATCCTGTGAGAGACAGTATTGAAAGCTTTTCTGAAATCCAAAAAGATTACATCAACTGGTTTCCCTTTATCAACTAGGTAAAGTAAAACTTTATAGTAAAAAAAGTAAAACTTTATAGTACTGTAAAAACTATCCAGCACATTCTGATTTCAAGTTTGATTATAAGAAGTCATTAAGAATTTCAGATTAAATATTCTTAAAATTTTATTTACCTGCATATTGGTTTTTTTTTAAACCTGTAGCACTCAGTACTTCTGTGGAAGTTGGTTTCAATTTGTTCAGGGCCATAGTCCAATAGTGTGTGTCTTGTCTTTGTCCTTATACTGCTGAGCTAATTTGTCTCGCAATGTTTGGTCTTTTTGCAGTCTTCTGTTTTAACACAAAACGGCAATGCCTTTTCTTTTTTTTTTTCTTTTTTTAAAGACTCCCCTCCCCCTCAGTTTCTCATTTACTGGTTGAGCAGTACAGGCTCATACCTGCTTAATGTCAGCAGGTATCTTTCAGCTGCACATCTTACATACTGACCTTTGTAACAGATACTCTTGAGCAAGAAATGTTTTCTTTTCTATTTGATGAATCAGATGTAAATCGAAGGATGTCTGTGTTTTTCTTTTGTGTTCTTATTTAAGAAGGTGTCATATCTGTAAGTGGTCTTGTCTACTACTTCCTTTCTCTCTTTTTTCCTGCCCTTTCGCTTGGGTCCAGTGAAACTTCTGAATCCTCTGGGTTTATATTTCTTTAAGTCTTCAGCACATTCCTGGCAGCATAAGCCATCTGTTTGCTTACATTCTGTAGCTAAAGTCAATGAACTTCTTGTGCAGGGAGTGAATTATGAAGTTAAGACATTTCTGGTGAGAACATGTCTAGGCACTTTTGATCTTGACTCTGGAGATCCGGCTTAACACAGGGTACAAATGAACAAACTCTAAGAGGCTCTCGTTTTAAACCTTCTATTTCCATTCTACTTCTGCTATTTCCATTCTACTACTTACGACTTTCCTCATGTAGACCCTCTGTTACCTTTGCCAACTGGAGAGTGACCAACACTTAATCTTGTTATCTCTCTGTGTGACTTTGGGTGGCTAAGTGCTCTGGTGTCATACCTGCAGTGTTAAGGACCAGCTGATTGATGTAGTGTTTCAGGAGTCCAGGCTATTCTGCCCTTTCAAGAGGAGTCAACCATGTACTACACTGACACGCTTTCAAGCAGATGGTGATAGCTGATGTACTGTGGGAATATTCTTTGACTTTTGCTTTTACTTTATGTCTGGTAGGGTTTTTATTACCGTGAAACCACCCGAAAGAACAGAACCAGTGTTGAAAAAAGCTGACAGTTTCAGAGGTCAGGATTTTAAGTGTATTATTTAAGACAACTAAATAGATAAATGGTATATAAACTGCCTCCAGAAATCATCTGAAGGTCAGAACAAAATGTGACAGGGTCCTAATCCTTCTTTCTTCCCTTCAAAACAGCAGCTTCCAACTAGAACACATATTCTGAATTATAAATTGAATGATGTGTATGAAACCTAGTTATGAAGTACAGTGTGCAGGTAAACAGGATAAGTAATGTGACCTCACTTGCTTTAGAATCATGCTGAAATGCTAGCCAAGCAGAAGCAGAAACACCCTGAAGTGTTTTTACTTTGGCCATTTGTTAAAATCCTGTTTACTTTTAGATATTCCTTGCTTCTGACATATTTATTATCAAAAGACAGAAGAGTTTTAGCTTGTACACTCAATGGACAAAGAGGTATCCAAGAGCTTTCTATATTCTTACACACCCCATACTCTAGTAAAAAGTTATTTTAGTTCTTAAATAAAACCATGTTATTTGTACACATTACTACAAACCTGAAGATAACCATGGTGGAGTCTTTCTAAGAGATATGGCGAAGCAGCTCAGGAACAGTTTGTAGATTCCCATTAAACCTTTAGGATGAGTTAACTTGGGGCTGTGTCTGTGGCCTTCCTACTTTTTCAAGGTGGATTTATGTGCAGTTATTTTTGTTGGTACACCTGGGGTTTGCTTGCTAGAGAGCATAATTCGTGCTACAGTCAGGGTGGAAGTGTTTGGATGTTTTGGATGTAAATTTTGTAGATAGATCAAATAAATACCGTTTGAAGGAACAGCATTGCAGATGGGGGAGGCTTTGTTATATTTTACCTTCTTGTAAACTGAATGTCTGGTTACCATTTTTTCCCCAATAAGTTCCATCTGTATTTTAGCATGGGAGGGTCACCTGTTGGCTTTTCCCCCCCTGCTTACACAAGGGAGCATAAACACTAGACAGTGGAATTGATTCTTACAGAACACTACTAAAACTTTACTTCATGTACACCACCTGCGTCTGAACAAAATATTTCTAGCAGTCCATATGTATCTTCTTTTCTATTGCCAATTAATTGCTTTCTGAACAGTGAACTGAAAGAATAGCTTCTGTTAAAATAAGTGTGTGCAGCAGAAATAAGTTCAGTGTAATATTAAAGGGGAAAAGATTCAAAGATAAATGTGGAGTTAATAAATGAGGTGGAGCTCCACAGTTCTTCACCATCTCCTGTGATATCTTCTAAGAGGAGGATTCTTAAGCAGTCAAGTAACAGGAAAATGGTGTGAAAAACTGAATAACTGGTTTGGTCCCATTTAACTCTTGTATCTTGCTATTTTTCTTCAATGAGAAAATACCAGGATAGAATCAGGTGTGTCAGCATCTTCCGTGATGGTGCCCTCCTGACAAAGGGGAATTTCAGGATGTTAACCATTGTCTATGATGGAACCATTGCAGCTAAATCTTCTGTTAATGGCTTAGAACATGAGAGGAAATGGGAGAGGCACCAAATATGTCTGTGATTTACCTTTGAGCTAACTGATTTCAGGTGGCCAGTCTAGTTTGTTTGTCCATGTAAATTAGAGTGCCCTTTTGGCCCCAAGGTAACAAATTTTAAAATGAAGAGGTAGACACATAGAAAAAGCATATCTTACCAAGACATGGTGGAAAGTATTAGCTATCCCTGTTCAAAATTCAGCTTCTGTTGTTCATAAGAGTTACATCTCATGGAGACCAACAGCTTTTGGCCAGTTTCCAGACACGTGGGGGAAACTTTAAGTTATAATTATGCTTTTCAGCTTCTTTTAATTTAAAAAAAAAATAGAAACAACTTCATGTTGACCACAATTTACTTTTGTCTAAGTGTTTTCATGAAAACAAATATTGTACCAATGTGAAAATTTACTTAAGAAAGTGAGCCTAATCTTTAGGAGTTCTTTTATGTGAATGCATTTCACAGAGATATATGATTATCTCTTCAAATTCTTGGTTTCAAGATTTGACCACAGTTAAGTTTTCTTTCTGCGTGTAAACTGAAAGCAATGACAGTCTACTCAGGAGTGTGTTTACCTGTAATTTTTTTCATTGGATGAAAGCTGAAACTTGATGACATGTATTTTGTATGCAGCTCTCTGTGCATTTTCAATATAGGAGGAAATACAATCAGTTCAGCATGACTGGATTACTATAAATAGTTCTAGAAAATACCTTCATTTCCTCTCCACATTTATTTTTGTCAAATGCCTTACTGACTGTAACACATGATGTGCCCAAAAGTGGAGTGTTATATTTTTATTTTAAAAATGCAATGTTAAAACACAGAGTGGTGTCTGTATTTGAGAAACAGAAATGTAAAACAGAGCCCATCTTATGAAAACATTTTGGGCATGTTTTGCTCTTTTGTTTTAGGGAGGTAAGGAAGTTAATAATTGCAGATAATAGTGATAAAAGCAAGAATGCAATAAATTTTTGTGCTAAAACCATAAAAAAATTATTTTGGGAACTAAGCGGTACATTTTTGCAATAATAGGAAAAATTAAAGATTTCAGTCCTCAGTTTTGTCCTTCTAGTGGAAGCTAATTAGATAAAAATTATTTTGCGGTAGTTCTAACTTAATATTCTTTTTTAGTTGAAAAGTGGAAAGTTTAAGGAGGGTGGTTATGCTTTCTGTGTATCTTCATCTGCTAAACTAGTGTGATTTGCTGTCTTCTAACTAAGTATGAAAATGATGCATTTTATTAGTCAGGTAAGTGCAGGCTGCAATAACACACCATGCATACCATGTCTGAAAGGAAAAGCACCTTCCAAAAGTACTTATTCCATAGAGCAAACCCCATAGAGCCTGCTCTTCCATGGCTTTACTGCTCGCTAACCGTAGCCCTGCTCCCTTCTTCAGTCCCATCCCTTCTCCCACAAATCTCTGTTTTCACGGTTTGGCGAGGAATGGCACTTCCAGGACTAGCTGGCCTGCTGGTCCAACACAAAGGACAGTGCCACCCCCAGATAAACCTAATGCAGCACTTGGCTCTGATGGGGTAGCAGGTGACTCCAGGGGCTGCTCACAGCCCTCTAACCCTTGGTTGAGCTGATCTGGCTTAGCAGCTCTGGTTTAGGGACTTGGTTGAAGCTTAATTGACACAGGCCAACGATCAGAAAAGTCATTAATGAATAACAAATGGAAACACATAGGCCATCCAACTAAAAAGCCTTTTTAAAAAAAAAAAAAAAAAAAAAAATTTGTATACTGCTTGGTTTTATAAAGAGTAGAGAAGTCTATAATTGCCTCTGTGTTACTAAGAAAGTAACTTTCAGGGGAGCTGCAAAAAGGTTACTTTTGTGGAAAATATTAGCACCAATTTTATGGAAAACATTAGCACTGATTGTTCCCAGGGACTTGATTCTCACTGTTCTACATGGCAAGTAAGTTTTCCATCATTTGTGCCTGTGCCAGGGGAAGATGACAAGCCATCTAGCCATATAAAAGCTGGATGTTAAGGGGTGTGCCTTCCTGTTATGAAACTTGCTGCAATCCTGAAATTCAAAGTAGATGAGAATGCGTGCAAGACATTGAGAACAATGGAACAAGAGAGTAGGCACTGAAATAAATATGCTGGAATGTCGATTCATCAGGTTGACTTTCTGCTGAAATAAAGCTGGGAACTTTGCTGTCCCTAAAATCATGTTATTAGGTGAGTTCAAAGCCTGTCACTAGTGAGCTTACTTATATGAGTAGAAACAGCTATAGTAAACCTGTCTGAGAGGAACCATGACCTCAAAGTATGATAAACCAATGATGTTTCATGGATGTATCTTTCCATAAAAAAAAGAATAAAACCCCCCCCCCAAAAAAAAGAAAAACCCAAAAAACAAAAACAAACAACCAAAAAAAAAAAACCACACACAAAAAAGGGGCTGTTTGCTTTTGTAAATATTTACACTAGCTAGATACCTGAGTCTTTGATAGCTCAAATGGAGTCCTTTAAACAGGAGGAAAGACAAATATTCAAGAGAAACCTTTAAAAATAACCCCAAACCAAACCAAAAAGTGTGGTTTTTAAAAATCCTATAAGCTATGAGCAGGATGCCACTGCATTGTTCCTGAGAACAAAAGTTCCCACCTAGGATTGTAGAGAAGGTGATTGAGAATAGATGGATGAACTGTGATACATAGAAGAAAGAAGCCAAGTCTGCAGAGGTATTGCTTGATAGCTGCAGAGCCATCTAATTTGAAAGCCAAGTGTCATCTAAAGAAAGTAGATCCCTTAGTCCCAGGGCACTGTTGGAGAAAATACTGACATAATGCTTTTAAATATACAGATGCGTTTTTCCACAATTAATTTAGTACTGTCTCCCACAGTGAATTCAGTTTGGAGGAGGCTGGAAAATGTACTCCAGTGCTAGCATGAAAAATGTCTGATTATCAGCAGACTCAGGTGAAGTTAGAGCACTTTGTAAGTGTGTGAAAAAACTCTGTTGGTCTCCAAAAAGAGTAGTCATCATCTGTATTTCTATTCCATGTACAGACTCATCTTTTTTCTCCTTCCTCCCTGTTGAACAAGATAGCTTTCACTAAGAATTGCAAAGCCTCAATATGATTAAGTGGTTTCTAGGATGCGTAACAATTTTGGATACTTGACACATTGAGGTAAGGTGGTTACTATTTCCTATAGACAGTACCTTCAAATTTATTTTTAGTAAAATGTAAGTATTTAAGAATTCCCAAGTGGTGAACAAAGCAGTTGTCACCCTGAATGTTTACAGTGGCAAGTTTTAGCTTTTACCAACTGACTGGGTGAAAAGGGAGAAGACCTTCCTTTCAGTTTCTGTTCATAACAGTGACTTGTGAGAATGAAACAGTGCAGTTGGTAGAACTGGTTTGATACCAAAATAGTTCATCCATGTACTTGGTCTGTGTTGCCGTATTCCTTTTACTGTGTAGACTGTGCTAAATTTGGGGGACCTAGAAAATAATAGAATAGTTGAGTAAGGGCAGAGCAGATGCCAAACAATTGCCCATTTCCTGAAATCTTTGTACAGAATTTGGAGGCAAAGCAATTCAAGGAAATGCTCAGTATAAAAATGAGGGAGCTGCAATAATTCATGAGATGGATTTTCTTGAGTAGGTCTAGAAGGTTGAGTGTAGGTCTGGCATTGAGAGCTTCTGTTGGCTCTGGTGGCTGAAGCTTAATTTTAGTGTCAGCCGAGAAAAGGTTGATTGACTTGTCTTTCCCTCTGCACTTCAGTTGATACTAATGTTGGGACAATGGTGAGAGTATGGTGTTTGGTGTCTTTCAAGAATGTGAGAAAGTCTCTTAGGCATTCTGGGTCTCTGCACTCTCATGTGTTACTGATTGATATTGCACATGATAGGTCTCTAATAATTACAGATAGTCTTTCAAACCTTGTTCCATTTCATCTTATCTGAGTACAAAATGAACTCTCATTCTGTTTTCTATTGCACGGCAAGTAAGTAGAAGACATCTATGCATATAAATTAAAATAATTGGAATTTTTAAGTGTTCAGTGAGTTGCAGAGGAGGGGAGCTACACTTGCCTATGTGGCCACATGCTGGCCACACTGGTGTCTCAGAACCCACTCTGAGCGGTTGTGCTGGTTGTGCCTGCTGGTGCAATCAGGTGAGGATTTCCTAATAACTGGAAGACAAACAGAGTTGTGTTGGTATCCTGGAGGGTGAAGTTCTAGGTGGAGCTGTTCTAGGTGGAGCAGTTTCCTCTCTGTGTACACAGTCCACCAGAGGGAGATGAAGACCAGAGTTGGTAGGAAGAGGAGCGGATTGTGCCAGTAGAGGTTTGCCTAGGCCAGCCTCTTGCACCTGAGAGTACAATACCATGTCAACACCTTTGTGTGTCAGAATCAAGACTGGAGTGGTGGGTGGTTTCTTGTACTCCTGAGTGGAGATCGAGGCCATCACTGTATTTTGAACTTTTTGCTGCTAAACCATTGCCTTAGTAAAACCTTGTAGGAAAAAGAATGGTCGTGATATTCCTATGGGTTTTCTTAAACCTTTCTGCCTGGCTGGCCTTTGGATTCTGCGATTGATTTAACCTTAGGTATATCCTCAGTGTGTCTGGTCTGTATGTATGAGCCCAGACAGATTCCCAGGTCATTTTGCCTGAATTTGGTAATCTGCCTGGGCATGGGACTTTTGTACTTTTTAATATGCAACAGCGTTGAGCTGTGCCTGAGCTGCTGAGCCGGCTGGGAGGAAAGGTTTGGTTGCCTTGACGTGAGTGAGGCGGTAAATGGAGCTCCATTGTCTGGGCTGGAGCTGCCGCGACTCCCGCCAGCGCAGAAGGGCTGGCAGAGGAGTTTGTTTGTCAGCACGGAGCTATATCGGCACATCCTCAGTCTCAAGGGCAAGTGTGTTACTCATTCCTGTCTGGAAACTGATTGATTTAAAAGACTCCTGAGATGAGGTGGTTCTTTAGATTCAAGAGCCAAATAGAAGTGAAAAAAAATTTTTTTTTGACTAGTGTCTGCTACAGATATTATACTGTAACTTTCTTTACAGTGTCAGTCCAGTAAAATGTAACACAGAGAGGCTGTATTTCAACTAAGATCTTAAGTATTTTGAGCATGTTCATGAAGAGGAAGTCCTATTAAATATTTTTTTTGGGCATTGGTCTTGTTCCAAACCTGTTAGCTTAGTAAGTTTTCTTAAATCTCTGGTATAATTTTCTCAGAAATTACAATTTTTAGTCAATCCTTTTAATTGAAATTGTGAGTTTTTCCTTAAAGTTTAGGATCTACTTCAAGCAATTTTAAGAGTTCATCTTTCTTAAGTGGCACATGTCATGACAAACTTTGTTTCTTCAGTTATGTCTTTAGAATCTGAAAGCAGAGTTGTGGGTTTTGAGTGGTTTTTAAATTATTTTCTTGCATCTTATAATAACCAAGTGATTAGAACACAGAATTTGATTTTTAGTATTTACCATTTTTTCCTATGCATTAGTAAACAGAAGAAATGGCAAAAAACTACTTAGATGTAGACTCCAGCTCATTATAGATCTGTATTTTTAATGGCAGTTCCTGCATTTTATCCAGGCACACCACAGTGTCTTGAATAGTAGCGTATCTGTGTGTCTTTCCCTGTTCTTATTTGTTTACCTGAAAGCTTCTGGTTTTATATTAACAATGTCAACAGTTCTGTCCCAATCTTCAGATCTATGGATTGTCCAGAATAGAACAGAAATTAACATCTGATGATGTACAGACTTGCCAATGAAATAAATTGTTGACTTTTCTTTGAGGATATGTTCGCCATTTCCTTAAAAAAAAAATCACAGGTTTTATAGCTGAATATACTGGATATGGAAACTGCCTTGATTGAGAGAACTGGCAAAGACTGGGCTTCTCCTGCTGTATGATCCTGATACTGGGGTCATCTATGCTCAGTTTAGACAGATGTGACCATGCTGTTCAAAATAGGAATATTTTGCTATAGATGCTGTCATGTTCTTTAAAATTTATTTTAACACTGTTAACATTAAGACTAAGTAATTTCCATTTTATCTTGGTCTAAAGGTGTTTCAAATTAATAACTAACAGGAAAAAAAAATCATGTTTAACGTGATTGTGTTTAACATAGCACAGCAAAATTAGCCAGGTTGGCAGGGCTTGGTGAAGAAGACTTGGGAGAAGTTTTCCATTAACTGGAAAGTCCTGTAGATATCAACTTTAAAGGTAAAATATTCAAGTTGCATACAACATGTTGTAAATAGTTGTCAGGTGTATTTACATTTGATTTTTGCCATGGCATTTCTGGTCAGCTGCTAACTTGAGAAGAACCACTAAAATTGCAGATGTGGAATATTTTGAAAGACTTATTTGGGGTTTGATTTTTTTTTTTTCTTAGTTTGCCCAAGAGATATGTTCTTTAACAAATAGCACAGATCTGCTCAAGGTTATCTGTAATTGTGAAACTTGGGTTTGCTAAATATCTTGATTCTTTACTATTTATTTGATATCAAGGACCATGTTTATTAGTTTGGAAGGTGTGGGGGAATCCAGGCTCTCACCACCATTTGTTTCTCTCTTAGACTTACATCCCAATTAGTGAGTTTTATGTTTGTGGGGTTTTTTAATTATAAATTTATGTGGTAAGCCATGTTAGTTTTTATGTCCTGTGATAAGTACGTTTAGCTAGCAAAGATCCTCATCCTTGATCTTTCTCTTTCACTTTTGTGTTCAGCTGCTCCTGAATAACATACTAAAAATAAACTAAGTTTACTGAGGTCGTTTGTTGACATTTATATTCAATGAGTCATTGTAGTGTGTTGCTATATGATTAAGATCTATTTTAGTTTTTAATCATACATCCATGTGGTATACTCTTGAAAACAAGCAATTGAATGTTGAAAATTCTGATTCCTGTCATAGCAATTTGATGAAGTCCAAATCTCTGTGAAATACTGAACTCGCTATCTGTCTGTTGTCTGAAAATATCAGTAGTCATCTACAGTGCATTTTTATTGCAGTAGAAGTTCAACACTTACATTAGGAATAACACAGATAGCTTAAGTGACCCAGAGCAGACTCTGTAATAGACTAAACAGGAATTTGTGTGACAATAAGGGACACTTTAGGTACTTTATCAGAACAGGACATCTAAAATCTTAACTTCATCTAATTAATTTCAAATGAAGCAAACAGGACACCCGTCATAAGACGTGTGGTGTTTTTTAGTAAGATTTTTGTGCGTGCAATGTCAAACTTTCTGTAAAAGGCTTGTAGGGCTGATAGAGAGGTTATATAAAGAAAATCAATGTAGTGTTTTCCAAATAGCATATATGAGAATTTATATAAATTTATATATAGCATTTGATATTTTCTATGACATTTGCTGTCTTGCATGCTATTTTAGGATAAGCTGGCAGATAGTTTTTTTCAGCCCATAGTTCCATAGATGTCTATCTATATGTGTATCCTCTGGGAAGTGGCAGCCACATGCATTTCATGTGCCAGCATTGCTGGTGTGGTTGTACACAAGTTGGATGTGGGAACTGATCAACTAATCAGGTACACACTGGGTGTCTGGCCAGAAGGTGATGATGCAGCCTGGCTGGGATGGAATGCAGAGGGGATTTCAGCTGCAGCTTGCACTTAATGTTGGTTAAATTGATTGTGAAACTAGCCCTCAAGGTAAGCCTATAGACCACGTGTGTCCTTACTACATTTTTGTAAACAAACATGCAATGAAGAAAATCCAGTGTTTTTTCTAAAATAATTATTAGAGTTGTGTGAATTTTCACAGTACAAGTTGCTCTTTTTCTCAAGTATGAATCAGAAAATGTGCGTGGGCAACAATGCGAGGGAGAGTTGTTTTCAGTAGTAGTCCCTTCTCTGTAAACTGATCACTTTTAAAAAACATTTTAAAAAGTATTTAGCGACATATCGTTGAATAAGTGGAGAACATAATTAAAACAAATGAAAAATCAGTTTAAGTTAGTGTATCATGACTGTATTGATTCCACTAACATAATTATTCAGTACTCTATTGTGTGGCTTGCTGTTCTTACTGAATTGCTTTGTTTTGGTATTACCCAGCTACATGTGTCAGGTTAAGCCAGGGAGGAGGTAGGGATTTCAGAATTTTCAGTAGGTGCCAAATTCTGTCCTGGCGTGGGTTAATGAAAATATGAACCCTGGTTTCTTAGTAAGGAACATATTTTAAGCAGCTGCAAAATTCTTGGTAGGAAACCAGAAGTTTTTATTCCTTAAAAAAAACCATAGACAACTGAAATGGTATGGGTAAAACCCATAGTCATTAATTTATGGTTCACATTGTCAATTAATGTATGCTTAAGTAATGGTGTTTTTCCTGCAGTATGTTTTCTTGTTGGTTTTGTGGGTTTTTTTTTGTTGGTATATGTTTGTTTGTTTTGGTGGTTTTGTTGGCTTTTTTCTTTGGGTTTGGTTTTGGGGGGGGATTCAGTTGTTGTTTTTTTGGTTTTGGTTGTTTTTTTTTTTTGTTTTTTTTTTGGGTTTTTTGTTTTGTTTTTTAATTCTTTTTTTAGTGTTGCAGTGGGGTATCACCAAACTGGGTAAAGATTAGTACATTCTTATCCTTCAGAACTGTTTTTCTTCCTATGTTGGTTAACTGTAAAGATTTCAGCAGTTACAGGAAACAGTTTAAAACTGGGACAATACTGCTTCATAGTAAGTCTTGCAAAATTAGGGAGCTATATGTAGGAAAACCCTACTTAAAACTACCTGGTTCCTTACAGCATCCTTCAGAGCTGTACAACATATTTCAAGGTAACCAAAAGTAAAGCAGGCATAGGATTTATGCACATTTCCATGTCTCCATGCAGGAGGGTCATCCCCATCTCAACTCTAAGAGCTGCTGCTCTGTGGTACTATTGGAATGATTAAATTGCTTTTTAAATGTTCTACGTGTAAAATTTACTGCATGAAATCAGTTTTGTGCACATTTCTTCAAATCAAATCTTAGTCATATATTTGTACTTTGCGGCTGTCTTTAGTATTACAAAAAAGGAGCAGATTCTTAAATGTCAATGAAGATGTATGTATTAATACACTTTTTATATGCATGGTAGTATACTTTTGTTTACAGTGACGGTAGGGATGTTTTAAAGAATGTAAAATAAATATTTTGGGATTTTTTTAAACTGAAAAATACTGTCTCACTTGTCTAGTTAGTTGATTGAAACTTCCTGCTAAATGACAGATTGTTTCCAAATCTGTTTTTACCAAAAAGTTCTTTTAAACACACAAAAAAATAATTTACTCCTTAAAAACTGAAAAAGCAGGGTTTTTTTCTAGCTATTTGACACATATAGAATTTTAATTGAACAATGTAAATATTTGGGCTTTGATCTAGCCTTACATATGAAATGTCAGCATTCACAAAGCTCAGATCAGAGAGCAGGGGACTAGGTGCATGGCAGATAGCATTTCTCACTTGTCACTTCTCACCAGCCTAAAGAAACCATGGAGATATGGACACTGTAGTTTTAAGCTTGTGCAGACATGCCTTAAAAAACTGTATCAGTTTGTCGAGAATGAAATCTCACTTTGAGAAATACATGTACATTAGAACTGTGTAACCAGTTCCACTTTCAAACAGAGTGCAAGTAGCAAATGAAGGAAACTGCAGAATGAAAGAAAAATCACCTCCACTTTATTGAATAAACAATGTTCTCATAGAGGATTGCTCAAGTAATAAATCTTTGTATTTACCAAATTTTCGTGTAGTAGAAATAGATGTCCAGCCGGATAAGAGTTTGTTTTTTATAGCTCCGTTTATGACCCTATCACTATCCACCGGACTTAGAATGTAATAAATGACTCCCAGAAGTAGATAAACTAAATTACAGTTTAATGCAATATTGTTGGGTATAGTGGAGGAGTGATTATACTGTTTCTGAGCACTCCTGGCTAGTCATCAGAGGAAGGGACTTTGGATTATTTACTGTGCATCTAGTTCTGTAGTCCCTGCTGAAGCAAAATACTTTGTTTTGAGGGGTGGAAGGAAGATGAGGATTTGTGCGTGGACTAAAGCTTGAAAAGAAACATTCCATCACAGGGAAATACAAGGTAATAAACTGGCTCAATTCCTCCTTAAGACATGAACATATTGAAGGCCAAAGCAAGACATTTTTCACTTTAGGAATGAAATAAAAGAAGTTATACGTGGCCTTCAGAAAATTGCAACTGTGGTTACTTATTCTTCTTTTTCATCCCATCCCTCTAGTCTTTGTAATAAAATTTCACCTCTGATTTAAACAATATCATTGCATAGTAGTAATTTGGTAATAACTTTGTTTTGTCAGGTAGCCAACTTTATGATGCAGTTATTATGGAAAGTGTCCCTGTGCCAAAATTTGTCATCTGACAGGTTTAGAATTGCACAAATCAAGAAAAATATGGAAGATTTAGGAAGTTTTTTTCTTTTCTAAAAATAAAATTTGTGTGGTTGTTGCTAATTGGCAACCTGGTGTGCATGTTTCAGAGAGAAGAATTATGGGAATTGTCTTGAAAACTCTTAAGGTTTTTTTCGTAATTTTTCCCACACATAACTAATTATTACTAATTTTCCTGCAAGTCATAGTCACAGTATTTTCTAGTGCAAATAGGCCTAACATTTTGCTTTGAAAAGAGATTAAGAACATCAGTCAGGTATCTTTTGCTGGCTCTTCCTTAGGGTTGGTGACCAGCAGCAGTGGGGAAGGGGGCTACTGGTGTCTCATACCAAGACTCTATTTGAGGTTTTGACCAGATGGTGTCAGTTATGGAACCAAGAGACAACCTCAGGAAATACAGAAGTTAAGGCTTGATTACACTGTGTTAACTGTTTATCTGTACACATCGTATTAACAGCTGTAATTAATGACAACAGCCCTTTTTAAAACAGGAATGTCTAAGATGTGACTGTACTTAATTTTCTGTACCTAAAAATTATCTTTGCCTTATGCTATGGATTCTTTGCTCTAATGTCTTTGAACTTACAATTGCAGAAATTTAATTGAATTTGCCTTGTGTTTCAAAAGCAGATTAGTCTTTGAATTTTTAGTTCAGATTTCTCTTGCTAAACAGTATATGAGAACATTTTATATTGAAAGCTTCTGTATTCCTTTTCTGCTTCTCAAAGGAAATGTTGAACAGTTGTTACTCTGAGGTAACCTGATCTCAGTAACTGGTATAGAGTTTGTCTTTTTGGTTTTTTATTCATATATGTTTCGCTTTACGTACTTTGTATGCTTGTTTGGTAAAATGCCTTTAGGCAGAACAACTTTTATAGGCAGATGTAATATCTCCTCCTAAACATGAGTATCATTAGACAAACTAGACTATTCTGGTAGTTGCCTGGCACCATATGTGGGAATATCAAGAAGACACCTTGGATATTTCCCCCTTTACTCTTTGTTAACCACCATTTTACATTTAATACAATCTACTATTTGGGTTCTGCAGCACGTTAGGATCCTTACTTTTGTGAGATAAGTAGACATAATTGTTATTATCCCGAATATGGGTCCATTGTATTGCTGGCCCCAAACCAAAACATTACACTGGCAAGTTGAGCTTATTTAAAGTGCCAGCCCAATTTAACTTTTCTTGCACTCACACTAAATGCAGCACTTGTATTTCTGTGTTGCTTCCAAGCCAATTATTCGCATACGTTTAAAAAGCAATCAGATCTGGTCTGTTAGGTCAAGATAATATGAACATAAATGCACATTCTTACAAATAAGCTGCCCTAAAATATAAAGTAGAAAAACAAATGTAGTGTGAAATGCTAGGGAAAATTCAGGCAAGGCATAATTAGCAAAGGACAGTAGAAATGCTGTTTTGTTAGGACTTGAATAGTAACAGTCAATTAAGTTCTCACAACAGGAAACAGCAAAGCATTTAACAAAGAAACATCATCTCATTCTACAGCATAAAATCTATACAAAGAATCACAAAACTGAAGCAGTTAATAGATCAGAAGTCTTGAATTAAAAAACCAGAGGGGACTGACTTAATATTTCTTTGCAAAGACATCTATCTCTGTATATTGCAATAATTAATAGACCTAATCTTTTAATATAGTATTTGAATGATGGTATTTTATATAAAGCAAGCACATATGCAAAGCATGGCTGGGGATGTATGTCGTGGTAAATAATATGTAGGATGTAATCGTAGGCTTGATAACTGAGGCAGAGCCATCATTACTCAAACTAACTGTAAAAATCTCAGATTATCAGTTCAAAGTTAACTAGTAAGGATATGATTAATGTTTCTTCCCTTCCTTTTCCTCAGTACCAGAATAATGGAAGTGATCTAAGATGGATAAACAGAGAGGCACAGCAGCATTGTGTTGGATGCAAAGGGAAAGTAGTTATAACCAAATCAAGAGCTCAAACTCTTGTAATAAAGTTGCAACTTCTACTGAAAATTTTAGCATTTCTACTTAGATACCTTGAATTGCCCCCAGAAAGCTTTGGTGATCATGTAAATGCAGCAGACTCCAATCCAGGTACTTTCATTGAATTTCTTGTATGGCATCATGTGGATGTCTGAATGAGCTGATTTTCAGTATATAAACACTAGAAGATTTCTCCTGCTATAGTATGATCTTGCATACGAAAGGTAATTACTTTTCTTAGGACCAGAATCAAGCCCCGTGAGAGGATACAAGGATATTTCAAGGGTAACACAATTAAGGGAAGAAATAACATTATCTGGAAATGTTCTGTTATCTGGAATTTCTGGCTTACTTCTCTGAAGCTTTTCCAAACATCACGTGTCAGGGCAGTTCAGAAAGGTACAATTTTCCATTTAGTTCCCCAGAGCATGCAGGGATCTGCTTAGCAATTTTTTGAATTGGGGTTATTTCGAGAAAGGCTGATGCCAAATAGATATCCAGTAGATTTTTAATAGCTGTGCTAAGTTGGCTAGTGATACCATGGGTTTTGATTGTGCTGCTTTTACTCTTGTTTACTTAGTATTTTGAATGCCTTATTACAAAGCATATGTAACCCGGTGTTCCTCCCCTGGGTATTTGGAAAAAATCCTCAATTCCTTCCCTCTTCTCCCTCCCCACCCAAAAAGTTANAATATTTAGCCTTATTTAAACCAGAAAGAAGAAGGCTAATGTAAATCAATTCCAGAAACAGTGGATACGGAGGGAACAGGGAGAGGGAACAACTTGACTCTGCTTTGCCTCTTTTACCCACAGAGGAATGTTGCCAACAGGAATATGGGACTTGTTGGAAAATAAATAAAGTGATCCTACTCAGAGCAAAAAAAAAAAGTAAGATAAATCTGTCTGAGTAGGTGTTTTTTTCAATGTTTTTTATATTTGCTTCTGGGCCAGTGCAAGAGCACAGTGTTCATTAGACACAGCAGTGCAGTCCAACAGTCACACAGGCAGCGCAATGTGCTTACTGTGCTGCTGCTGCTGCAGCCCGGTACGTGCATGCAGATGTTGTCCAACAGTTAATGTTTAACTTCACTGGTCTGCCTTTGGTTTGCATGTTTCCAAGTGTGTTTTTTCTTCTGCAGTGTTTTAAGACGTTTGTACACTGTAGACGTACTTTTAATGTTATAAAGAGAAGCAGTGGCAACATCTTGGAAATTGTGAATGCCCCAAAACACTCGGTAATAAAAGGCTGAAAAAGTACTGGTATCTTGAGACACGGTAGAGTCAAAGGCAAATGAAATTTAGGGTCTACCCAATGTGACATTTTGTACTAAATCCCAGACTGCGATTTGAAAAAGTAATTTGGATTCTATTGGACATGAATAAAGTGTTTGGATTTTTTTTTTTTTAAATTCCCCTGCTCCATTTTCAGCAGAGCTCTAGTAGTTTGGGTTTTATTCTTTTTACTCTGCCATGGCAGCTTTAAAATGCCAACAGCTTCTACTGAATAGAATCTTAAAGAAACATTCTACCTGTGGATAATTTCAGAACCAGAGGAAAAATTTTAAAACAAACCTTCATATATGCTCCTGGAGATACCCATCACAAATATTTAATATAAAATAGCTGACTTCAACTGCCAAAGACATGGTGCCTCTTGATTGGTATGTTTGCATATTAAAACTTAATGCAATAAACAGTACTGCATTCTTTGTGATAAGTGATGAAATTTTAGAGCTCAGTGAATTGCTGATTTTTAGCTGATCTGCAATAAATGTCCATCAGTGTTCACACACACCCGCTCTGAGGCATAGTCTAGGATTAGCTTCAAGGGCCATTCGTATAACATCCCTCTGTTTAAAAAACAGGAGACATAATTTATGTTTAATGGGAGAATAATTTCATGGGGCTTTGCCCAGGAGGCTTCCACTTAAGGTGCAGATAGGACTGACAAGTTCATTTAGCATATCGCTGCCACTGCAAGGGGCTGGCTGCTTCTCTTCTGCACCTGACTCAGTCTAGCCATTTGTCTGATTTCTTGGTGATTTGATTCATTTCACTAAGCTGGTGAAAAACAAGTCACCCACCCACACCCATGCATGTGCTTTGGGGTTTCCTGCCTGCTTAATAATCTGAACTGTCTCACTGAAGTGTCAGATGAACAGCACAGGCAGTTTGAAGGACCAACTCCCCTAGTGAAATGTTTGTGTGGTGCAGCTGCCTTAAAACTACAGGCTACGAATGACTGTGTGGTACATAATTTATAAGAAACTGAATTATGTTACTTCAGGTAAATACTCTGTAAAACCAGCTGGAGATACCATTCAGATGTCACGTGTGTTGAGTTGCAGTAAGATCACAAAGATTTTCTACTGCTGTTGAACAAATATTTTTGCAACCATGGCAAGTACTAATGAGAGTATAAAAAGGAAGTGGCATAACTTCCAGTGGCGTAACAAGATAAAAATGTATAGAAGAGATCGATTAAGAGCAAAAGAAGACAGAAGGCACTGAATGAAAGGGTGGCTTTTTTTGTCATACTTACTATAGCCATCAAAGACAAATATAACCATCAAGAGAAGCCTATTTAAGCTGTCCAAATTAACATGGTCTTCCCAAATGTTGTTTCCCATTGGCCTTAACTTTTGCATAGGACCAAGCAGAAATGTTGTGCATTCTTCTGCTGTACCATAAATATAGAAGCATTTTTAAAAAGCATTTAGCCCTTTCAAATATGGCAGCCTCATATTTGCATTGCCTCATTAAACTGAGGAGACTTTAAATCATAAATTGATTCCTGAATGTTTTATAGTTAAATGGGAGCTTGCAGGCAGTACTTTGCTGATTCTATGTACTGGGTACTTCACTTCTCTGATCTCTAAAATGTATGTGAGGTAAGACCAGTGCTTGCCAGTTCTGTGAAATGCTGCAGACTTAGTGAGAAATATATATGAAAATGTGCAGAAGCCACTTGGCCACCCATCTAATGGTGGAGAAGGGAGGCCACTGTGCAAACTAGGTGATGAGTGTCTGTGAAATTTGGAAGTGAAAACCTGTCCAGGATAGTGACTCACATAACATAGACAAAGTCTTCGCATACAAGATGTCTTCCAAATGCTTTTGCTTTTCTCTGCTTCCCTGGTATGTCAGTGAGTTCAGCCTCTTGATCTTGTCTTCCAGCTCTTTAGCTTGCCACTTGCAGGACATATTTCTAGACTTACTCACCTATTCAAAACAAACGTGTCTAAATGCTGTGTGGAAAAAACCCACCCAACTCTATCACCTTACCATTAAGCAATGTGGAAAATGTTCCATTGCACTAAGAAGAAACTGGTGATCCTTTGTTGTGTATATTCACTTATTGATAATATTAGTGTTGTACTACTGAAGCTTATCTATTGCCTCTTGAA
>WEZZ01024787.1:335582-367920 GCA_013400585.1 Chloropsis cyanopogon | reverse complement strand
TTGTTGTGTCCTGATTTTTTTTTTTTTTTATTTTTGTCAAGAAATATTTAGATTTTATGTGGGCAGAACTAGCCCTGAGAGTCAATTTTGTGTGACTGCTATTCCTCAAGCAAATGCATTCCTCCTTTTTCCCTGTTTATTCATCTGAATGCTGGGTGCAAAAAACCTGCATCTTACTCAGATGTCTCTGAAGGTTTCTATTTTTTTTATAATTATATAAATACACACACACAAAGTTATAGTGGGTGAATGAAAGGCTAAGCAAGGGCTGAGGAAGGTCCCCAAACTGTAACACCTTGCAGCTGACAGGAGCTGTCAGTACTGGTGCACTCCAAAAAAGAAGTTTTTTGAAAGCCAGAGTTTCATGCTTTGCTGCTATTAGAAGAAAACCAGACTTATAATTTTTCTAAAGTTCTTGAAATCACTTAATTAAAGATTGCAGCCATGTGCAAACTGGATCCAATTTATGGGGCTGTTAGGCCAGTTGTCTTTGTCACATCATTTTCTTCTCATTCTTACTGACATGAATAAGTAGGTTTAAATTGTGCTGGGTTGAAAAGAAGTTTTACATTAAGCAATCCAGGTTGAATAAATAACAATAAACTACAGACAGGCAACCAAAAATGAGTCAGATATGATGTGATGAGTCATTCAGCATAGAACACATTTGTTTGAATTGTATAGAAATGTCAGTTTTGAAGCAGAACTTCATGAGAAAGTACACTGGGAGTTATCAGAATCAGGAGTTTGTTTGGATATTTCTACAATTTAAAGAAGTGCATGGAAACATTGTAAGCATTAAGAAGGATCACTGTGCCTTTCTTTGAAAATGACTTTCAGGATGTTTGAAAGAAAAGTCTTCGAAGTATTTTCATCTACATTTGTACAAAGGCTGTGGCCATTTTTGGTTTTTGTGTGGCCATTTTTGGTTTTTGTGTGGCCATTTTTGGTTTTTGTGTGGCCATTTTTGGTTTTTGTGTGGCCATTTTGGCACCTCTGCACTAACACCAGCCTCTCCTGCAGCTGAGAGCACCCAGTCACTGCAACTCCTAAGGTGCATTTGTGTGGGTTTTTTTTTAAGTAGGGAAGAGTGAAATTATTGGGAAAGAATAGGGGTTAAAGAATAGAATTCACTTTAGATTTAGTTTGTTCACTTTAGGGAAAGAATATAATTCACTTCAGATTGTAATTTTGCAATTAGTTTTCAAATAGGAGCTAAAGGAATTCAGGCTGCTGGCAGCCAGGTCAGGTGTCATGCACATCCCTTTTTCTTGAAAGTTTGGGCATCATCACTGACATGGACATCATGAATGTTACAAATCATCTACTACTTCCTAAAGGCATTGGGTTGTGAATGTGCTCATGTGAAAAGGTGTGATTAAATATAGCCCATGCCCTGGCGCAATCAAGAGTCCTCCTGGATGAAGGGAAAATCAAACTAGTGGTGAACAAGCCCCCAGCAATTTCCTGGTGTGTTGCTCAAAAACGGACATGATTTTATTTCCTTGCTGAATATCGGGATAATTGCACGTTTCTGGAAGGTCTGATCCTAACAATGGAGAGCTAAATGTGAGTTCAGATCAGAATTTAAAGGAAACCATAATTCAGTGCAAGAGGCTGCAAGCTTCAATTGGGCATCTTATAGAAAAATTATGGAAACACCAATCCAGCTATTCCTAAGATTCATTATTGTCCTTCAGGATTAGTGTTAGATCAAGGGGCTCTTTCTGAGCTTAATTTTGTCATCTATTAATTCTGTTAAGAGTAACCAAAAAAGTGTATTATTCTTTCTGGATTTTCAGAATGATGTGCAGTTTAAAATATCAAATATGTAAATATTATCACAATTAAAAGCATTTCAATACAGGCAAATATCATTTTAAACACTTGATTTACCAATGCTTTTCCACTAAGAAATGGTGACCACAATAACCACAGAATCTGAGTCTCCAGAACCTACATAAAACATAGAAGAGACTTCATTTTAACTTGGATTTTTTTTTAAAGAGAAATGCTATAAAAGCTGAATGCTTGCAGAGGCAGAATGTTCTTTGTGACTCACCTGGTCTTTGTCAGAAGAATCAGGCTCCTGACAGTGCCTGACCATGGCAGAGTTATTTCTGTGAATTACCTGGCTGCCTTTTCTCTGTTTCCAGGAAAAAACATCCTAAAGATAGTTTAAGAAACTGATATTATCAAACTTCTGATATAAATTGAGTGGATTCTGAATATCTGGGAGTATTTTAGGCACGGAGAGCTCACCTAGCACTAGTCTACCCAACAACTACTATTCACTTTTCAAGCAATTATATTTTTGGTGTATTTTTCGCTCTGCGGTGGTAGACAGTTTTCCCCTACTTTTCTGATGGTCATAGAGACTAATTTGCATTTTGTCATCCTGTATGAGTTAATATTTCTAAACCAAACATTGAAAATAAATACCCATTGCTTTGCCCTGGCAGAACAGCATTCCACCCCTACAAATATTTCTTCACATATATTTCATTCTCAGCCATGTCAATCCTTATTCTCAAAAATTTACTCAGCCTGTCCATAGCACTGTGAGCTCTTACAAGGGAGTGTCTTTTGTCTTTGCTTCTACATCTGGAAAATATTATCTGTATCAGTCTTTTATTTTCCCTTAACTCGCAGTAATACACCATTCACTATGAGGTGAATCGTCACTTTTTTAAAAATAAAAGAATAGAAACACTTAACTTGGATTTTTCTTCATCTGGATCCAAGTATATCATCACCTGGTCTTAGATGTGGTGGTTGATCCCTGTGAAATTAGAAAATCAGTCCTGTTTGTGTTGTGCTGATCCCAGGGAATTTGGTTTGCAGCCAGAAGGGAAATGTATGGAAATCTTTGTTGCAGCATCATTCCCATAACAGACATCAAAATAGTGCCTTGTTTGGCTTTGGAGGGAATATCAGTCTAGTAAAAGAAGTTAATATAATAATTTGTTTTGATCAGCATAACCTGTGGGGTTTTTGAGGGTTTGAGGGGTTTTTTTTGGTGAAAACAAGAGTCAGTGAATGAGAAATAATGTGTAACAAAGAGGGTTTGTTTGAAATGAAGCATTTATCAGCAATTAGAGAAAACATAAAGATTTAAAAACAGTTTGCCCTCATTTTGTCCCTTCTTTTGATGGTCAAATGCTTCAGGCTGCTTTGTTAAACACAATGAATTTTGTCAGGCAACCTTTCCCTCACCACATGTCTGTTTGTCTGAAGGTTTTTCCACCTTTTGAGCATGATGGTTTTCTGTTGCAGACAGATTTTTGCAAGTTTCTCATATGATGGCTCTTAATCAGGACTAGACAAGATCTAAATGAAGCAATGAAACTGTTAAATTTAAGTTTATCAAATTTCAGACACAGGGCCTGCCATGTCAGGGAAGTCCAGCAGCTCACTGTACCCAGCTGATGAAGAAGCTCTGTAATATGAAATTTAAAATTCCTGGTAAAATGTGCATCCCCTGTAGGTGTGGTTCATTGTCCATAAACTTTTGTTGTTCTTATGATTCATACTTAATTGTTGGCATTAATTACACCTTGTACCAAAAATCTATATTGCTACTTTTGAATGCAAATTTGAACCACTTAAGGATGGGCAAGAGGTAAACTCCACTTTATGGGGAAAAAACCCTCTGAGTAGAGTTCTGTCTACAGACCCTCGTCTATTTTAGCTAGTAATTACAGTTACTGCACTGTGGAGGACAGCTGGGTATGAACCATACAGAATCAAAGAAGCAAAAACATTTTGTTGTATGCAAATAACAAAAGCAAAGAGTTTTCTGCAGCTGCTTCTGGAGCTTTTTAGACCACAATATCAGAGCCTATTGGCCATTTTTGTAGTAACAAGAATCTTACACGCTGAGTAATAGTGTATAAAATAAGCCAAAAGCAGTGTTTTGAATAAAAAATGTACTGCACAATATTTAGCTGAAAAAATAGTGGATAGTCTTTGTTCCGTTGGCCTTCAAAAGGTTAATCTGGTATGAACCAAGGAAAAGCAAAATAAATCTTCAGATGCTGAAGAATGGAGCTTTTGTGGGCTTTTTTGTTTTTTTAAAGAAGCAAATGGTAAACATATATGATGCCAGCTGCCACAAGTAACAATTGAGGGGTTTGTGTTGGGGATTTTGTGAATTTAAGTACCAAATTTGGACCAAAACAATTTGTGTGTGGTGTTAACTACTGTTAATTACTGCCTGGTATATAGAGTAATTAGTGCAAGACTAATTCCTTCTTTTTCTTTCCATATTTTTACTGTTTTCATGTATCTATGAACATTTTTTTTTTAAAGTAATGATTTATAGACTGTAAGCTAGAGGAGACAAGTAATGTTATGAACTAGATTCTCTTCCTAGGCATAGAAAATCATTTCCCAATTGTCCCAAATGGTGAAATTGACCCTCACAGTTCTCATCTCCAGTTAATCAACTTCTTTCCTACATTTTGAGGCCAGGCAGTGAACTCAGGTTCACTATGGCAGAAATGAGACAGAGCTGTGGAGTCACAAGGAGAAATGTCCTCGCTGCAGGCTGAGGCTGACTGGGCTCTGTGTCAAGAGCTGTGTGATGCTGCCCATGCTTCAGTTTGAAAGATTCTTATTTTTAATGTATTGATGGCTAACTCAGAATCCTAGAAACCTCCCTCCTTACTTTTTCCTCCAGCTGGTCCAAAGCATCCACGACAGAGTTGTCTCATCTGCTCTTGAAGAGTTCTCTTTTAGTAAACTCACTCTAATTGCTGTTAGAAAGTTTTACTCTTGCGTCAACACTTAACTGTCCTTCCTGGCAATTTAAGCTCATTATTTCTTGCCCTGCTACAAAAGAAAAATAGAAAAAATACTTTTTTTTTTTAGTTACTTTTTTTATATTTTTGGAGGCTGCGGTTCATCTCAAAGCTCTCTCTATTTTTGAGTGCTTTTGTCACTTAACCTTTCCTTAGGGGCCAGGCTTGCATCTGCTGTGGTGGTGGCACTGAAAGGCTCTTTCAGCATTGTTCCCTCGTGCTGGTACGTGCTGCTGGCTCCCAGGTGCACACAAACACTGTCAGGAAAGATTCAAGGCTGAGTGGATGTGACATGCTGACGTCAATGACCCAGGCTTCAAAACAGCTTTATAACCTGGAGAAAACAGAACAAGTCCATAAAAGCTGTGGGGGTAAAAATCTCTTGGTTTCTCAGCGCTGCATAATCCTTCCTCAAACACAGGCACAGCTAGCTCAGCCTCTGGCTACTCATTACACAAGTTCAGGCTTGACTCTTCCCTCAAGGAAGCAGACAAAATAACTGTGCTCAAAGCACCTCTTATTTGCTTGCTGGAAAGCCTTTTTGGATGTGTTTTCTTGCACTCCTTCGAGGCAGTGACAGGCTCATTCTCTCTGGTGTAAGACAAATGAGCACACAGTCCAGTTGCTGCCTTCTTTTGGATGTCCTCTGGTGTCTTTACGTCCACCCCAATCTGGTGTGACTGAGAATTTGTGAGCATCTTGCACAAGGCACCTAGCTGAGACCTGGAAAACAAAAGCTGTTGAGGAAGTGTTTTCCAGAACACCTAATTCTTACCAGCTGCCTTTATTTTTCATTTTAAACCTGCATCCCTGGGGCCTGCCAATAAAAGGTGTGGGTTTCCCTCAATCCTAGCCACAAATCCTCCTTTGTGTTGGCAATATTGTCTGTGTGGTGAACAAGATCATTGGGCCAATCCAGCTGAAAATGTATTCAGCAACAAAACTAGCAACAAATTTTCTGTACAACCTCTGCTTTGCAATGGGCACCATTGGAGGAATAAAGAATAAATTGGGGCTGGCACAGGGCTAAGCATGCAGAGCAGCAGCCTGGGCTTAACTGAGGTTACTGACCAGCCTTGGAGGAATCTCACCATTTCTAATCTCAGCCAGATCATTAAATCTCAGCAGAGTTGTTCAGTGTTTTAGGCTTCTTCCTTCCCCAGTGTGTGTGACCAGTGCTCTCACTGCCACCATGCTCTCGTATTATTATGATAATATTAGGCATATTATCACTTTGTGCTGCCCATCCCAGCACAGCTGCATCACTGGTAGTGCTGTTCCAGATGTCTTTTCACCCCACAGCTCTGTATCCTTAAAAACTTGGTTTTATGGGTTGTTTCTTCCTAGCTTGTCCATGTTTTTGGAGCTCAGAACTGAGGCAGGTCTTTGGCGTGGGCTATGTGGGCTCAGGAACAACAGAAGCAGCAGCAGCTGAGGTCACACCTGAAGTTTCAGCTCAGCACCCTGGTCTCAAGATGCTGGCTCCATTTTGCATCTTTATTTCTGGAGCTGTGAGTTCTGGATCCTGTGGGACTACCTCCCCAGGGCCAGGGAATCCTGTTGATATTCCTGTGCTCCCTCTCTACTGGACAATAGCACATAATATTTTTCATCCCTGCTTTCCAAATTGTTCCATTTCTCTAATCCCCTTCTGCTTCTATTGGTAAGAAAACAAAACCACTCTCAAGTCTGCATATTTTTTCTTATCAAAGTCCTTTTCCCATAAAACCTTATGTTGAAATATTCAACAACCTTAGGAAAACATGTGACTTCCCCTCCTCAATTAGTGCCTGCCAGAAGCTGGCTCCTCTATTTAAAATGAGACCTTTAGACCATTTGGGGTTTATCTACAATAAGCCCACAGATGAGGTTCCTCCTTGACCCTGCAGCTGATTGTGAAACTGTCACAAGGAGAGAATTATGCACTTCAAGAAGGCATAAATCATGGAGTAAATCATAATCAAGCTGCAGAAGTTAGACAGGAATCAGTTAAAGGCACAAAACCAATCTAGCAGCCATTGCAGCTGCCCTTTTTGCAAATCCATCATTTGGAAAAAGATAAGCATCCAAGGAAAAACAAATGCCTTTTGCTTGAATGCACACAATTTCCAATACAGAGGTGCTTGCCTTGAAATCCCAGCTCTAATTTAATTTGCTTTATTCAAAGCATTAATTAGAGGTGAGGAGGGAAGGGGTTGTTTTGAATTTTGGGGAGGGGTTCTGTTGGGTTTTTCTGGTATGTCTTTAGTTTGGACTTTCTTTGGGGGTGTTTTGGTGGTTGTTTGTGGTTTTTTTGTCATGCTTACAAAGTTCTGTCCTGCTTGACCCAACAGAGATTATCACAAGTAATAGTGATAATACTTGTGATGATCTAGTTGAGTCTAGATTACCTCTAAAAATCAATTTGATGTTGGACTGAGTGAGCACAGAACTGGGCTCAGAGGTGATGTGCAAAATTCAAACCCGAGTTATCAGTTGTCAGCTGAAAGTCTAAATGCAAAACCTTCTTGACTCAGATTATTGAGTCACTTTTAGGAATTTCTGTCAAAAGCTTTCCTGTGGATGCTACTTAACAGCAAGTGTAGAATTGCTCTAGGTAAACAAAACTACCAGTTTCACAGGGAGATAAACCCCATCGCCTTTATGTATTTATTTTTTGTTGGGGTTTAGTGGGTTTTGGTTTGTTAATTGGGATGGGGGTATGAGGGGTTTTTTTCTGGTGGGTTTTTTTTGGTTGCTTTTTTACTTGTAGAGAAGGACAAAAGGAGTCTGGAAGAAGAACAATAGATCAAGAATAAAGACCTCAACCTGTCTGCCTTATCAGGGTGAATCAGCTGTACTATTGTCTTCTCAGGCATATTTTTAAAAAGTACTTTTAAAATAATTCAATTTTAGGTAGGCAGTGTAGGCTGGAGAGGAGGGTTGGGATCCAGTGTCTGAGGTAAATGAGTATTCCATGGAAACCTGAGTGTGGGAGCATTTCCCAGCGAGGCCCAGGGGGTGTTAGCTGTTCACACAGCATAAAAGTTCTGCAGTAGGAGAGATAGAGAGCAGCCCCCAGTAAGGCTGATGATGTCCTCTGCCTCGTGGTACACTGGCAGCAAAGCAATTTCTGTGGATACATTGACTTTTGCCCAGGAAAAGGGGAAACTAAAACTTGTTTGTGTCATGGAAGTGCCTTAAGCACTGAATTTCTCTGCTATTATTTTTCTTTGTGCCTCTCATCCTGTCTCTGTGTTTTATTTAATTTGCTTTCTTGACTGGAAATTCCATTTTTGTTGATGCAACTTGCTTTGTGCCTGGTACTGTTGCACAAAAAGTTTTGCTGTTCATACATCAAGAGTTTGTGACAAAAGAAATAATTTTGTTAGAAACCCCCTGACCAAGCTGTAATTGGCACACTGCATCCCAGAGCTCTCCTGCACAAGAAAAGAGAATGCATGTTGCTGCACTCTGCTCCTGATGGTCCTCAACTCTAATTAAAGATGCTCTGCCATCTGTGAAGCAGTTCCAGCGAGAAATATGAAAGCAACTCCAATTGTATTATAATCACTTCTAGCCTAAATGTTTCTTTAATGCTGGCTCTTTTGTCTAATTTGGGAATAAAAGAGCTTTGGGCTGTGGCCCTTTCTGAAATGTCTGGATTAGTGCTCTGAGTTGCTCAGGAAGTCAGATGAGATGACCACAGTGCTGCCTTCTGGTCATGGGTCCAGGTAAAGGTTTATCATTTACCCTTACCCTTTTCTCCTACCACTTTTAAAGTGTGAAATCCAGGCATGACACTGGGCAAGAGCTCTGTCTGGAACATTTTTGTCATCTCCTGGTTTTTGATATCTTTTTCTGCTACCACTTCCCAAAAACTCGCTGAAATAACAAGATGTGTAGGGGAGGTTTACTCTCCAGGAGAGTATCCTCACTAATGTGCCACAGTTGTGTTTTATTTTGGTTTGGGGTTGATTTTTTTTTTAAAATCTTTAAAAACCCCCAAAACCCAACAAAACAAACAAACAAAAAAATCCTAAAAGAGTTATATCCCCAAAACTTCGATTTTGCCTTGCCCAGGTTTTATTGCCAGAATGGTTTCCACCTTTGGCTTGCACTGACAACGATCTTATTTTCTGGCTGTACAATACATTGGAGGCAGAACTGAACAAGTAGATTAAAAAATTTGAAAGCACTTGTGACATCAAGGGATAGATTAAATCACCAAGACAATTGAATCATATTTTCAGTAGAAGACAACATTGCAAAATGATTAAATCCACAGGCCATTTGAACTGCCTTATGTCCTCTGCTTCAAAATATTGAGGTCAAAGTACCCGAGGCCTCTGCTGCTCAAAATTTCACTTGGAATCAGCTGTCTAGGGCTATCAGGTCTCCCCTGGAAGCAGAAGATAAAAAACCTTCAGTGTGAATCCAAGTTAAAACATGGAGTGCTTGCAGACCTTTTCTGCAGAGGCTGATCCAAAGCACTTGGTGGGAAGGAGATGGGGGATAACCCCATGGTTATTTATAAAAACTGCTTTTCTGTTTTAGCTCAGGCATTGTAAGCCCTAATGTTTATTTAACTTGCTGGATTAGCAGTGCCATTAATCCACTGCCTCAGAAGTTCCTTCTTGTACCTGGGAAAAACCAATCCAACACCCATCAGAGCTGAGCTGCAGGGGAAAGATCAGACCCAAGGTGCTGCCACAGAGCCCCCAGGGGGACAGGGGAGAAGGAAAAAGGAGGTGGCTGCTACAGGTAGGATCAACCCATCTGGGGATATTTCAGCAGGGCTTGTGTCCCTGCTCTTTACCTGGCTGGAAAAAAAGAAAAATGGTCTCCCAGAGTCACACCTAGGGCTGTAGTGCTGATTTGAGCACTTGCAAACCTGTGCTCAGCTCCTTGCTCCATCCAAATTCTTCCTGTGCCAACAAGCAAGCCATCCACCCTCCCTGTTTGTCCCTTCCCTGTCTATACTATGGAGATAAAATAAATCCCATTATCCCAACACAGACTTAAATTAAAGAGTGGGAGGTTCTGTTCTAGGATAATTTTTTTCCCCCAAGTTTTTCTGCTGACATAATAGATACCAGATACTCCTGGAGAGGGAGAAAAAGATTGTCTTTTAGAAATGTAATTAGAAAAGCCTGTAGAGGAAATTGTCTGATGGGTTTTTCCTTTCTTTGATTCCTCTTGATTCTCTGAAAATTATTCCTTTCTGAACCAGTTGTTAACTGGAGTAGTATTATTGCCTTAGAGAGGGCTCACCAAACCTTATTTGTTATTTATTTTGCTGTGGCTCTAAGAGATAACATCACACCTTGTGTTACTTTGACTTGGAAAGAGATTGCATTAGAGAGTTCCATTCTGTTGCTTGCAGAATAAAATAAAGTATCCCTCTCCTCACTGGAAAATCAAAACCTTTAACACCTTAATGCTAAAATATCAAAATAAATAATGCTGCTTTAACACCAGCAAGCTAAAATATCAACACATACTGTGAAACAAAATTCCAGGAGGGTGATTCTGGCTGGTTCCTGTAGGAATAAATCCATGCATCACTGCAGAGGGGGCAGAGGCTGGCTGTTCTAGGATAATGGAAGCAGGGGAGGGGGAAGCAGTGCAGCCCAGATATTGCAGGTTCAAGGCTGGTGGCACACAAGGGGAGTATTTCCTCATCCATTAAGGTGACTCTCCTAAAAACACTGAATATTCAGCACATTTAACCACGTGTACACCCAGCTGCTTGTCTGGGTGTGCAATGAAAAATCAGTTTAGTGTTTTGATAAGTGATAGAAGAGCCATCTCTATATTTCAAACCAAAATGACAAAATAACTTGGCACATTTTCCTAGCAGGATCACACGGTATTAAAAATGTTTCATGGAAGAAATATTTTAAGCTGTAAAATATTCTGTTTGTTTTTTTCTGCCTGCTGAGATAACAGCAGAATGTTTTGTCCACATATAACTAGTCCTTATTAGCTGCTGGAGATGTAATATTGATTCAAACTTCTTGGAACTTCAGCCCAAAAGAGAGATAATTTATCTTTGGATGGGAAGCTTCTAAGAAAGGAAAGGGGATTTATTGGTTTTCATATTTTTTAGTGTTTTTTGTGCTTAGAATACACTTTAAATTAATCTAATAGTTAAATTAATACGATAATTAGTGTGTTACTTTTCTTTGGATTTATTTCCATCTATATATTTATACCTCTTATTTAAACTGTTGGTGCTATTAACCACCAGCAATACAACTAATTGTCTTTATTATGCTAAGACCTCAATGCCATTTATGAATATGATTTTCTTTCACTAGATGCTATATAAACAGGCTAAGGCAATCCATGGCTGAAAACCACAGCTTCAGTATCCCACAGAACAATATATTTTATCAAACAAGCAGATTAACATTACATAGGGACTGCAGATTTTTTTTTTTAAATTTGGTTAATTTAATTTGATTTGGTTTATTTAATTTGTTTAAATATTAAGTAAGTGGTGCTCCGTAAAAAATGGACGGAGATTATTTGATTAGGAAAACAAACAACAGGAGAGATGAGAGGGGAAGCACTGGAGTGAATTCAGCAGGGATTAGAGAAAGGGAAATAAGCCAAGCAGGTGCTCCAAGGGCTAAATTGAAGTGTCAAAGAGAAAGTTGGGAGGAAATATGTGGAAGGAAAACTTTAGTAAAATTCCTGAACACCTCCTAACACACGATATTGCCAGTAGGTATTGTACTGGTCAGTCTCCAGATGACTGAGAGCAGCATGAAGTGATCTTGGCACCAGGAATCCAGGAGGAACTGAAATTCACTCCTCTTACCCTCACGGCAGCTGAGATCCTCGGTATCTGCAGTGTTCCCTGGCCAGGGAAATCGAGGGAAGCTGTGCTCCTCTGTTAGGGAACAGATCTGTTTTCTGTCACATCTCACACCTCAGTGGTCACTTCCCATGCCTCTCTAACCAAAACACTGGCCACGGCAACATGAAAACTAGATATATCCTTTGACATTTATAGTGGTTCAATTCTAGCTAGTCAGGGGCTGTATGAATATTTGGAAAAATTAGTTGTTTCCCTACACTGATTTAGAGAGGAAATCTCAGTCTGGAGTCTGGGCTTTCACATTGTTTTTTGATGAAGTTCAGCCTGTGCCATCTCTCAACCCTCTGGATTACTTGGGGAACTTCCATGTTGCTGTTCACATAAATTGGTACATAATTTAGGTTTTATGCTAGATACTCACCTTGAGGCATTTCTTCAGTGATTCCAATGAGGACATAAGTTATCTCTTGCTGTAGTCACTGCACCATCATTATTCTTTTACAGCAAAAGCCTGAAGGAAAAACACTTAAATGCATTTCCTGTCATAAACCTGAAATCTGGAGGCAGTACCTTAAAATGCAAGAGCAAGCCATTAAAAACTGCCCACAAACATGAAACAACTGTTTTAACTTGTTGCCAAAACCAGTTTATCAGATTAAGATGGCTGACTGGCTTTCCTAATGTTTGTGCTGCAAACTTCTTCTGGTCTGTGATTTCCTGTGCAGGGTATCTTTGTGTCACTGGTTCCAGAGCCTGATCTTTGGTTATGAGAAATAATTTTTTTTGTTGTTCTTATGAATAGAGCCCAAGGAAAGCACAGCTTCATTTTTACTCTGCTACCTTTAGTGTAGAAACTCCAGTGTGGCAGATTCCTAGAGCAAAGTAATGGAATCTGCCTTTAATCCAGGTGTGGGGAATTGTCCTGCTCCATGGACATGGACAGGCTTGAGGGGTAACCCTGTGTGAACCTCATGAACTTCAACAAAGCCAAGTGTGAGGTCCTGCAGAGGGCCAGAGCAATGCCAAACAGACAGAATGGATTGAGACTTGCCCTTGGGGAGAAGGATTTTGGGGGTGTTGGCTGATGAGAAGCTCAACAGGAGCCAGCAATGTGCACTGGCAGCCCAGAAAGACAAAGATGTCCTGGCCAGGAGGTCCAGGGAGGGGAGTCTGCCCCTCTGCCCTGCTCTGGTGAGAACCCACCTGCAGGGAGGACATGGAGCTGCTGGAGTGAGCCCAGGGGATGAGAGGGATGATGGAGCAGCTCTGCTGTGAGGAAAGGCTGATATAATTGAGATTGCTCAGCCTGGAGAGTGGAAAACTTTGCGGAAACCCTAAAGAGAGATGGAGAGAGACTTTCTATAAGGGCACATAGTGACAGGACAAGGGGGTGGGCTTCAAACTGACAGAGAGGAGGTTTAGGTTGGATATGAGGAAAAAAATTCTTTACTGTGAGGGTGGTGAGGCCATGGCACGGCTGCCCCATCCCTGGCAGTGCTCAAGGACAGGCTGGATGGGGCTCTGAGCAACCTTGGGTAGAGTAAAGGTGTCCCTGCCCAGGGCAGGGGGTTGGAATGAGATGATCTTTAATGTCATTTCAAACCCAAACCATTCTGTGATTCTATGGCTTCTACCCCAGAGATCTGGCTTCTTTAGTAATTGTTTAGCTACTCCTACAATGTTGTGAAAATGAACTTTTGTTTGCACAGGGCTCTGAGAGGATGAGATGAAAGGTTCTGAATAAGTACAAAGTATAATTATTAGCTAGTGTTTAACAAGGTTTTATGGTTATCACATTGTCTGTGTAAACAGTATTTACCTTAGAGTTAATACAGGTGAGATCTGGGCATCCCACACTGCCTTTTTGCACTTCCACTGAATCTCATCTAGGAACATTTGAGATCTTTGTCTTCAGTTTGTTGCAGCTCAAAACTCCGAAAAACTCTGGCTACTTTGTTGATAAAACATTGTTTACTTAAATCTTGGAAACAGTCAGGAAAGAGCCACTTGATTTCAACAGCTGCTTTTACAAGGGTGTCTTGGCAAGAAGCAGTCATTTATTTAACCATCAACACAGAGTTAACAAGTGGAAGTACTCTTAAAAATTTCTTTAGGTTCTCTAAAGAAACACATATTTAAAAGGAAATCTCTAAGTTTGACCTATCCATGTACACTGTGACAGACACTAAAGAAGTCCATTTCTGGCTCAGGTCAGCAGTTCCAGGGTTTCTGAGGAGTTTTGCAGATTTGCTTCCTCCCTGCTGTTGGTGTGTGACCACCCCAGGACAGGCTGTATGGCACTGACAGTGCTCAAGTTATAATTGCTTTCCTTGAGGATTTTTGTTCGTGGTCCTTAGTGCTCCAGTTATCAGTGTGGATGCAATTCATGCACTTCATGTTTTAAAGGAGTTATCCAAGGCAGTAAATCTCAGCAGGTAACAGAGGTACACTTTCAGTGACATGAATATTGTGATCATATGTGCACATTGACCTCTCTGTTCCATCTCACACTGTAAGTTGTTGCTCACTGTATTTATTTAAGATTTGTAGCAGTTTTGATGGCAATAAGAGCTCAAATACCTTTCTGCTTCTTGTCAGAATGGACAGTCAGAAATTTCTGCTTAAATGTCTGTAAGTTCATATGAGCTTCTCTATAAACTACATAAAATGTTTTTTACCTCATTAATTAAGGAGAAAAAGAGTTCTGTTTTAACTCAGCTGCACAAGGGTTAGAGAGAAAAAAACCCAATTATATAAAGAAAAATAAAAAGGGTGTTTTAAAAGCTTGTGGAGTCAGAGTTTGCTAGCTTTCAGTATTTCACAGTACTTACCATGAAGGTCATGTGTCTTCCTCTTTGTTTGAAACCTGCCCAATTTCCATTCAGATGCAGCTGCTTCAAATGCCTTTTGTTCATACACAGCTTTGAGCAACTCCAGAATGTTGTAGAGGAGGAGGGAGGGGATGAGAGGAACACCCTGACAAACCTGAAGGCCTTGTCATACAGAAGGTGTATCCCTGTGAATGGGCAGAGCAGCAGCGTTTCCACTGGCTAGCACTGCCCAGAAGAGCTGTAAATAGAACCTTCTCTTCTCTTCTAGGTGCTGGGTTTGCGATCATGGCATTTACAGTTCAGCTCCTGTGCCAAACAGTAGGCAGAGAGAGCAAGGGAGCTTCCCCAGATCTCAGCACGGGGGATGGAGAAAGTCAGATGATGAATTCATTACAGGCACAGAGTATTTGTGGCTGAAGTAAATATTTCTCCTGGGTCAGATCCCTTTCTATCTTCTCTGATAAATTAACTGGCATCAGTGGACATGTTACAAAGGCTTTGTGCTTTGGCTTTGCTTTATCCAGACATACAGACAGAGGAAAGATGTATATTTCTCACTCAACCCAAGACCTATCAGTCACAGCTTTGTCTGTGTAAGCTCTGAGGATCCAGGTCTAAAACACTAATCATTAAAAAAAAAAGGTGTTTTCCCTTTCCCACTTTGCCTTAATATCTGCAATTCAATGTTCTCTCCAAGAGAAGAAAACTTCAGCGGATAAGGCCCAGAGCAAAGAAACCCTGGACTCAGGCAGCTGACTTTCCAGCACATCTATCTTGTCTCTGCTGAACTGGAGGCACCAAATCAATACTGTATTAGGGTGGAGGGGTTTTTGGGGGTCTGAGGGTCAGTTTCTTTTGGGGTTTGTAGATTTGGTTGGGTTTTTTTCAGGGGTTATTTATATTGTAAGAAGATTTCTGTCTTTTCTTGATAAAAAAAGGCAAACTTAAAATATCCCAAGATTTTTCTATGCAGGTGTTCATCTGTGCATGTGACTGATTTATAGTGGCCACTGGGAGTGCTGCACGGGAGATGATGATACTCCTGCAAGCTTCCAATCCAAAGGAGAGAGAGGGAACAGCAGGAAACATAACAAATGGAAGGGGATCTCAAAGTTAGAGCAGAGCAAAAGAGTCAATAAACAGCTTTTCCACAGCAGCAAACATCTGTCTGTTACCAAAAGCTCTGTTGCAACAGCATTTTCAGAGGAGAAAGAAAGAATCCAGACATCTATTACTGTGTTTATCCAGCCTTTAAAGCATTAAAGCCACTTGATTTACCAGCTGAAAACCAAGACAGCCTTCTCCCCTGGCCTGTGTACTCAGCTCCTCTTGAGCAGTGCTCTGATATGTGTCTGTGTTATGATGCCTTGCACTTGATTTTGGCTTTGCTCTCGGTTTTATGGTTTTTAAATAGGCATCAAGTGATTGCACTTAGCTTTAAAACAAACCAAAAAATGAATCAACAAACAGAAATAAGCAAAGTTTAGCTTGGTTTCACTGAGTTTTGGCTTTGCAGGACTAGCAAAAGAAAACATGATGTATTCCAAACCATCCACGGGTGATGCAGAGTGTCTGTGGCAGATGTGCTGAATAATTTGATGTTGTCTTGTATAAAGCTGAAGTTGCCTTCTGCTTTAGATGTAAGTGGCTTGTTAACACCTCAGAGAGACATAGCCTGCACGCCCTGCAAGCAGGAGAGTTGCAGTTGTGAACAAGCTCTTTTGCCTCCAGAAAGGTAGGGGGAGGGATCTATGGACAGTTATATTTTTATTAATGTTTTGATCCCACATCAAAAAGCACTCTGACTTCTTTTAGGGCACTGATTTAGAATTTTGAGGGAAATATTCCTGCCTATCTAGATACTGATTTTATATCACAAAACACGAAGTTGCAATCTTGTTTTGCTTCCCGTGTAATTTCCAACCCTTTTTGATTCTGTCAAATCATTTTTTGGTTTCTGCCTCTTGGCGTGGCTGCACCAGTTCCTCTCTGAGTTGCTGGCATTTGGGGGAGCTGCAATTATACCCTAAAACATTGTGTTGGGTCTCTGTTTGGGGTCGGGAGGGGAGGCAGGGGTGAGAGGGCACAGCTATTTTAGTTTCTCTGTGTGCAGTGAAGCAGGCTCCTGTTTCCCAGGGGCTGGAGAGCTGTGCAAGGTTGGGAGAGCCTGCTTTCAGGGCAGGGAGGTTGCACCCACAGCCACAGTCCTTTAATGAAAGACAGGAGGTGACAATGCAGTGAGTCACCCAGCCCTCAGTGTGTGGAGCCTGGGTACAGCCTGTTCCTGGGGTTCCATAAAAGCCACTAATTCCCAAATGCACCACACTGTGCTGGATTAGGGTGTCCTCAGCACCTTCTGAGTTTTCCTGATGCTGCCAGAGTGTCAGTGCTCAGCCATGCCTTGTTTGGAGAGTAGAACTAATCAGGTGTTCCAGCCTTTTGGAGGTTTTGTTGGTTGGGTTCTTCTGGGGGAGTTGTTTGTTGTTGCTTTTAAATTTTTCTGCTCCTCTGGTGATTTTTAGAGCAGCTGCTTATGCACCTGTGGAGGAGGAGCAGGATGGTGGTGAGCGGTCTGTGCTTAAAAATCTGCAGAGTGCTTTAGGAGATTTAAAGGTGATATTGATAAAGATCAGTGAAAGAAACTTTAATAACAGACATTTAACAAGTTCAGGGCAAATTTAATGCTGCTGCTGCCTCTAAACTGGCAGGAGGTTTTCTTTAGGCAGGTGATCATTTTGCTATGATTATTATTTATTGTTTATTCAGAAGGGAGGAATTTTTCTTTGGGTTTTTGGGTGTGGGGATGGTATTTAGGGTATTTTGTGTTGGGGGGCACTATTTTTGTTCCCTTTTTGTTTAGAGGAGTGGAAATACAAGCAATCCAGCAGGCAAAGAGCAGTGTTTGAGTGTATCTTTGATTTCCATGCCCCTCATCCACTTAAGGAACTTTTTCTTCTCTATTTAAGGTCTTTTCCTTGAGCTTAAGGGTTGGCTCCAAGATTATGGGAAAAAAAAAAGCCACCAATTTTTTTATCAAAAGGCTTCTTGGAGAGTCATGCTAAGAGAGTTTATGAGCAGTTTCTGGCTGACTCACCACCAGAAGCTGCTTGTACTGGGAGGCAGTAAAGGAGGAAATTGATCCACATTTGTGCCCATTTTTCTAAGTCATTTGTTAGGTGACAGAGATTGCTAGGCTTGACCGAAGAGAAATTTCTCTGCAAATAGCTACAGGACCAAGTTCTGTAATAAAATAGGATGGTATAAATCCCTGGAGAAGCTGCTGATGTCCAACAGTGCCAATAAGCTGCACTTTGTATGGCCTTACACGTGGTTTACAATAGCAAATAATCTGTGCTTCAAGCTTTACGCTTGTGCATCTCTCTGGTAAATTGTTTGTAAAAGATGCTGGATTAAATAAGATACCTTGTGTAAATTAAGCAAAGAACTGCTCTGCACTTGGGTAACCTTAACTGGCACAAAAGCTACTGAAAAACCAACACAACTGCTAAACTATTGGCCAGATTATCAATCTCCCCAAGAGAAGATTGTGTCAATAGTGCTGTCCTTAGATTTGTTAATTGCTTTTAATTTTTTTACAGGGAAAGCAGATACTTTTAAGCACCTCAAAAAAGTGATTTGTTGAAATAATCATTGTGCTTATCTGAAGGATATAATGTAATTTGCCTAAGTCTGAGTATGCAACAAGTAAAATGGGAACATGCCTCACTGGTGGGCAGTATGCCCAAACTAACTGTGAGAGTCATTGATTTTAATTGTTTGATCTCTCAGCCTTCGTTTTCTGCCAGGTGTTTTAAGATGGGCTTACAGCCAGATGTGGGACACAGAAAAGCCACAACGATTTCTCTTTCATAGATGGGTAGTTTGAGACATTTCAGTTTTAAATACTTAGATCCCAGCTCTTGCTTCCCAAAGAAAGCTTGGCATTGTGTGTGAACCAGAATGGCAGAGCCATGATTTCCATCTTGCTGTACTGTGTGGCTAGAGGCAGCTCCCAGTCTGAGGCACCACATTCCCTTCCACCTGCTCTCTGTAATTTTATTTATGGCAATGGGTATTGATAACCTTCATTCAGCACTTCAACTTGGCCTTGGGAAGAGGTGGAAAGCTGTCAGCAGGTGGTGGGGGAAGACAGAGGCACCTGGGGCCCACCCTGAGTGCCCAGCTGGGGCTTTGAGGGCAGGTGTAAGACAAAGATGTGTGTGTGAAGTCACTCCACCAGCAAAGCAGCTGGAGAGGCAGCAGATGGAGGTTCTGAGAGGCATTCCATGCAACTTCCCACCCACCAAGGGGCTCCTCTTCTGCAGGAGGTGGCAGTGGGGAGAGGGTGTGGCTTGAAAGACTGGGCTCTGCATCCTTCCACAAATTTAATGAGATAATAAAGTCCAGCACAGTGCCTAAAGCATCTGTGAGGAGAGGCAAGCATTGGGATGGCTGAAATAACTTATCTGCCTGGCATTGTATATCCTAACTCTCCCAAATCTTCTTTCAACTTCTCCAGAAAGTACTATTTGCTTTGTGCTCTGAAGAGTCCCCTGGTATCCCTTTTATCCCACCTGGTTTTACTTTTCTATTAGACACCTTCCCTAAGCTTCCCCACTTGGTGCCATCTCTCCAGTGCCATCAGTGGCCACTCTGCCCATGGTTTTTAGCTCTGCCAGCCCTCATACACGAGAGGGCACAGTCACCAACTGCTCTCTGGGGTTTGAGAAGGGACCAGGAAGCAGCTCTGCATCTCCTTGGAAGAAATTGCCTTGTGGAAGGCTCTGTCTGCCAGGGCTTGAGTTCTGCAGCTGCTCCTCGTGCTTGGACCAGGGCAGGCACAACATTCTGCCTGCAGCTCTCTGAGCAGCCAAGGCCCAAATGCTTCTTTGTAAAGAGTGTTTACTTTATATGAACCTAAGACACTTGAAAAGCTTGATTTTAATCAATAAGTTAAAGGTTAGCTAGATATTTTAGGGGACACAAGAATGGTTTAATTTATCCTACCTTTAAATGTTGAGGTTAGTTGGTAGAGCAAAGACAGTGCAGAAATTAATGGAGTGTATATATAAAATGGGAATGGTGTCAGAGCCAATTTTCTTAAGCATTGTGAGTACTGCTGACGTAAAACAAAATAATATTTTTTAGTTGTTGTGCTCTTGTGAGTGCCTGTGAACTCGTTGGAAAGTCAGAGATGAAGTTTAGGGTATTTTTTGGAGGGTATGTACAAAGAATAGGTGCAGATTGTCATTTTCATGTCTATAAATCACTTCAATAGTCTTGACCCGGTGAAGTTTATTGAATCTAGTGCTATCTTTCATGTAAAATAGCATGCCTGTGGTCTACAGCTTTTAAGAATCTATTTTTTTCCTCCTCTGTATATTGTAGAATTCTATCCTTTCCTAATATGGTGTTTGAGAGATGTTTTAAAAATAAATCATATTGACATTTGGATTTAATTATAAATTTCAAAGATAGGAGCACATAGTTTATACAATATTTCAGCACCATGTTCATCTGAGCAGTACACTATGAAAACTTTTTTGTTAAATTTACTTTATTCAAGGAGCCCAAACACTCAGGGTCTTTGGGAATTTGTATATTGATATGGAGGGAGATCAAAACAGTTGTCTGCTGAAATCAGCAGCTGACTCCTCTGTGCAGAAATAAACCTGTGGGATGGTCATAAGTTACTCAAGCCGTGGAGTGAATGCAAATCAGCTTTTCTTCACCATTTTTTGGGAGGTTTTGTGAAAGAAGAACTGCAGAGAGTAGTTGTAACACGGCTGAAGACAGCTCAGAGCATGGGGGCTGTGTTAGCAGTATTGCTGTGTTTTCTTCCCTTTTTCTGGGACTGAGAAGCCGAGTCTGCAGTGCCACGTTCAGCTTGGGGCTGCCCAGCTCCAGACTGACATGGACCTTCTGGGGGGACTCCAGGGCAGGGTTTGCATGGTTTGGATCTGAAGGACGAGCAGCTGAGAGCTGGATTTGCCTGATGGGATAATGAAGAGAAGAGGAAGCCAGAAAGAAGCCAAAAAGAACTTTGTAGGGGTGCGTGATGGAAGGGTGGGAGTAATGAGCCCAATAAGGTGAGGACATTGGAAGCTCCAATTGGTCATAAGAAGGAACTTTTTGGGGATGGTTTGACACTGCTGCAGGGACCTGTAGAGGTTATAAACTCTCCATTCCTGGAAATAGACAAAGCTTGACAGAACAAGGGCCTGAAGGAATGAATCTGCTGCAACTTGGAGCAGCAGGTTGGGTCAGGTGGCCTCCAGGCACCCCTCTGCAGCTTCATCATGTTCTGCTTTTCAGCAAGCAATGAAAGAAAAATGAAAAGCAACAACTAATGCTCAGATCATTAAAAGTTTACAAGGACCAATTAGTGGACGACATTCTAAGACTTTTAACAGCTGTGTATTTCTGGTTTTGCACTGAAGAGTGTGCCTCCCAAAAACTGAGGGAGTGCTACGGTGAGCTGGGGTTTGTCCAGGGTATCCTACAAATACTGTACAATGCAGCATGTTCCTGATGCTCAAAATTCTCAATTCATGAACTGTATTTTGCTTACCAGCCATCAGTTAAAACATTTTTGTTTTATTGTAGATATTTCTCCCGCCTTCTCAAGTTCCTTTATACTTGAACTTTTTTAATCTCTTCACAGACTGGCACCCCCTTTTTATGATGTTGTACACTCTGAGCAGGTTCCTTTATGCAAAAGATTCAATAAAAATTTTTTCTTTAAGTCTACCAAAATGATCTATAAGACCCTTGTGTCATATCTCCCGAAATATACTGACGTATGGGAATCTTCCAGAGCTATAGTCTCCAGGGTAGCTTTAATGACTTCCTGGATGTAATCCAATGTCTTGCAGGACTCTGAAGGATATTTTTGTCTTCCTAATGTTACTGCTTCTAATATTTATCAACAGTTCAGAACCTAAAATACAGCTGAATAAAAATATCCAAAAGAGAGAAGAAAAAATGGGAAGGGTGAAATAACATATTCCATCACAACTTTCTTGGGAGAAATTGATGAGACTGAGGAAGTAAGGGATTGCTGGAGGCATTGAATCAGGCAGCTGGACAGGGTGGATGTGGAACAGCTGGAAGTGCAGGTAGTGCTGGAAGTGCAGGCCATAATGCAGCATATGTGGAGAAAATCCGTTTTTCTATTAGCTAGTGAAATTAATCAGGATAATTGGCTTCTTTTTAGGGTTGTTTATGTTTTCCTTTAATAATTTCTGTAATGATCACACTCCATCAAAACACAAAAAAGTAGTAGAAACACCTACCAACGCACCAATAAATTTCTTTCTCTCTCTTGTTTATCTTGCAATCCTCTGAAAAATCCTACCCCAGTTGAAGCCTTCTTCAATCCAAAATTTTCGGAAGAACAAACAATAGTGTGTGGTGTGATGGTTTCCATTCAGTGTGACTCTCCATTTTTTCTGTTTGCCTGGACAGATCAGAACAGGATGAGAGTGAAAATGAAACAAAAGGACTGAAAGCACTGTAAATATGAATATAGATGTTGAAGGGGGAGAGCAGACTGAGTGTGCTTTGGGTGCTCTTCCAAGAAGGATGACAAATGGATATGCCTCACCCTGGCCAGTTCTTTCAAAAATTCACTACAGAATTTGGGTGGGAAAGTAAAGCAAATTTTATTTTAACTTTGAGTGGGAAAAGCATGTCTTCTGCCTGCCAAACTGGTGCTCTCAGGTCGTGCTTGGTGTGCAGGCATTTGCAAGGTTTTAGCTGCCTCCCGTTTCACTGGTCCTTCGGAAGGAATACATTGCACTGCCAAGAGCCACTTTAAAATCCATTAAACATGAGTAAAACTGTCAAGCCCGTTCATTCCACCTCTGTCTGTTCCGTAAGAAGCAAGAAAAAAAGCACATTTGTTTTTAAAATACTCCTCTGCTTCCTTTGTTGCTGACATGTTTTTGCTGTAGCTGTTGTGGTCCCGTGCGTTTCAGTTTCCGGAGTGGAAAACCCTGAACGGAATTATCAGGACAAACTCGGTTAGGTTGCCTGAGCTTGTAGTCCAGGTTTCAGACCCAAAAGTATTGGGGACCTAAGTTTAAAGGACTCTGTATTTGCTCCAATAACTTGAGCTCCCTTTTCCCTTTTCTTCCCTTTTCTTCCCTTTTCTTCCCTTTTCTTCCCTTTTCTTCCCTTTTCTTCCCTTTTCTTCCCTTTTCTTCCCTTTTCTTCCCTTTTCTTCCCTTTTCTTCCCTTTTCTTCCCTTTTCTTCCCTTTTCTTTTCTTCCCTTTTCTTCCCTTTTCTTCCCTTTTCTTCCCTTTTCTTCCCTTTTCTTCNTTTTCCCCCTTTTTTTTTTGCTGGTTTCCCACACACACACTTCTTGATACAATTCCCATGTTTAGGAACACAAGGTCTATTGAAGCTGCACTCTTCTCTCGTGCTCAGCACAGCCTCCACTCCTCTCCCTGATGCTGCACACTCACACTGAGCAGCACTGGGATTTTGCAAGCACAGAAGAGCCGTGAGAGTGGCAGAGTTGAGACCAGGATCCTCTCCAGAGCTTCCCTAGGATAGATATTCAGTCATGGCTTCTAAAACTGTGAATTATTGCAGTTCTTAAAATCATAGGGTGCTCAGTCAACTAACATGGCTGGTGATGAAGCCAGCAGGAGCAGATTTCAGTTTCCTCCATATCAGTGCAGTTCTGCATTATAGGAAACTCTCTTTTCCTTAACACACTATTTTTTCAGAAACAGGCAAGGAGTTTGTTTTTTTTCCTCAGGAAGTTGTTTGCAGATCTGCATTCCCAGGCCTTTGATTTGCATGGGATATCTGTTGCATGTAAATTACAGAGCAGCTGCTCGAATTCCCACTGGTTTATTTCTCTTCACATCTCATTCAGGACAGAGGAAATTCAAAATTCATTGTTAATCTAATTAAATTAATTAAATTCTAAACAGTCTAATTAAATACTTATTAGTCAAATAACAATGCTGCTAATACTTCTGCTTGCAATTATATGCAGTTAATGTACAAACAAACTCTGTGGTATTTATCCTTTTCCTGCATGCTACCTTTACCCTTTCACTCCTCCTCTGGGTCCAAGGATTAAAAGTTTCAGTTTGGCAAAAGTGCAGGGCTTGACAAGTGATTAGCATCCCAAGCCTTTTACCAGGAGGAAGAGGAGGATGTAAGCTGCTATTTCTTCCTTTTTTTTCAGTTTCCATATGTGGCCATTTTAATGTTTCTCAACATTCCCTACACCTCGTTTTTTACTTCATTGACCTGCAGGTTTCATGTTGCATTCAAATTTACCACATCTATTCTATATACGTGTTGAGTACTTGTTCTTTTTTTTAACCCTTACAATAATTTTTGCCCAATCCTTTAACTGACTGGCAGAGTGGTTTATAGCCCTGGAATCATCCTCTACCCTGGCTCCTATTGCCCTGTGCCACACTTGCTCGCTGTAACTGATTCAAGATCATTTTAGCCAAAGGGCCAGAGGCTTTTTCTCTGTATTTCCACCTGGGAATGCTGGTACTGTGGGGGAGACCATTTCATTTTAGTCTAATAGGCATGGCCATACACTTCAATGTAATATTTTGTGTGTTTGGCATGCCTGCAGGGAGAGGTGAAGGCAAAGGAGATGCCCAAGTGGCATCTGTGAAGTAATACCTCATTCCTCCCTTCTGCATGGAGATGTGAAAGTAAGGCATCCTTTATTTTTTCTCTTTTTTCCCCACTTTTACTTTCTCTGTGATGCTGCTATTCATAGAATCTGTGTTGCTCCAAAAGCTATTAAGTGCTTTCTGACTGGACAGTGGACTTCAAAGAGGATTCTTCTGGACTCCTCAGGGTTTGCAAAGGAAATATTTGGAACAGATTGTAAGTTTGGGACAGCTAGAAGTGCTATCAAAATTGCCACTACATTTGGAAGTAAGCTTCTTAAGTAAAAAAGCTTTTTAACAAAGGTTAAAATGTTTATATACCTTTCAATGTTACAGGTAATAAACTGTCCTTCACTAGGACACAAGGTTAGCTTCTCTCTGAAAAAATCCATCAATATGATTAATTTTTATTTATAAACACAGTCAAAAGGGTATGTTGTATCATGGGAGAGGTGGATATGACCCTTTTTTTACTTAGCTTGACTCTTCTACCCTCCATATACAAGAAGGATCCAATTAATAAATCAGGCAGTGGTATTAAGGTGCTGTTATGCTGGGCCAGCCCAGCCCAAGAACTTGTGCCTTACAACTGGAAAAGTGGATTTTTACCCTGTTTGTACCTGGTTTGTTTTTAATGTTTTAAAATTTGGCTTTTAATCTATAAGCTGTCGTAATGGCTGCAAGCTGGAAGTAGCAGCATTTCACCTGGATTCTTCCAAATGCTGGAAAAATCGTGCAGCTTCCTTAGTCTACTGTGTTTATGGAGCACTTTGAAACAAGAATTGTCTAAGAATGCCTCCAAGAATGATTTTTTAAATGAAATATATTTATAAGGAGCCTGGATATGTCTTCTCTTGAGGTATAAGTCAACCAGCAGAGAGGGAATTGTGTGAAGAAGTGAAGAACAGATACCTGTCTGTTCCTCTGGTGCCATGACTCAACAGAAAAAGATGGCTCTGCTGAGGAGTTTCAGTGTAAAAAAAGTAATTTATAGGATTGAAGTAATAATATATTTCATGTTTTGAAAGTAAGGCAGCTAGACAAAGGATGGAAAATTTGGGCAAGGGTGTGCATGTTCAAATCAGTCCTACTTAGCTTTTATTGGTAGTGTGAGACTGGCATGTGACAGGTTATGAGGAAGTAGAGAGCACTGAAAGACCTTTTGAATGGCAACTTCAAACAGTCTCTTTTTTTCTCTGGTTATCAGCCCATTGAGGTGTTTTATAAATAGCAAAGATAGATTGTCAGATACTTTCAATAGGAAAGAGCAGGGGCAGGACAGGGAAGTAATAAGTTATATGAGATACCAATCGTATTTCCATCAACAGAAAATGACTCATGATTCATAAAAGCCTCCTTTATACTAGAATACATTGTTTAGAATTTTGTTTAAAAATTAAACAGAATGTCTAGCGTTTCAGCAGCTTTAACTTGCTGGCTTGATTGCTAATGGACATTCTGTAAATAAAACATATATTTAAAGCTTGAATTCTCCTCAGAAGAGCCTATGGGCAGTTTTTGGTGGGATGTTGTTTTTCAGTGCAGTCATATTAATTTGCCAGCTGAACAATGCTTTTGCAAGCAAAGCAATGAGTAAGAAGTGTGCTTTGAGCTGGCAAGTCAGAGTAAGGCACCTTGTGAAAACAAACATGCAAAAGAAAAAAGCTCTCTGCAAAATGCAAAGCTAAATTGATGCCAAGATTGCTGTTCTGAATAACAGTGTACAGCAGCACAGTGAGATTTCAGTCAATTCACCACCTGTGAGTAATCCCCTAAATAAAGGTATAAATTTCACAGTAAATCCTTCTGCAAGGCTTTCTAAGCCCTGAGCATTAACAGGGAAATATACAGAGCACAATTCAGTAGGATCTGTGGGGAAGAAGGAAGGCTAGAAGATAATCCCTCTGCCACTTTCTTGTCACACAGGCTCCTTGCACGTATTTGCACAGAAGAGCCAGTTCCTTTTCTGGTACATTTAACCCCACAATCCAGAGTGCATCACGGGCACTGGAGGGCAGGCCTTAACTAGACACTGGAGAAAAGGAAAGTCCTCTCTGGAGCAGCCTTCCAACCCTTCACTTCTGAATTCTGGTGTTGGGGGGGGAGGCTCACAGTATTTTAGGAGCACGCTGGAGCCAAGAGAGGCAGAAGGTGGGCACATCATGCAGTGATTGCTGACAGACTGTTCCAGCACAGCCACAGAAGACCACACCCCAGTGATATTTCTCTGTTTGGCACATGTAGGGATTTATATGTGCTTTATCATTTGCTTTTTAAGGTTTAGTTTAGCAGAACAAAGCACGAGACCGGGTGTCTCCCAGCTTTCGGAGCGGCTGTAGCAGGTGCTCCCTGGCCAGGTGGCTCATTGTGCTCCTGCCAGCTCTCACCCTGGCTCAGGCTCCCCCAGACAAGGTCCCTGCTGACCACGAGCATGAGCTTCCCCATGTATTATATCCATGTATGGATTTATATGTGCTTTATCATTTGCTTTTTAAGGTTTAGTTTAGCAGAACAAAGCACGAGACCGGGTGTCTCCCAGCTTTCGGAGCGGCTGTAGCAGGTGCTCCCTGGCCAGGTGGCTCATTGTGCTCATGTCAGCTCTCACCCTGGCTCAGGTGCCCTTGCTCAGGCTCCCCCAGACAAGGTGCCTGCTGACCACGAGCATGAGCTTCCCCCTGAGCCCAGGCCAAGCCCTGACTGCCAGGGTAAGCCTTCGAGGGAGCCACGACTGTGCCAGGGAAGGTGCCAAGAGCAGGGAGGTGAGGATGACTGTGGCCCAGCTCTCAGCCTGCGTCCTGGCCTTCTTCTGTTTACTGGAATAGACAGAGCACGCAGCCAAAGAGGTCAGGAAGAGAGCACAGCACTGAATGTTTTTAGCACACTGGGGACAGACACTTGCCCTGCTGGCCTTGGCAATGGTTTCTCATGCACCACTTCTGTGCATATGCTCATTCCCTTCCCTCCTTCCCATTGCCTGCTTCCTACCTTGTCATGTATGGCTGGGTCAGATGGCCCAGCAAAAATCCTGCCATTATATATTTCATCTTGATGGGGTCCTGTAATGATTCAAATAACTTCTGGAGTTTTAATCTGCACTTCTGGTTCAGGAGCCCCACTCAGACTTGGAAAGGAGGACTAAGGCTCCACCGCCCTTTAAAAAAAAAACCCCATATTCCCAGGAATGCACAGGACTGCAAAAGGCTGCTTGCTGCCCTGCCAAGGAGCCTGCAACAGTGTCTGCAGTGCTGTGAACTCCCACAGAAATCACGTAGTTTAATTTTTGGGTTGGTTTGATTCCAAGGGAGTACAGAGCTCTAATCCAGGCCACCCTGTGTTGCACACCACTGACTTCCCACTCGTGCTCCCTCTGGGGTACAAACGCAAGCTGTGGGCAAAAGTAGAGGACCTTGTTAAAGCAGAATAAATACTATCACAAATAATAATGCTAGCAGTGAGTAGTTTCTCCAGTTAATGTGGCAGCAATGTGGGTAGTTATATCATCAGAGAAAAAGCAGTGGTAGAAAGGATGGGTCTACTACCTGGATTATTAGGGTGGATTCTCTCTGGTTTATAGAGATGAGTTAACAAAGTGGAAAAAAAATGCTCCCCCAGTGATCTATGAGTTCATGCCCTGCTGCCTTCCAGCAAGGCAAGAGCTCCTCAGTGCCCGACGCTTTTTTTTTTTTTTTAATTACAGTATAGGCTATATAATCACTGAAGTGTTTGAAAACTTGCCCAACCCTAATTTCGTCTGTAATGGTGGAAACCTGGTGGAGAATTGCTTTCAGGGAGTCCTGAGACAAACCTTAAAAGCTGATTTAGGCCAGCAATCCTCTGGGCACATTGGTTAATCCATGCAGCCCATGAGTATCAGAGGAGCTGTCAGTGAAGGGTGTGCATCCTTGGAGGTTATTTCAGTTCTTTTCACAATTTACAGAACAATTAACCAGAAAGAAATGGTCTTCTTAAGAGAATGCAGTGACGACTTGTCTTTACCAGTTGAAATCCAGGACAGGGATCTGAGAAGCCAGAGAACATCCCCAGAAACATGGATATAAAACTATGCAAGAGGGAGGAGGAGTGCAACTCCAGACTCCAGCACAGGAGAGCTGACTCTGCTTTTACAGTGAGATCAAGGACAAATTGTCTACTGGCTTTGAATCAAACACTGGCTCAAAACTAAGATAATGGGAAAATTTCCTCTTTATTTGACTTTATTTTTTTTAAGTGTTTTTTATCTTGCTCATTTAAAAAGCCTCTGTTCTAAGAAGGTTTTTTTCCAGGATCAGAGATGTCTTGCATTCCTCAAGTGCAATTCACTCCCAATAAAACTCTCTATGTTCCATATCAACCATGAATGTTTCCAGATTGTAAACCTGACAGGTTTAACAGATTTATTCTTGTTTTCAATTAGTGTGAAGCTAAGACTGTGAGGTTAACATTTAGCATGCTGTGGAGACTGAGCAGCTCTTTCTGTGTCCATGACTTTGCTCTATGATGAAACTAAACTGGCAAAATAAACCAGGAAAATCAATTATTTCCTGAGGTCACTGAGGTCTACACAGTTGTGGTTTTGACTATCAGTGCAAGAAATAAAGATACAAAATATAAAACATATTAATACTTTCTTATTAAATTTGGGGTTGGGTTTTTTTAAAGTGTCCTATAACAAAATATAGTGCTGACTGGGGCCAAATTAAATCCTTTTCACTTGCCTGGTGAGAAGCCCTGGTTGTACCTATTTAGGCATTTGCTAAACCTCCCTTGAACAACAGAAGTATTTTGTTTGCATGTTTAATTTCTGCTTAGTAATCAAGGCTGTTTTAAGTATTTCTAGTAAGCTGTGTTTTGATTCTCAGTGGATAAACAAGCTGGGCTTTTATATAAAGCTTATATCTATAAAGCAAACACAAAATCTGATTCATTGTTCCAGTGTGGGAAAAATACAACTCACTATGAAAAATCGCACTAAGGGATTGATCTAGTTGTTTATCTGTTATTTAAGTCATAGACTCATAGAGTGGTTTGGATTAGAAGGGACCTTAAAGATCACCTGGTTCCAACACCCCTGTGGTAGGCAGGGAGATCAAGCTGCTCAACAAACATGCACATGAACTTATAACTAGGAATAAATTTTCTATAACACTTAAAAAAAAAAAATGATTGTCTGATATTGGGAGCATGTAGAAGAGCTTTGTAAAAAAAGTAAGGACTTGACTTAAACTTCAAAGTTAATTTAGTGCATTTAATACCACCTCCCCAGGCACAACTAGAGATGTGGAAGTGGCAATGTGAATAGACATGAATTAAGGAATTAAAATAACTTTGCAATAAAATTCTATAGCCAAACTGACCTTTGTTGATGGAAATCATTTGGCAGAGAGCTTAAAAACAGTCAGGTGGATCCAAGTGGTCTCACATTTGGGTCCCAAGGTTGCAGTTTGACTTCAAGAGTCAGTAGGCACATCCTGCGCTCAACAGCAGGACCTCCTCGCACCACTCTAGCCTAAATCTTTATTTCCATAAATAAAAGAATTATTCTTGCTTAAAGACTGTTGGCTTAGCCAGATAAGGCCAAATAAGACCATATTTATCTGGCTAAGAACTGATAATGTTTTTCTTATGCTTTGAGGCGGTCCTGTGTCAGCAAAACATGATAATTTTATTATTTTCCTCCCAGAAAGTCTATAGCATGTTTTTGTGTTCATCTCAGCAGACTGTGTTTAATGGGGTTCAGCACTGCCACAAGCTGACAGGACAGATTTCTGCTCTGGTGCCAGTTCATGCTCACTGCAGATGTATCTCAGGACCTTTAGAGGCCATGCCACCCTACCAAGCAATATATTTGTGTTCCTGGTGGGATAGGCAAGCTGCAGGTTTGGGTGTATTGGATTACTTGACATGGTTCAAAGGTCAATTCATGGAGAAACATCAGTGAAAATCTCCCCACAGTGATTCTCCTTCTCTTTCTTTTCCACCAACCGGGAGAAAACAAAAAAAAAAAAAAGAGAGGGAGGAGAATTTTCTGGCAACTGCACCCTTCTATTTAGAGGAGGTTCTGGTTTGCTTGTATTGAACAGTTCTTTGTTCTTTCAGTTTCTGCTCTGTTTTTCTCATTTACAGAGATTTCAGTAGTTTTACTGCTTTTGTAGCTAACTTATTGATTATTCATCACAACTATTATCTTTCATGGGGTCTCTTTGCCCTCAATTTAATGTATATACCAAAATTGGTTTACTGCAATTTCTAAGCGTCCATGAGAATTAGGCTATTTTTTAAGTAGCAGCACCAGTGCTCTGCTGAGTAATAAATGTCATTTTGGTTTGTGTGGCACCTGGAAGTAACTCTGTACTAAGAAACTGCTCTTACTACCTGCATTGTGTAGCAGCTGAAAAGTTGACACAAGATTTATTTCGCTTCCAGGAGTTATTATAAACACATCCTTTGTGTAAGAGATTGAAATATTTTGAATTAACATGTGAAATATTAAGTAGAGAAATATTAACAAGTTAGTAGATGATTCTTTACTCTTACAGATGTGTGAAATATGAAGTACCTGAACATGCTCAAAAAAAATCATAGTTTTGTGTACAACATTGACTTAAAGGACTTGATTTCATCTTTTTCTTTCACATACACTGGCAGCATTTTTGAAACAGCTCTTTCACGTCAGCTCTGTACATAATTGTTCTGTTTTGGCTGGCAAGTATTATTTGCTGAAATACCACTTCTTATCTTCCATCTCTTTGCTGGCTCTTGTCCACTTTTCAGCTACTCCTCTGCATCTTCTGACTTGCTGGTTTCTTTGAGAGACGATTTATAGTGCTTTAGATTGTCTTGTATGCTGTGCTTTGGGTTTTTTTTTTTTGTGGGTTTGTTTTTTTTTGTTTTTTTTTTGTGTTTTGGGTTTGGTTTTTTTTTTTAAGTGGATGTCCCACTGTTGTTTTAGCAAGGAGCATTCAAACTTTTTGTGAATAAAATTGGAAGTGGCTCTCAGTGGGTTATAACTACGTGGCACTCATGAAGGAATAAGATTATTTAGTTCAGAGACATAGCTCTTAAGACATTAATAAAGATTTTCTTCTTATATGAAAGAAAAGTTTCCACGCTTACATTTTAAACTGTTTTCCTTACTGTTTTCATTGTTACCATTCTGTAATTGTCAAATGACTCTAAGAACAAGAAATGTTTCCTACTTTCTTTTGCAGGAAATAGTACAGAACACTGTCTCCATGAGGACAGTAAGGGATTGTAGTAATTTTTCTGCTTTATTTTAAAAAAGCTGGTTTTAATAACAACCTGGAATTACCCATGTATAGTCCATCAAGGCTTTTATGATCTTCAAAACAGGGAAGGCTTTTTGTTCCAGTGACTTTTGTGGAGTCACATACCAGAGTGATGAGCATCAGAAACCCTAGAGAGGCAGGAAGTCAGATGTCCTATAAGGTTAAATTCTTTTTTTCTTTGGGCTGCCTCTTTCTGTAGAATATACCACGATGTGGCATTAGCTCCAACTCTCACTTTTAAGAGGAAGTGGAAATTATTACGATTATTTCAGGCTGTATAATTGTTGTCCCTTGTTCTAATTTCAGGTTTTACATGTGTCGTTAAGCTCACCAAGACAATTTCTGTTGCGAGATCTAAATACAACTTGATCACGGAGCATTAAAAACATGATGATGGTTATTTGGTTAGCCACCAATTTCCTTTCTCATGCTCTCAGTCTCAGATTACTGAGCTTTCATCTGGCATTCTCAGACATGCTCACTAATTGTCCTGCAGCAGACAAATAAAGAGCACGTTTTACAAGGGACGTGTGCGACGTACTAACTAATGTCAATTCATATGTTGCCTGGATACAGATCTTATTTGTGTTTAGGGTTATTTAATTAACTTCTTAATTGTAATGAGCAGAGAATTGAAGCATGCAGTCCAAAGTCCAGTCAATGCAAAAGCTCAATAGACTGAATTTTGGCTCAGACACCCACTGCTCTGGTCATCAACTATATCGTAGTTGTAATGATGCCTCAAGTTTTAACTTTTATATTTGCAGATTCTGTGCTGCTTTAGTGTGCAGTTCTGGGCTTCATATGAGGGGATGGTGAGCTCTCTGCACAGAGCAGGGAGACAAAACAATTCCTTCTCCAGCTGGGCACCAAGGACAAATGATCCAAATCTCAGCCCAGGAGCACAAACACCGTGGGCTGAGGAGAGAAAAACAAGCAGGGTGGGACTGCATG
>WEZZ01024787.1:313675-325768 GCA_013400585.1 Chloropsis cyanopogon | reverse complement strand
TTGTTGTTGTTGTTTCACTTAGGGTGATACAGGTTACATTTTTCATGGTAATTTGACTAAGTAAATACGAGATCAAAGCATTTTGTTGCTGTCTCAAGATGTTGGTAAATTACAGCAGAACCAGGGTGTGGAACAGATGGGAGATCTCTCTTGTTTGGCAGGTGGGGGATTTCTCTGCAAATGGAATCCTTCCAGCTCAGCTCTGTGGCACTGCAGCATAACAGTAAAGGGCAGAGTATGGACATCTTCCAGCCTGTCTTCCTGGGAAAACAATGAGAAGGAATAACCAGCTCATGCTCAAGAAAATAAAGTGATCTGCTAGACAGGGNGTCAGAAAAAATATCTGAAGGTATCAGAGTAGCTGAGAAACAACGTGATGCACTATGTCCAGTAAGATTTTCACTGGGAGATATTTGACTGTGCTGTGCTGAATTATTAGCTTGCTAAATTGATATTATTTCCAGATAATAACGTTGCACAGAAAATCCATCCTGTTTGGAGAAGAAAAAGTAAGGTTTCTTGTAAATGTATTGGTTTTACGAACAGTATTTTCATTTTAAGTTCTCTCTGGCTTTACTTTAAATTTTATGGAGTAACAACAAATCTCCGTGTGGGTTTGTTTCCCACAGGTCTTGTTACAGAAGTGATTAAACACAGGGGCACTGCAGTTCAGTTCCCACCTGTTAAAGTTTAATCTTTAGCCACTTAGTTGTTCTGTGACATGCTTTGGACTGCTAATGCTGTAAAGCCACATGGCATCTCTTAAAATTAATTTGTAACAAGCTAATAGAATACATCTGAAACACCAGGTAGAGTAAAGACCTAGAAGCTGTTAATGTGACTAATTACTGCCTCAGGCTCAGCTTAGCTGAAAGCTTGAGGAGCTTGTGGTTAGACCTAGCTGGTTTGCAGGATGCTCTAGGGAACTGAGAGCTTCAGATAAGGCTGCTTTTTATGGCATTTCTCATTTAAAAAATCAAAACTCAACAAATCTATTAACAACTTGTGATACAAAAGATCAGTGGGGTTCAAAATCCCAAGAAAGGAATTCCAGTTCAGAACCAAGCTGCTAGAGCAGGATACATTACAAAGGGCCCTGGATGGGTATTCAGAGTGAATTCCAGTGAAGATTATTGCAGTAGCTACTGGATTCTGATAATCAGAATCTTAGAATAATTAATAAAAAATAAAAATCAAGTGAATTATGATGATATCTTTATGCCTTTGGCAGCAGCAAAGATATTGGGTACAAGATGTTGGACAGTATTAACTCCAGGGAACTGAATGCCTAGAGAGGCTATGCAACGTGGACCATTTGANTTGCCAACATGGAGCAGATACCATGCCTAGGCAGCTGCAATGTTTGCTTTAGTTGCATTTCCAAACCTTGGTCCAGAATAACTGCAAAGGCACACACACGTGTGCCAAATCTACAGGAGGCTGAAAGAACACCCTGGCAGCCTGACTGCTTTTGTAGCAGGGTTATTTCGTGGCTTTTTTTTGGCTGGTGGCTCTTAATAATTTTTGTTCTGCAGACTACTCCAAGAAGATAATCCTACTATCAAAGTCATAGCATTTCATTATTTTTGAATTTTACCAAGAGCTGGTACCCAGAGAGGGGCCACTGGGAGTTGTTTGTTCGATGGTGCCTGCAGCAGGGTGAACAGCTTCTTTTAAAGATGTGTCCAAATATCCAAGCTCCCTTGGGAATGAAAGAGCACACATTGCTGGGGNNNAAAGAGCACACATTGCTGGGGACAAATATAGAACTCCTTATCAGAACTCTGAATCTCACTCTGGCCCCAAAGGAGCAGAGGAAGGTCTAACTCCAAGAGAGAGATTTTTTTGGGGGTAAGGGTTGTACTCAGATGGGTTCTCTGTAGCTGGAGGTGTCTTCTAAATAGAATTGAGAGGTGTTATTGCCTAACACCAGGGAAACTGGACAGGAAGGGTGTCCAGTGGGACATGCTCCTCTCTTCTTTTGTTTGTTTTCTGCAGTAGAGCTTGATTAATCAATTAGAGTCCATCTTGTGCAGTTATTAGACATAATGGGAAGTAAACAGAGATGTGAAAACCAAGGCAGAAGAACAGAATATGGGAAAGGACACAGTCTAAAGTTCAGACACAAAAGGAATGGTGATAAGATGCCAGTGCAGAACTGTACCTGCTGGAGAAAACAGAAGTGAAGTTCTACACTGAGGTACAGCAGGTCAGCTCAGCATGCATTGCCAACTGCAGTTATCACCCACAGGATAGAAAATCATCATTGTTGTTGCTAAACAGCTGAAAATAAATTGAAAGCCAGGTGGCAACAGGGCCATGAAACAGTCTCTGTAATAATTCTGATATGCCCACCACTCTCCTGAGTCTTGTGCATATTAAGCAGGCCAAAGCAAACACAGATAATTACCCAGTAAAACCACCCAGCATGAGGGGTGGCTGCTGATTCCATCTGAGCTGCCTGCTGCAGGCTCAGGACACCAGCACCCTGATGTCAAAAGGAGAACCAGCTAATCTCTGAGCAGGACATTGCTGGATAAGAAACCACATAATATGTGACCTAGAAAAGACGATGTTTTTCCACCCAGCCTCGGAAAACATGAAAGCAGAGCTCTTAAGGCAAAGGATAGCAACCAGTGCTTCCAGGAGAAATGAGGAATATTAAAATTGACTTTTTTATGCTTCAGCTCAGTTTGAGAAAGGATCTTGCTGTGCTCTTTTTGCTGTTTTATGGGGTTTTTTGAGTTTTGGTTTGTGGTTGGCTTTTTTTTTTGAAGGCACACCCCAAGACTGTTATTAGTGGAAATACAGGGCTCAGTTTCTAAGAGAAACAGAGACTCTGCTAAACACTCAATAAACTGGAGTCTTGTGCTGTTGTCTGCTGCCACACTTTAATATTTGCACAGTCATGGCGAAATTTTGAGAAATACAAATTATATTACTGACAGATGGAATTGTTTCTGTTTAAGGACAGATGCTTTTTATACAGCTTTTATTTAAAACTATGGATTTTTTGAATGCTTGTTTATGGAAATTGAGAAGAGCAAATTACCACTTTCCTCATAAAAATGTGTTTTTCTCAGTCAAATCTATTTTTCAAGAACTTCATACGTTTATGCAACGTACCGTGTAACTAAATTAATTACACAGCCAGCATTTTTATGATATTCAAATGCCATTTGGGGAGAAGAAACACTTGCTGAAATAACTCCAAAAATCCTTGGACATACTTTTTTTTTCTTACAGATGCATAAGTCTCCCCATCCCTTCTAATAACAAAGATATCACAGCAAAACTTTTAATGAAGATGCTTTTTTTTTTTTTTTTGTAGTTACTATAATAGGACAGCAGCAAGGTGTGAAGGAAACTCACTCCATCATTGAGATATGAACAGTGGGAGGATAAATAAAATAAAAAATATGGATTTATCATAGTTGTTGTCTGGGCTTCATCTCCCAAGACACTCTCTGTGCCTTGGAGCTTGGTCTCCAGCATCTAACTGGAATTCTGGTGGATGTCAGCTCTCAGTACCATAGCACAAGGTAGCCAGGTGCAAATGCCAACTTTGAAGGTGCTGTGCTGCATCAGACAGGAAAATTAAGTGAAGAAAACATTTCAGATAAACTGAAAAAAAAAATAATTTTTTAAAAGAAGTTTCCTTTTTGGTTTTCCTGAAAATTTATTTTTAAAAAATGACTTTCACTGCAGAGAAATTATCAGTTTTGGGGATGCAACACTTTTCTGTTGTGGGGTTACTCAGGAAAGCATTTCTGTCTGGCTCTAAAAATGCTATTCATCCCAAAAATGGAATTGTGTCCCTGCTACGTGAGAAGTCCAGTAACATGTCTTAGGTAGCACAGTTATTTGTTACCACCCCTCTAGCAGAAGAAAGATGTTTTTATGAATTTTAGCTGACATCAGCTTTATGCATGAGAAGCCCAAGATCAGAATGAAACACTGCTGGCAAATTTCATTAGAATGGGAAGGTGGCTAGGTGTTCTACTATCTTTCTTGATTTTGTATGATAAATGTGGGTTTATGTTGTTGGCTTATATACTTTTTTTTATATAAACCACAAGCTTTGCCTGGCTAAGCTTAATTTCAGTGAGATCAGCCACCTCTGTCTTTCAGGAAAAAAACCCCAAACCAATTCCACTCTCTAGATCTAAGAGGATCCAATCAAGGGCTAATATTAAATTTAGCTTTCCACCACGAGGCAAGCAAAATTCAACACAGCTGAGCCATAAAAAAAAAAATCTTCCTATGACTCTCACAAGCTTCAACAGAATACGTGGCTGAAGCCCAGTTTTAAGGTGCATCATCAGGGTAATTTGCAATATGTGTGCAGTGTTTACCAGAACACAAATATATAAAAGATAAAGCAGGCATACAAAAGATAAAACCCACAGACAATTAGTTCAACTGGGCTGCCTGAAAGCTAAACATTTGCAAAGATATACATTGCAAGGCCAGTCATTTCAGAGCACAGCAAATGGAAATTGGATTTCTAGTTTTAGAATGGCCATCTCTCATCCCATTGTATTGATTTGATGGGTGCAAGGAGCAGGCACAGCCTCAGCAGTAAATTGGCAAAGGTGAAACAACCCAGGTGATGTGGAAGGGAATGACAGTAATTGCCAGAGGGAAAGGTGAAACAGGTGATGGGTGAGCATTTGATGTGTGTTCTGGGGAGGAGTGCTTTGCTTTCTCTTTTCCCCTTTCCCTTCCAACTCTCTCCTGCCTCATTCTTTTCAGGAAGATGGCAGAAGACACACTGAATTTTTTTATAATAAATGTTGACAACAAGCCATGCTTAGTACAAGACAGGGGAAGGTGGCCTTAGCTACACAGTGAACCTTTGGCTTGGCTCCTCAGGTGAGCACCCTCTGCCCACAGCAGGAACATGAAACCTGATATTTCCATCAGCTGCCATTCCTTTCTCCTCTTAGGAAACTCAGCTTTTCTTCAGGGAACGTGGGGCCAGCTGTGATTGCAGGATGCAGACAGTGAAGTCAGGGCCCATTTTATGCCAGTATTTCCCCATTGTTCAAGCTCATCAGCAAGTTCCACTTGAGTTATCTGCCCTTCTTGGGTGAGGTAGTCTTTGTAGCAGCCCAGGTGCCATACAGATGGTGAGTCTGATCTTTTGATGTGAGTTTTATAACCCTGATGGTATTTTTAGAGCTGTTGTCTTACCTCTGATCTCAAGAGGATGTTATTTTATCTCTTCTTTAGGACTGGGAAAAATGCAAACTCAGTGTGAAATGCCTTCATTCTTGTGCCTTGTAAGAGAGATTCTAGAGAATAGTTTTCAAGAGGACTTTGGTACCTTTAGCTCTCACTCCTGCTCTACTTGCTACTCTACTCAGGTTCTTTATAGAGGATACATTTTATTTTCCTCTGTATGCACACATTGGGACGGCTCCAAGGCCAGTAAGAATGTTTTTAATTCCAGAGTGATTGAGGTATTTTTCATCTGTGTTGAATACTGTGTCTTTTGTCTGAGAATCTGTCTGATGTAGCCCTTTCTGCTTGGGAATATTAAATATACTTGGAAGCAGATAGGTTGTTATTAGCTGAAGTTTTTTCTCAACATTTGTCATTGGATTTTCTAACTCTGAGGTTTTCAGCAAAGTCTGAGATGTTGGTCTTGCTCTTAAATAATTTGATAATTGACTAATCTTCTTTGTACCAGTTTTATTTAGAAATGCCAAAGTTGAAATTACTTAAATTTGAGAGGCCCTATGAGCATCTGTGGACTTTGAAAAATTGCTTCTGGTCTCATGGACTTGTTTTCACTTTAGATATCATCAGCACATTTGAGGGGGGTATTTTCTGCTGTCTGTCTACAGGGATATCAAATGCACCCAGAGAACAGGATAAATGCTTGCAAGTCTTCTATTGAGCATGAATAAGAGAAAGAAATCATTCTAAATTAAAATGTGCAAAACAAATTATGCTTCTCAATGCAACTGGAACCATGCTCAACATTCAGCCATGCGGCAATCTCTTCCTCATTATGGAGTATAATCAATATATACAGCACAAAGTCTAGTGAATTTAGTAGTATAGGATGAGGGATCTCATGAGTAGCCTTTTCTTTGCAAAGAACAGCTCTATGTCACTTTTGACAGATCTTGCATTAAAAAGAACAAATTGGAAAAATCTGTGTGGAAGAAAGTGTCTTTGAAGTGCACAGCTCCAGTTTGCATTTCTTTCTTTTTGTTTGCAAGCTCAAAAACGCAATTCTAAATCAAGCCATAATTCCCTTTTCTGTCATACAGAAAAAAAAAATGAATTAATGGTTATGAACTTTCTTGCTGTTAATTAAAGGGTCTGAGACAGAATCCCCAGAAGTTCTGAGTGGACACGTGTCTGTTTACAAGCTTGTAGTTGGTCTCCACCTATGAAAGGGGATGGCAAAGAATCCCAACAGCAACCCTCACCCCCAGGCTTTGTAGATTACTGGATCAGGCTCTGACCTACACAGCACTGTAAATATAAAGCCTGGTAAATATAAAGGCCTGGATCCAGGAAAAAAAAAGTTGTATGCAAAGTTGAGTGGGACTCAATTGTCAGCTTTGCTCGTGGGGCAGAGGCTACATTATTTTCCTTCATGTCTTACCTAAGTGCAGAAACCTCCCTGCCTGAGTTTTGGAAGTGAGTGGGGTTTATTTTACTCTGCAGCAGGAGTGGGATTATTTCAGCAGGATCTCTGTTCTGGTTTTTGGTTTAGCTCCAGATGCCACAGACTCTACCCAATGGCATTTCTCTGGATGTCTGCAGAACAGCAACAACTTCTAAACATCACATGCTTTTGAAACTTTAGGGAAAGTTTTAGGTTTTGATAGCCAAGACCTTGATTTCACAGAAGAGTAATAAAAGAAAATGCTGCTTCTTTCTCTCAAATACAGCCACAGTTGGAGTGCTTTTGGATCAGACCTGGTTGTGATTCCTGTGCAGCAGAGTAGAAATGCCACCTTCTTCTCACAGCTGTTCAAGGTGGCGTTATTCTGATGGACTGCCTCCCACAAAAGTGTTGGTGTTAGGAAGTGGAGGGGGAAATGGGAGATGTGAGAGAGTGTGGAGGAGTAGTTTGTGTAGTGAGAATATCTTGGGAAAGAGAGACAGCAGCTCCAACATCAGCAGCAGGGACAGAGACAGCAAACAGGAGAACGCACGCCCAAGGAAAGAGGCCTCTGTTACTGGGGACAGGTGGGCTCCAAAAAATGAAAATCTCTCTGGCCTCTGTGGACCAGAATAAAGTGGAGATTCAGGTGCCAGGACAGAAGGAACAGTGGGGCAGAGACCTGCAGGATCCTGCCATGCCAGAGACCAGGAGGTGCTGCCTGGGAGGGGACTGCTGTGGGATGGGACAGTGCAAGTGAAGGGGGAGAAATTTTACATGTTAACTGGGACAGCAGAAGAGGCAAAGATCTGGAGGACACAGCACCTCTGGGCAGGGGGAAGGAGGCTTTCTAACCAAAGTTGGTTTGGACAGATGGGGAGTGTGGAGGAGAGATGGGAGGAAGGCAAGGAACCTCTCTGGCATGCTGCAAGCTCAGCCTACAGAAGCTACAGAGTGTGTGACCCTCTTGTTAACTTCATTTCACAATGTTCCCTGCATGCTTTGTGTGGCTTCCAAGTAATGCATGACATCAGAAGTCTTAATAAAAACCACCTGCTCGGTACATTTTATGTTCAACTCTGTTAAACTTCCCTAGTTCAAAATATCCAGTGCTATCTGGGACAGGAGGATAATGACTTTTTTTCTGAATTTGCTGAGCTTTGTTAAATGAGTTCTTTCCTTAAGGAGTAAAAATATGAATTTATATGCTTTAGCTCCACATTTTGGAAAATCACCTTTCAGCTGTTCAGATTTGTAGGCTGATAAAAACATCTGTCAAAATTAACTTCTGATCCTCTTCTTGAACCTAGTCTACTTCTGTCCATGTTCATGGCCTGTGTTTCAGGAGTGAAGAACTGACTCCTGTGCACCAGCAGAGTGCAGGGTGTAAATGGCCCTAGGTCTAGTGGGAGCTGTGTTCAGCACACCCCAGGAGAGCTCTTTAGGCTTCAGGTTGCCTGGAATCTTTCAAGCCAGACAAGAAGCAATGTTTATACATCCCTCAGCACAGGGAAAGAGCTGATGTGAGCCAGAGGTAATTAATATCAGCAATTAAGCTAGCTGTTCATTAAAAAAAAAATATCATTAGAAATAATTGCTTAGCTTTCCACTTTTGTGATCCAAAAATTCTCAGGCTGTGGTGTTCCTGTCTGTTAAAAACTAGATTAGGATCTCTCAAGACAAAACAAAAGAAGAACCATTCTTCTCTGGGCTACTTTGCAAAGTTTATTCCAGGCTTTGTTAAGCTGTGGCAGAGGTTCACTACAGTCTCAGTACTAAAGAAATAGGTGGAGTGGCCTGTCTCTTTTTGGGGAGTCTGAGCTTTCACCCCAGAATCAGCTCCTTGCTGTGGCTCCCTTGCTCTGCAGTTCATCTGTCACTGGTGACACTGGAGAACACTTCCCTGGAGGTAGATTTCTTTGTTTGGAGTGAACATAGCCATTTCCAGGGCTTTTTGAACCTCTTTTTGTTATAAAAAAAAAAAAAGTCAGGCACGAAGGCAGTTTCTGAAAACTTATTTTAGGACGAGGAAAGGGGTGATGACCCCAAGGCTCTGCTGTTTAAATCAGCAGAACCTCTGTGGAGCGTACGTAGGATTTAGGAAAGGGCACGGGCTCTGCTGGTTGTGTCACAAATTTTCCAGAGTGCTTTTTCTGAACAAGCCAGAAAAAGATTTGCCTGGAGGGACACATGAATATGGGGCACATGGATAGATTTTGAACAGAGAAGTTCTGGAGTTTCTGAGGTGTTCATTAGCTAACATGTGGGTACCATGAGAGGCTGGTGGAGGGAATGTGGAGTGAGGTTGATTTCTGTGCACTCTCAGTAGGGTGTGCAGGTTTGGGGGGAAATTGGAAGTTCTGAGACCACTTAAAATCTGCTGCCAGAGCTCACAGCCTCAGGCAAGAAGTGCCAGGGCCAAGCTGCAAACATGGCATTCAGTCTGGCAGTAAGAAGTGGATGAGGACAAGTTTCCTCTGGTTTCCTCTGAATTGCCTGAAGGGAGGAGACAGAGAAGTTCTCTCTGCCTGATTAAGGATTTCACATTCAAGCCTTTTGGAAAGAAATTGAGTAAATTCATCTTTATTTACACTAAGTTTATAATCAATATTGTTCTCCTTTTTCTGCCTTCATGCAAGTGTTCAAGTCTTCGACTCTTTTGAGGATGGACTGTGAAGGCATTACTAGATCTAGTAAAAAAAAAAAAATTTAAAAAAAGATTGTAAATAAATCTCTACACATAAAAGCCCCAGGCCTCTCTGGACACATACTTTTAAATCTATTTATTCACCTTTTCCCCTCTGTTTTCATATTTAGATAGGGATAGCTGTGGTGTAAAACAGAGCTATATATTTTTGTCTGTTAGGACATGAGAAAGGGCACAGTGCTCTCTGTTTCAGCAGCTGTTCTGAGGCCAGTGTGCTAACTGTATTTATTTATTAGTGGATTGTTTTGGTTAGACTATTTTTTCCCCTGCTGTATGTGCTGCTGCAATTGGTGGACATGCTTTCCCTTTCTTACATCAACAAAGAAATTGTCCCAAGATAATTTCATGGATTACTCCCTTTTAGCCTCTGAATTGTCCAGGTAAAGGTTTTTTCCTACGTGTTTCTTCATTCACCATCTAGCTCTGAATGCATTCTCTTGGCATGTGAAACAGCAGAAATATATGTCATGTGTTTTCTGAGGACATGAGCCATAACCCTCAGAAATAATTTGCTTCTTCTCTAGCCCAGAAGCCATTGCAGAAATTAAATCTGGATGAATAATGAAAATATATTGCAGTTAAAAAACAACAGTAGATTCTTTTTGACAGCAGCTGTGGTTTCCAATGCTTCCTTAATTTTCACTTACACGTATCTGAAGTTGTGATTAATCCAATGAAATATTCAAAACTGCCCAAGCAAATCTGAGTTTCATAAACAAGATTGATCTTAAAGTCTCATAAAGCACTCTGACAATCAGATCTAAACTTTCTTTTGTGATCTAGATAAGCATCACATATGTAATCTTCACATCTCCAGTTTCCAGGAGTTCTGGAGGAAGAATTTTCCTCCACTGGAAAACAGCATCTTTCTCTGCAGGGGCTTATTCATACCCAGAACAACTGGATTTTTTCAAACAATAACAAAAATGTGTTTCTTGCCTGTGGATTAAGAAAAAGCTCAAGATGAAGACTGGCTTCCCTGCTCCCTTCCTGTCCAAATTGTGAAGTGGGCCTGAAAAACAGGTTTTTTTCTTTCCTTTTTCTGAGCCATTCTGATGCTCTGTGGGCTTTCCTTAAAAAATGGAAGCTGTGAAAAGCTGGCTCCCTCTCTTCCAGCTGTTCAGCCCTAAAGATAAAACAAACACCATGAATATCACAATAAATCCTGAAAATAAAGAAAAAAAATCTAGAAAAACAATGGCAGGGGAAAAATGATCAGAAGCTGCGCAGCAATGCACAGATGGAAAAAATATCCTGGGGGTTCACAGGGCTTTTGGTGATTTTTCTTTTGGAGCCTGTCCTGTGACAGCTACTGGCAGAGGGTGGAGGGAGCAGGGAATTCACCTTACAGCCACAGGGCCCTGGGTATTACCTGCCCCACCCTGCTTTTAGGTCTCCAGAGGTAAAGATGGGGAGAAAATCACCAATTAGTGTATGAATGTACACCAGATTCTAGTGGATATTAAAATTATGGAATTATGCTGATTTTTCAATAATAGGTCCTGAACTTCCTCATGAATCTTGCAGCCATGGTTTGTTCCGGGTTTAAATTTGCCACAGCAAGGGATCTTCCACTTGCCGTGGATTTTATTTAGTGACTTTTATCACTGGGGCTCTGCTTCCCCTGTGCTTGTTCATAACAGGTTTGTTGCATAAACAATTCTATTTTTGAATAGGACAAGCATCCACATAAACATTTCAGAGACAATAGAATCTGAGGTTGTAAATAGATTCTTGTGACCTTATTAAGATGAAGAGAATTTTGGGTTGAGAAGAGGAAAAGCTTGTGATCGGGCAACGGCAGTTTACAGTAATAACTAAAGAAAACAGAGAATCACTGTCAGCTTGATTATTTTGGGAGTCTTTCTGCTCAATGGTGCCTCTTTATGACAACCTCTATTTCAGGACAGGATACATAGTTCAACCTAACTAAAATATAGAAGCATCATAACTAAGGAAAATTTGTGTTCAATTTTTACTTGCTGTATTATTCAAAGGAACAGGGCTACAAAAAATTAATTCAGCAATGCAGAAATTGAACTCAAAATGGCTGTTTTGTGAAGGATCACAAATACCAGGATTATTTGTGTAACTTAGTCCCTATCAACCTAAAAGATGGACTGAAATTTTGAGAAGGTTTTAGTAACTCGAGGTTGTTCCTGTTACTAATTAACCCTGCAAGCAGCACCAAAGATCACAGCAAAAGCTATTTAGTGCCTCCAACTTTCTAATGTGTAAATGTTTGATTGTTTGTTTCCTGGCCTCATGTTGTTACCAGCGTTGTGTTTCTCTCCCTTATGCTGCCTGTGATGAAGATAGAATGGGTAAATAAACCTGAGAGGAGATGGAGCTGGGAACAGCTTGGATGTGTCAGTGCTCATTTAAGTTAGTCAGCCAGCTGCTCTTCCACCCCAGCTCCTTCTTCTGCCCTCTCTTCTCCCCAGAGCAGGACAGAGATCCCTGCTTCCTGCCTGACTGAAGAGAGGGGATTATGTCATTCTAGTGGCCAGATGGCCTGAGCACAAAATCCACTCTGTCAGCCCTGATGGTCTCCAAGGGAAGCTCCCCCTCCTCAGGGCTGGCCCTGCCCGGCCAGCGAGGAGCACGGAGCTGCAGACAATTCCAGAGGCTGCCCTGGATCTTTGCAGGCAGCACTGGCTTTGCAGAGGGCTCTTCTGACACCTCCAGTGCGTGGCTGCTCCCTGATATCCCAGCACAAATGTCTGAGTTGGAAAAGATGTGTCTGCTAAGGAAGGCA
>WEZZ01024787.1:268819-313570 GCA_013400585.1 Chloropsis cyanopogon | reverse complement strand
GGGTCAGATTCTATCCAGGTAGGAATGCTCGGCTCCTCCCCTGGGCGGGGCCTCTCCCATGGGATGATGGCATTGTATCAGCCAGGCAGGGACACTCAGTGGCCATTAACAGGAGATAATTAATAATTAATGGCCCATTAACAGCACAGATCTCCTGGAGGGAGGGTTGGCTGTGGGAGAGATAAAGAAAACTGCCCAATGAACAGCAGATGACTGCCCCAGCTCTGACAGATGGGAAATAGAACACACATCCCCAGCCTAAGACAGCAAAGATGCAGGGACACAAGTGACATTGTGCCACCACCTAAAGCACACACACATGTGCATCCCTGCCATCCTTAGGCTGAATTTTGGCTGCAATGCCTTTTTTTGGCATGTCAGCATACCAGAGACAGGGTTTGGTGTGCAGGGATTTTATCTTGCCCTAACCCTTGTTGTTCTTTTGTACGCACAGGGCAAGCACAGCACATTGGGAAACTAAAGTGAAAGCTGGAGGTGATTTTAATTCAGTGAGAGCCACTTCTGAGAGGAAGGCAAATGGAAATAAAGCACAGAGAACTATAGGGGACTATTCTTTCTATTTGTGTCCACACCACTGAAGCTGGTTTTCCCGAGATGCTGAATTACATCTTCAACCAGGATGTTTGAACTCTGCTTCACTGACATCAGCCTTGTCTTGTTGCCCTAACTTAGGGTTTGGCTCACTGCTACATCCCAGCCCTCAATTTAACAGAGGCTTTTCCTCTTCTAAAATTTACTTGAGTGTTGGTGTGAAGATGCTTTGGAAAGAAAGGCTTCTGACAGACCTTGAGTCTGCTGCCCAATTAGTTCTCTTTTTAAGGGAGCTTTGCAAATTTTAATTACAATATTTCTACAAAATCCTTGAAGTATTATTTCATGCATTTTCTTACTTTTCGAGGGGAAGGAGTAGCTGTGGCTCAACCACAAAACCAAAGATGTTTGTTTAAAAAACATATAATAGATTTTCTGCAATCCATATCCACATTCAGTGGGGATACAATGTATTTTCTAGTCTGTTTGCATGGCTGGTGATGTGTGATGGAAGCTTGAGCTGTAAATGAAATTCATTCCTAAAAGAATAGGTGACAAGGCAGTGTAAGATTTAATTCCCGTTGCATGAATCACTTCATTTGCACAAGTCTCTTTGCACTTGATTGGACATACTGATATTTTAAATGCATTACAAATTTAATCAAAAGCACTAAATAAGACACAGAACATTGAAATTTCATCCAGGAAAACATCTGGGACTAGGGAGGGGAAATTATTCTTGCATAGAAACTAAAGATTCTATACTTTCATAAATTAATTGCATAAACAAAGGCATATTGAAGCTCCTCAGGAGATGATGTGGAAGGTCAACCCTTGGCATTTCCCAGATTGCAAATCAATGCATTGATCTGAATAGACTTTTGTATTTAAATAACTTCTAGGGTGGCTCCATTGGACTTTTCCCTCTGCAGCCTGCTAGCAGTGCTGAAATGAGATCGAGAGGATTATTCCCACGTGCAGAGTTGTTCAGAGCTGTGTTATCAGCTTTGGGGGGCTGAAGGTTCACTCCTGCAAAGTTCATTCACACAGACACATCCATCACCCTCTGAGGAGCTACAGCTCAGAGAGGAGCAAGGCCTTGAAGGGAGGTTGACAATAAAATGATTGTTTTACTGTCCAGATAAAACCCCCTGGAGGTATCTGAAGCTATGTTCCTTAACTTCCTGCATAGCCCACGATCTTCCTCGTGTTTATAAAATGGGTTCTCTCCTCTTGAAACCAAACAACAAAACACTTCTTTTTTTTTTTCTCTCCAGATTTGCTCCATATGGAAAACATCATAGACTAGGACAAAAGCGAGAAAGATTAGAAGATGCAAAAGTTGAAAATTCTATTTAGGTGACTAGATAATTTCAAATATTTCAGAAAGGGCTATCTCCACCACCCACTCTATATTTCTCCTACTTCTCTACCGATTTTTTTCCCCACAACAATTTTAAATAGTGACTGAAAAGATTAAAATAAATCAGAGAAGCATAATGAAATATGTAATCTTCTTTCTTACTGTGTGTGGAATCTGCACAGTTACATTTATATGTTAGGATACCATTAAAACAAAAATTTGAAGGTGAAAACATCAAAAACCTCATCTTTGACATTGTTCAATGAAATCCCAGGTGTGCAGTGCATGTTGAAAGAAATAATTTGGCAAGTTAATATGAATAAAAGGTGGTGAGTTTACTTGCAGCAAACCTGATCAAAATTTTCATTCATTGCTTATGAAACATTAATTAAAAAACATTATCATACTGTAAGAGAGTTATATAAAACTTAAATATTCCTGAGTAACTTCTTGAACTCTAAAAAAAAAAACCCCAAGATACTGTGGCTGCCAATATTTCTGACTGGATTTTTCTTAAATTCTTACGCTAGAAGCCTTTTCTTGATCTTTTCCACTCTTTTCTCAGCTGAGGTGTCAATACTGAAGTGTAAATTAGGAAGTAAATTCTAGGTCCTGAATTATTCTGAATCAGTATGAGCAGTTTCTTGTCCCAGAGGCTTGTACTATCTGAAATCTAGGATGAAGAAATATTCTAATTTACAGAATAATAATTCTATAGGTTAATTTTTTCATTACCATAATTCACGTAGCAGAAAATAGGTCTATATGTCAATATTGTTTTGAGCACAAATCCAAAACACAGTCCCGTACCAACTGCTGTGAAGGAAATTAACTCTGTCCCATTCAAAAAAGATATGTTTTAAAACAGGTCAGTCCTTCATTTACTTTGATGTAGCAATATTCAAACCTTTTGCATTCAGCTCTGATGATACAAAAAGTATAACTTTAAAAGTTGTTTATTATTTTAGCTTGATTTGTTTTGCACAGAAGAGCAAACAGGAAAAAAATCCCAGCTTGAGTTTCCATGAGGTGTGGAGTATCCCATCCTTTTTAGTCTTTTATTTTTTAAATTTGGACACGAATGAGAGACTTCTATCAATATCTGAACAAAATGCCCAAAATCAGGATAGGATTTGAAAAACTTAAAGACAAGTTCCTGCTGTTCTGGTCTGACACATGACTGAAGGACAACATTCTGTCTATCTTCCTCTTATGTTAAGAAAAAAACATTGAAAGCTACATTTTTCATAAATAAAGCTGGAAGGAAATTGGCCTGAACGAATCAATGGAACAGACGTGTCACCTTCCATTATGCAGACAAAACAAATAGCTGTGTTTTGTGAAAAAAGCTATCAAATTACCAGCTACACAATGCAAAAATGCTCCTGTCTAAATGGGCAGGTTCCCAGCACCTGTGGTAAGCTTGGTGGATGCAAATCTGATTCTTTCTATGGTTATGTGCTGACTCTGTGCTCCTTTGGTACTGAATAGTTTGGTTTATAAACGTCGTCCAAATCCTGAGATGTTTATTTAAATTTACTCTCTAATAATCTTATTGAAATGAGGCAATGCAAAAAAAGCTGCTGTTTTCGTTGTACAAAGGCAGTGAGGATCATCAGATTTATTTGTTCAGGTTTCTGTTTATTTTCCTGTCTGTAGCAGATTTTTTTAGAGGGGGAAGTTTGCTTTTAAAGCAGGAGAAGTCAGGAGCCATCCTTTTATCTAGTTTAGAGAGATGAACAATGAAAAATGGATTCATTGAAGTCTGGTTAAGGACCTGGTTAAAATTCTGGCTTTCTCTAACAGAAGGGAATGTGTTCTATAACTGACTTTCTTGGATTTGATCTAACAAATCCGTCAAAGCAAATATACAAGTCATTTCCTTTTGCATTTGTAATAGAGGCTGCTCGAAAGCTCATACTGAACTTCTGCCACAGAAAGCTTTCTTGCTGGAGTTGCAGTGTTTAGGGTGATAGGAAACCCCTCAAGCCCTGTCTGTTTCTGGAAATGTGAGCATCTCATTGCATTTTTGGTTCAGTTTAGTTCAGGTGTGTCAGTCTTGGGGTACAGGGAGAATTCCATCTCTTTTAGGGGTGTTCTGTCTTTCCAATTGCTTGCAGTTACACACAGTAATTTCCTTTTCTTCCAGCCCTCTCACTGTGATGTTTATAAGAAATGTTAAACAGATGCTTTCTTTAAAATCCAGAGGTGAATATATTTGCAACACAGGTAAAGCAATTCCTGGGAATGCTCTGTGCTCTTGTTTTTTGGTGTTTGATTTTATTTTTTTAAACTCCTGAAAACCTTACAATAGTCCATAAGCGGTTTTAACAAATTTTGACATCCTTTAGGGATAGATGTAAACATCTTTCAGTCAGTCATGCTTTTAAACTCTGAAAAGAAAATAAGACTGTTAAAAGAGGTGGAAAGGCTCATTGAATAAAGAGAAACTCCTTAAAGAAACCCAATGGAAGAGCTAAGTCAAGTGAGACAGACTGGATCCAGTCCATTAAGCTATCCATTCCTTCATTCTAGATTTTAAAATACTAACAGTTAGATATTAAAAAAAAAAAAATCAACTTTTTTAAGCCTACGACATTAAGAACCCATGGAGTAATTCCTGCCTGCACATGCCAGCCTATGAGGTTTAATTCAGTTCTTTTGCCTGTTTAATTATGATCCTATAGTATTTTTCTGACAGGATCCCTGCTTCACTTGATGAACAAGATAGGTAGCATTAATTTAGCAACCTTCATTTAATAATTTGATAATCTTAATTGTTTGGCATGAGGCTTCTTGCACCCCATTACTAAAACTCTGAAGAAAAATAATTATTTTTCCCCTAGCTTTTTTTGGCAGTGCCTGTCACTGAGTTTTGAAGCACTGCAAAGGCTTTCTTCTAGCTTCACACCAAACCCATGAGGTGAGGGGATGATGCAGTCACCATTTTAAATTAAAAATAAAAAATAAAAATTAAGCCCATGGCTTCACTGAGTTGAAATTACACATTTGTTTTTAATATGTGAAGCCTGCATTTTTTCAGGCTCCTGGCTGCTATATCAGGATTTTATCATTTCAGTGTCCGCATGTGAGTTGCAGCTAGGATTTCTGCAGAATAAAATATTTTACGTACATAAAATTAAAGCACAGTATTCGTGACTACTGTAAAAATGTATATTTTTAGTGATCACTCAGTCATTGATGAACAGACTTAAAATCCATGTTTTGGTCAATTTTCACTTGCTTTTTCTGCCAGTGCAACTCTCTTTTAATTTGGACCCAGCCAAGAAACATTGTCCCAAATACCTGAATATTTTCCTGAGCTTCATGAACTTTTTAATTAAATCCCAGCTGACACATCTTCTCTCCACCTTTTTCCTTAGCACCCAAAACCTGCACTGGTCACCCATGCAAAACTCAGCAATATTTCATTTCAGAAAGCAGATGTTCTTTCCACAGCACAAACTGATCAGTGTCCCAGAAGCCCTGGTCCTTCCCTGGCTCTCAGACTGGGGGATTACTGAAACATCAGAAATTCTTTCTCTTTGTGGATTATTGAAACATCAGAAATTCTTTCTCTTCAGTGGTCTACTCATTCCTATGGAAAGCATTAGGGTCTCCTTGGCCAGCCCTGGTGCCTTTTCTCCCCTTTGTCCCATCCTTCTCTCCCAAACCTCTCTTTTCCTGCCCAAAAATATTTGGTCTTTATTTTTGCTGGGTTATTTTGGCACTGAAATGCATTCATTTGGAACAGTTACTTGCTGACAGGGCTGGAAGGTGGGGGAATGGAGAACTTTGGTGAGTAATCTCGTGTGACTTTAATCCTCTTTTCTCAGTGATGGAAGAGCTTTGGTGGGCACCTGGCATCCAGCCAGGACCAGCCCACCCTCCAGCAGCTGGAGATGCTGGCCATGTGCTCAGTGCCAGCAGCTTTGACACTTTTCACTGCAAAACTGAAGGGAATTTTTGCTGAGCTCGTACAAACCGGTTTTTCAAGTGGTTTTTAGGTGGTTTGAGTCAGACTGCAGCTCAAGGACATGACACACTGTGCCTGCCTAACATGGGCAGACCTCTTCTGTCCTGCTGTCAGTCTCAGCGTTTCAAAATGTTATGAATGCTTCAAAACACCAAAACGACCTGAGAGTGTCACCTTTTTTAAAAATTTAAACAGATGGGGAGTGGAGGGAGTCAAGTTAACAGCAAGAATTTCACTGACTTTGTGCTTAAGGATGACCAAATTATTTTGGCTGAAATGTCCAAACACATTCAGCCTGAGGCATAGCCTGAGCATGGAGAAGTTGAGTCTTAGTGGCTTCAGTTTTTTATGAGTTTCCTGGACTTCAAACAGGACCATATAAATAGGAAGTATTATGCAATCTTAATAATAGGCTGCGTTACCAATTTGCTCACAACGAACCAGTCAGCATAACTGAAATTCCTAGGTGTACTGTGGTTATTAAAAATTAGTGCTCTGTGACTTGCTGCTGGCCTTCCAGCATAAATATATTGGGGGAAAAAAAAGGGGAAAAAAAAGGGGAAAAAAAAAGTAACGCTTTTGCTCTTTAAACTTGATTTTCTTCAATTTTCTCCAAACCTTAATGGATCACATATTGTGAAAAAAATTTTAGCTGCACTTGGCTTCTTATTTCATTTCTATAAGTGATTGCTTTCTTTTAAGTGATGGTTTCTGTAAACTTGACATAAAATCCCAGATTCATGGAATTGCTTGGGATGGGTAGGGACTTTAAAGATCATCTCATTCCAACCCTCCTGACACAGACAGGGACATTTTGACTGTCCCAGGCTGCTCAGAGCCCCATCCAACCCGGCCTTGAACACTTCCAGGGATTAGCCAAGATGAAACCAACTAACAGAGACTGTTTTTTCACCCAGGTGAGACAACATTGCTCTGGTTGTATGAAAGATGTGGAAATATAGATACTGGGAATAATTCAGGGACATAACCTATAGAATTTATTATCTACAGGCACCAGTCTCTAGCACCATTTTTTTTTTATTCTGAGGATGCAGATGGAATCACCCAATAAATCAGCCACTGAGATGAAGTTTTTCTTCTGAATTGGCCAAAACAGGCCTCAGGCACAGACAAGCGGAAAACTGAAATAATGGCTGCTCCAGCACTAACAGGGCCTTGTTTTAGCTGGATGCTCTTGCATCAAACTCAAAATGGTTCTGAGTTGGTCTCATGGGCTTACACTGAGGTACCAAATGACTGCTTGCTGTTCTTTATATTTACATATCTATATATTTATATATTTATATATTTATGTATTTTAATATATTTTTGTATTTTTATATTTCTCTATTTTTATATTTATATTTTATCTTTATATTTATAGATGTATTAGTCCTACAGCTAAATTAAGTACAGTTAACCTGAATTAAAAGAGCGGTGAAAGAAGTTTAATGGATTTTTAGCTATTTAAGCAGAGGAATTCAAGCTCAGATTCTCCCAGAGGCTTGGAATTCTACTGAGAGCTCAGTTTAAATGCCAGGTTTCACTGCTGTAAATTGGGGAAACCAACCCAGGTTAAGCATCCCCAAAGAGAGGGTTTCCTTCAGCAAAGACAGCTATGAAGCACATTCCTGTACAGGATGACTGGAGTCTTGGAAAGCTTTTCTTTTGGAGAATTGGTGAAGTAGCCATGACTCTGAGGCTGCTCTGAAGCTGTCAGAAAAATATGGTTTTAGCCCTGAGCACTGTATGCTCAGCTGCTGGACTTTGCTCTCTTGTTTTCTACTATTCCCTCAGGCTAGCACAGTTTTTCTTTTTTCCTTCATCTTCTTCTTTAGTAGGGATATTCTGGAAGGATCTTCCTTCCCTTCTTTAGTAGGGATATTCTGGGTCTTTTCTTGAACTTACCTGCTGTAAGAACAGTGCTCAAGGCAACTTTAGGAAACTTTGATATGGCTGTTTTTCAATTAATTAATAATGTTAACACACTAAGCTTTCTAAATTCATTTTCAAGACTTTTATTTCCCCAAAGAGTCAAATCCAGTGAGGCATCTCTGGATATCAGGAGATCTAAAATGATTTCCAGGCTCTGCTGCTGCTCTGCTGTGAGCCACTGAGGCAGGTGTCTGCTGTCACAGCTCTCTCACTTGTAAGAGGGGATAACAGCTGTGTTCTAACACCTGGAAATCTAGATGAGAACTATCAGGATAAAATGTGGCATAGCAAGAACCTGTTGCAATGTTTTATAAACAATTCTGAAATGTTTGAAAGGTAGTGCTTGCAGTACTGGGAATATGTTTTTACTAACATACTTACTCTGGGTTTGTTCTTTGTTTTTTTATAGACTGTATTTTGCTCTGAGTTTTGCTGACATCTCCCATGTGTTTCAAGATAGGTGGGGCATGTCTCACTTTTTATATTCACAAAAAGAAATGAAGCTCCTGTCACAAAGCCCCAGCATTTATATCAGAGGTTGACGACATTCCCAACCAATATCCAGTAACATTTTGTAAATCACTTCCCCCTAGGTGATGACAGGTTTCAGGGATTAAAAGTTAGTGCAAGGTGTGTAATTCCATTTCCAGTCTTGCAATTCCCCCCATAATACTAATAGACTGATTATTCTTTTAATTTTAAGCTTCTTGGCCTATTTCTGAGTGGTGCTGGATATCCACTGCCTCCAAGGAAATCAGAATTGTGACTGCCCATTACCTCTCTGCACTAAATGTCTGGAGCACCAGGCTTTGTGTGGTAGTTGTGTATTAACTGAAAATTACAACAGCAACTATGATGAGTTGGTCTAGGCGTTTTTATCCCAATTAGAATAATTTGAATCATTTTTGTGACTTATTATTTCATGCAGACTTCTCTGTTAAGTAGCTGAACCACCTATCGTGGTCTATAAAATTTGGCAGAGTAACAGTGACTACATTTTATTCTGTTCCTGGAGGATTTCAGAATTGACACAAGCAGATGCAGTCTATAATGTTGGGCCTGAATTCACAGAATCACAGAACAGCCTGGGTTGGAAGGGACCCTAAAGATCATCTCACTCCATCCCCTGCCGTGGGCAGGGACACTTTGCGCTATCCCAGGCTGCTCCAGAGCCCATCCAGCCTGGCCTGGGACCCTGCCAGGGATCCAGGGGCAGCCACAGCTTCTCTGGATAACCAGCTCCTGTGCCTTATCACCCTCACAATAAAGAATTCTTCCTAATATCCAACCTAAACCCACTCCCTGTCAGTTTGAAGCCATTCCCCCTTGTCCCATCACTCCAGGCCCATGTAAAAATTCCCTCTCTATCTTTCTTGTAGGCCCCTCTCAGGCACTGGAAGGGCCACTATGGAGTCCTTTCTTATTTTTGGTATTTCTGGGTGAATCTTTGTAGAAGAGAACAAATTTTTTGTGTTCTTCCTTAAATCGCACCCCCTGTGTGGTATTGTGGAATTTTGTCTGTAAATTACTGACAAAAATGAGATTTTACAGAAATGAATAGCAAACTGTTGTCATGCAAGACACTTTGGTTACCAAGAGTGACTGCAGTTTCCCTCTCAAAGGCTTGACTTCCCCCCTTTCCAGAACTGGTGTTTGATTTGCAAAGTTTTTAACTTTGGGGTTGAACTTTCACTTGGAATACAGCAGACCTGGGTTCCACATGTGTTATGCATCCCCATTTTACTTTGTTTAAATCTGGTTTAAGTTTGGGGAAGCTTTTAGAAGCAGATAAAAACCAATCAAGTTCTGCATAGATTTGGTTTGCATTGCTCAGGCAAATTCTCTGCTGAGACCTACTGCTGTGGGAGTTTTAGAAAACCACTAGAAGAGTCAACTGAACTCCTCACTGTGTTTCTTCGTAGGTAGTACTGATGTATGTGATAATTCAAAGTTTACTATCCACATTGGAAGGTAAAATATTTTTCAGCTTGTACATAGAAATGATTTCTATGTACATGTGTAGTGTGAGAGTTTAGTTAAAATAATGAAAAATCAAATTTGTGAAGGGAAATAAGATTATCCTTTCAAGCAACAGCTGGAGGAAAGGTTCTACATTAAAGTGTCATATGTTGTTTGATGAGAGAGTATTTTCAAGGTTTTGTTTTTGGGGGTTTTTTAGTAATCTTCTAAGACCCTTGATATTTTTCCTGTTTTTAATCAATTTCTGCACAGAGAGTAAGTGTCAGTCTGAAAGGCAGGACTGCTGGGAATTTGGGTAAGCAAGGCACAGGTGAAGGACTCTAGACCTGCTGAGTTTTTAAGCAGAAAAATGTATACAGCCAGCCACAGACTGGAGCTGTAGAGAAACAGCAAAAAGATTATCAAAATTATAACCTCTGGTGCCTTGAGCCATGTAGAATTAATCTTATTGAACAGCCTGGTGCCCTTTCAGCTGAGCTAGAGCCCTGGCCACATTTCAAACCCAAGTCCTACCTTACAGGTTTGTTTGAGTCTATAACCAAAGACTAAACCTGGGACTCACCTGTAACTTTTACCAGATCCCACTGGGGCTCTTTTGTGTTAACAGAAGGAGATCCTGGCACTGCACCTTGGCTGTGTTCTTCTGTTGGTTGAGGGAAGCTCTGTGGAGGTGCTCTGAAAATTTGAGTTCAGTTGGAAAGGCCAGGAATTCTCACTTTTTTCCAAGTCTGGCCAAATCATTTTCCAGGGTGGAGAACAGAGTATATTTTATTGTAGCAAGGAGAGGTAGTATTCCCTAGATTAATACCTTTGCTTCCTTTATGGAGTGAGTTCAGCAGTGCTGCAGTGGAGGCTCCTGATGGTTCATATCCAGGAAGGAGCCTCCCTCTAGCTGAGTCCCTGGGAGCTGCATTAGCCTTTTGTCTGCTCAAGACAGCATTTTGCACACCTGACACGCCTTTAAAAGGCCAATCAACGCATTTTACATTTTTTGCAGCTTTCTAACATTCTCATAAGCTCACAGGGAATGAATGAACCTATTTGTAATTCTGGCTGGGGTTGATCTCATTCAGCTGAAGGAGTGTAACCTGCAGCTCTTGTTCTTTCCAGAAATTCAGAACATCCATTCTGCAGCCAAAACCAGATGATACCTCTTGGATTGACACTTGCTTGGGCTGTGGTTGTTCTGTGCTGCTCTTCCACTCTTCCATGCATCTGGAAGATACAGCACTGGCACTGTGATGCTGCAAGCCAGCTGTGCACAGAGCCTTTGGTCCTCTCACTGTGATGCTTTCCTGGGGTCCACAGCTGTGGTTTTTGGGAATTACGTGGCAGGAGAAGCACAAGTTCAGCCTCCACAGCATCTGCTGGAGAGTGACAGCCTGGATTAGGACGTGCAGGAGCTCACAGGTGGCATTCCCTACCTGGTGCTTTGTCAGGGCACACATTTGCAAAACATCAGGGAAATCTCCTGCCCTGGGCTCATGCACTGAATCAACGGTGGCTATTGAACTTTCACTGAATATTAACTTTTCCAGCACTTGGCAAACACACTCAGCTAAAGGTGCCAGCCCCAGCTATTGATTGCCATGCAGGTCTGCTGCAGCTTGCCACTGCCAGTTCTGCCCAAGGGCCGTGCCAGGTGAGTGCCCTGACAGCTTTTCAGTGCCATGGTGACGGGGACTTGTGAACTGTTCTTTGTCTGATGTCAGCTGGTTCCATTTGCCTTTTGAGATAAAGCCATCTTTTCCTGCTCTGGTGGTAATTGTTAGCAACTTGCTATTGAATCTGCTTTATGTTGTGCTTTTTTTTTTTTTTTTTTGAATTATTCTACAATGCCAATTAGATTAAAGGTCGAGTTTGGCAGTCTCTTTCCATAAACTCTAGAGTAAGCCTTTCTGATATCAAAGGAATTGTTTGGATGGAACTAGTGGGAGAATTGGCTCCTGTACTCTTGCTCAAGAGAAGTCAAAAGGTCCAAGTCCACCTAAAGATTCATGTTATCATCAGAAATGCAAATAAAGGCGATGGGAGTCACGAGGCTGGATGAAGGATGCCGGGTCAGCATCTTGGGCACTCCCAGATGATGGCATGTGGAAATCCCAAAGGGACCTTTCAGGCATTGGATCTGGGGGTATCATAAATTCCTTAATTCAGTGGGCTCTCTGCAGTGAGTGGGACCACAGCAACGTGAAGTTTTATTGAGATGTTTCTTGTCCTCCAGGCTGCAGAGGGCAGGTGAGACATCCTCTGTTTGCACCCAAATTTGCTATGCAAATCGTGCACTCCTTCCCCTCGAAGTAATTCCTTTGACTGCAGTCCACTAATTTACATTTCAGCATCACTGAGCATCCAATGTCCCATTTCATGGCACTGCTTTGTTGAAGAGGATTAATTCTGCAATATCAGAGATGCAATTAATTAATTAATTAATTAAACTTTACCTAGATAATGCAATAATAATAGGCATCACATATGCCCTGATTTTTCGTCTTCTCAAAGAAGCTGTGGCTTGGAATGAGTAGATCTGCATTTTATGAAGTTTGCAGAGGTTTATTTTTAAAATGACAGGGCACTTCAGGGTTCTAATTTGCATCACTCTGCTCTCCCGTGATCAGGACTTCGAGGAGCAGGGAAGCAACCTTTGAAAGCTGGTTCACTTGGACAGCTGGCAATAAAAGGCTGTGTGTCAGTCAGCATTATAGACCTGATAAGAGCCTGTGACTTGAACTAAATGAAAAAAGTGAAATGAACTCGGGCTCCTACCGATCATGACGTGCAAGGTCAGGACAAACTACTGAAATATTGGATTGCAAATACGCTCTTGGCAGTAAAAGTCCCCACTCAGTACAGCCTGATCTTTATAGGGAAGCATAGAGCTGTGCAATAAAACCAGCACTGTGTTTGAAATTAGCTCCTAGGAACAGGTTATAAATCTGAAGGAAGCTTAAAAGTGATTTTTTTTTTCCTAATATTTTTTCTTAGTGTTTGGTAGTTCCCACTCCTGTGCCTTTTTAATTGTGCCCTTCAGCTCAGGAACAGTCACAGCTGAGGAAGGGAGTCCAGCTGAAGCCCAAAAGATCAATGAAAGGGATGGAGAGGCAATTCTCTTTTCTTTTTTGTGTGTGTGTTGGTGTCTTTTTTCAATACAAGTGATGAATGTGAAAGCAATAAAGACTGAGAAGATAAAAAGCTGGCATTTGAGAGACAGAGCTATTTCCTATAAGGACATTGAATGAAAACCCATGAATGTGCCATCACTGAAACTGCTGGAAGCAAAGAATGGAGTAGAAAAAAGTTTGTTTGTTTTTTTGGTTTGTTTTTCTTTTTTTTGTGAAGCTGCAGGATGATAAAAGCAGGACAGTGGACTTAAAATTGGAAAAAGAAAATAAAAGCAAGCCAGGGGTTAGGTTATATCCTGTCCATAAATTTCATGTGTTCTTATAGCCATTTTTAAATGCTTTTAACTCCAGTAAAACAATGGTCCAAAGGACTGAAGACTTTTCCACATTAGTGGAAACTTCACTGAAGTTAAAAGAGCTTTGGTATGAATTCTTCCTGAATGACTAATCATGTTTGATCATTTCATTAGGCTCCAGGAGAAAGCAAAAACGGTGAGTCTGTTTGTTGTCTCAGCTACAAAAGATGGTGGCCTTATCATGCTTCAGTGGAGAACCTAAAACTGATTCAGGCTCTCAGTTATCTGAATGAAAGGCACTGCTGCTGTTCCTCTAGCTCCTGGATGCTTGCTGCTTTCCTGCTGGCTGCTAAAAATGGAAAACTTGATTAGTAGTGCCTGTACAGATAGCTGAAGAAATTACAATTAAAAAAAAAAAGAGAGTGACAGGGCTAGCCAGGCTTGGGAGACACAGCAGCAGAGCTCCATCAATTTAGGAGTCAATGGCCCAGGGTGGAATTTGTTCTTTTGTTACCCCACAATGCTACATGTCAAAAGGACATTAAAAAAGGAAATAAAGCAGAGGAAAACCAAATCAATTTAATTCCCAGCCCTCTTTAGACACAGTTGCAGCAGTCCTTGTGCACTCATGTTAACTGGTTTGCATGTGGCTGCAGGCACTTTACCTCTCCCCTTTGCTCTTAGAGAATGAGAATTTGAGTTGACTTTGCTGAGAGATGGACTCCCAGCTCCAGGATGTTCTCCCAGCCCAAAGGTTAAGGCTCTAATCCATCCCCTGGAGGTAAAAACAAGGTGGTGCTAAACCTTTCCCACTCCTTACAGAAGATAATTGTTAGGATATTTTGAAATGGATAAAGGTTACAGCTAAAAGCTTCCATTCACACATCTTCCCTATTGACTTAGTTGCTGCCATTGTTCTGATTTCCAGATGACAAAGATTCTGCAAAATCATCTTATTTGTCATGACACTACTGCTATTCACAGCTTGGGGAAACACCATCCTCATCCTCCTCCTCCTCCTCCTCTTTGCATGGTTATAGCAATTACTGAACTTAAACTCACTGTCAATCCTCCATCCAGGGCTCTAAAAGTGCCTCTACCAACACTGCACAAATATGTGAATACACAAATGTTCCCCTTGGGTTCCCTGTGTCTGCTACTTTGGCTGAAAACCAGATTTATGAGGTCAGCTGAAAGAAATTACAGAAGAAATTGCTTTCTTCTCACGTCATCACGCTGGTTTTTTGTGCACCTCTGGACCAGATCTTTACATAAGGGCTTTTCTTTCTTGCTCATTTATTCAGGTTTTCTGTCTGTTATGCCACAGCATAAAGGATACCAAGAAAGTCCTTGATTCACTTAGCTGAATCAAAATCAAGTGTGGTTTGGCCACGTTCATTTTAGGTCTCCATTATCATAATGTGCCTGGCCTTTTTACTTAGCTAAATTGCTCTGTGGTTTGAGTGGTGAGGAAAGAGTCCTGATGTGTTTGTGCCATCCAGCTTTTCAACACCATCCTCTAGGTTTCTCACAAGAGCACACTTGGAAAGAAAAATCCCTTGTTGCCACGTGGATAAATTTTAGGCAAATTTTTCCAAGAGCAGGCACCTCGACAGAGCAGGAGCTGAAGTTTTTTTTGTCTTCTTGAAGAACTGATTGCAGCTTCAAAGTGTAGTTTTATCAAATATTTAATGTAACCCTATACAGCTGTTAGTTGTTTATGCAAGAAGATAGAACTATGTAGTTGAAGTCAAAATGAGCAAAGCTGAGCCAAAATACGTCCATAACTTGCAGCTCCAAAGCTTCTTGTCTCAAGGCTATCTTCAAGCAAAAGCCATAAAGTTCAATCCTATAATTTTTACTGATTATATAGCTCATGGATTTTCTAGCCTAATCATTACTGAATTCAATGTGCTTACCAAGTTGCTATGGCCTACTTCTTGCACAGGTAACATTAGCAGATTTTTAATTAGCTGGACTGAACTATTAAGGGCATTTCCCATCCTGTGGAATAAAGCTTGTGAGCTAACCCTGTCAGACAGACAGTTAAGTCATTGGTGTGTGTATGAGATTTCAAATCCATCTTTGAGCACAAACTCCTGTGCCTGGGAAGGAAAAACTTTTGTTGCACTTCTTCCAGACACCCATCCTGCCTTTTAGAAGATTAGATTTTAGATTTATTAGGAGATGGAGTGTAATTCTAAACACAAAAAGAGGGTTAAAGTTTTGGAAAATAAGTTGAGTTCTCCTCTACAGTTCTGACAGAGAAAAATCAGACCTTAATTTCTCTTGGATTTTAGCAGGGGGCTTTGCTAGTTAGGGAACACACACTGACACAGAAATAGCCATGAGTTGCTGTATAAAATTGCCTTTTAGGCACAATTCACCACTGGTTTTTTAAAGACGTGTTTTAAATACTCTGAGGTTCAGTCAAAATAATGGAAAACTTGAATATATGTATCCTTATTGGTCCAAGAACAAGAAACTTCAATCTGAGACAGCACAGATAACATGATATCTTTTATTGAAACAAGAATATTAATCTAATCTTTATATAGTAATACATCCAGAAGTGGAACTTTTGGGCCTTTAAGCTTGAACTTTATAAAATATGTTCCAATAAGAAGTATCACATTATCTACCTTGTCTACTTAAATGCATGTTTTAAATGATGGATTGGTGGTTATTTTGGGTGCATTTTTACTGTGTTATTATCTTGAGTCTCACTTAACTTACGCAACTGTTTTCAGAGTTATAAACCTGTACTCTTTATACGCCAAAATCAATCATGATCTCTTTTTTTCTCTATGCTTTAGCCACACTTTAAAAAGAAGTATAGTTTACACAGTCCCAGAGTGTTGTATTGATGTATTTTTGATTTGTTTTTATTATATTTTACTTGGGTTTTGACAGCAAGAGAAAATACTTTCTAGAAAAGAGGACAGCTTTTAAGGAATTTTGTGCAGAAAGAGCAGGTAAAAATAACTAAGAGCTCCCATAAAATGATTATTTCTGGAAGTGTGATATCTGTGGAGGCACCACAGTCATTTCAGTGTAGAGGAAAGGTTGTGTTAGCAATCACTGCCTCGATCAAATGCTGCATGATTAGTAACATTTGTGGATCCCAGTCCTTTATTTGCAGTCTTTTGATTGTTTGCATCACTGGTTAGCTGGATCTGTAGAGCTAAACGCCAATAAATCCTCAGGGTGACTGTAAATGATCTACAGGCCTGCTCCACATCAAATAGCAACTTAGGGCCTGAAAAAAGCAGAGACTGGAGTAAAACAGGAGCAACTGTGGCAGAAGGGAATCCTTGCCTAGTACCCTGATCCTTTTACATGGTAGTGTTCCCAGGGATCAGGCCTTGAAGGGCATTTAGATGCTTAAATGCAGTTCCTGACCTTTTATCCCCACTGAAGTAAGAGTGCTGCCTCCTGCACAGAAATGCACTAAAAATAGCAGGTTTTCTCCCTGAAAATCTAGCTGAGGAATGTTAGATGTGCAGGCCAACGCTTAATTTTGCCATTTGATAGGGGAATGAAAAGTTAAATAGAGAACTTTTTCACCTGCACCAGTTTGGGTTCAGAGAGAGTTTGAAGAAAGGATGCAAACCAGTCCCTGTCACACTAACAGGGAAATCCTAAGCAGAGCTACCTTTGTAGCTTTTCCCAAGGAGTATTTTGGAAGTGCTGCCAGGCCTCCTTTGAAGGAGATGGGGGCTGTCCAGGAGATGTGGAGCAGCAGAGCATCTCCCCTGCCAAGCTTGACCACTTTGTGGGCTGTGGCAGCTGGCTCTGGACCTTCTGGGAAAACGAAGCTTGCAATGAGATTTCATCACTTCATGGCCACAAAAGGCAAAACCCTGCTAGGGGAATGGCAGCAGGCTGCAAGGTTTCACTGGGGCCTTTATATGGTGATTTGTTTTTTCATCGGGAGTTTTTGGGGTGCTTCAGAAATCTGACATCTCCTCTGGAAAATGAAACGATGCAACGATGAAACGCAACAACGAAAATTGATACAGGTGAGGAGAGACAAGGAATTTTCTTTCACAACCACAACCAAGGAAGAGAAAATTGGCTCTTAGGCTCATTCAAATCCTTCACATTCAGCCGGTCGTGCTTAAAACAAGTTCAGGGAAAACGCTCGCTGGGAAAAAATTTTGTGTTAATTTTGCACATGTATTCTATCAGATCCAACACAAGGGCTTTGTCTCTGCCTGCTCAGAAGGTGCAGCTCAGAAATGATCTACAGCTGAACAGCAAGAGCTCTCCTGGGCAGGAGTGGAAGAAGAACCTGGGGGAGGACTGTGTCTTGGGGTGAGGCAGTGGGAAGGAGGAAAGTGGATGTGTTCAGCTGGAAGGAATGGCAAAAAACCTGTCTTGCCCAGCTAGAGGGTCATTCAGGGCCATTTTCTCTGGGCATTTTGAAAGAAAAGACCATGGTTGAAAGACATTTCAGGGTATGTTTAAAAATAAGGTTGTTTTTGGAACCAAAGCTAAACTTTAGGAATCTAGGATTAAAGGAATAGAGGTGGAGTGCAGAGAGAAGTCAGAGAAATGTTCAGCCCTTGTCCTGTGGTCAGGCTGATTTTGTCAACACCTTGTTTTCAACACAACTACTAGTAATTTGAGTCATTTATACAATTTGATCTTGATATGTGCATACTTTGGAAGAGAAAAGCATTTCTGGTGGTTCAACTGTTTGGTTAACTGCTATTAGCTAATAATTCTTTCCTATGTATGGCCTGATTATTTTTCTTTTTTTTTTAATTTTTTTTATTTATAATTTTTTTCTTTTTTTTGTCTTTTTTTTTTTTTTTTTTTTTTTTTTTTTTTTTTTTTGGATTAGTTTTTTCATTTTTTGTATTAGTTACAAACCTCCCCTTAAAATTTGAGTACAAAACCCAGTAGACATCACAGTAAGCATTGCACTGTGTCATTAGCTCTTATAGCACCAAAACCCCAATGAAATAGAGGCAGTTAAGAAAGAGAACAGCATAATAATTTTGATCTGTGCTTCTTTTTTCTATGACTGACTGAATTTTTTCTATGACTGACCAGCAGGACCACAAGAAAATCCTTTAACCCTTTCTTGCTGCAGTGACAAGGTAATATTAGTACTTCTACTGAACTCAATTTGGCTTAATAAATTCCTAAAAAGTGCTTTGATCAGTTTATTTAAATGCAAGGAATGACTGAAGCAAGTCCTACTCTTGATGCTGTATTTTCTAGTGCTGAGATGAATGCTGATAGAACAAGAAAAAAAAGAGAGATACAGGAGAAACCTGGAAAAATGTTTTGCACATTCCCTGTATGCTTTACATTCCTTATTTTTCCCCAAGGAAAGAGAAGCATAATGACAAAAAGTAGGCTATTTAGCCAGTTTTTTACAGAGGAGAAAAGCAAAATTCCTTCCTGAAAAGTAGGACAATTCTACCAGAAGTAGGGCAGCTTGCTGCACGTTAAGTACCTTTGGATTATGTGCATTGTATCACGCTCACTTTGCACACACAATTAGTTCAAAGTGGGACTCCCCACATGAGTTCACTGAGGAAGATTTATCTCAGCAGATAAAGCTGCAGCACCACATCAAACGGGGTCAGCACACACCCGTCAAGAAAATAATCTGGAGAGCAGCTCTAACTGGCTGAGCTCATGTGGAAAACGAGAATGTCACCGGCGCTTAGGCTGGAGATCAAATCAGAAGGGAAAAAGGGAGATCACTGGCGCTGGAGCAGGTTACAGAGATTGAATTTCTAGACCTGAGCAGCTAAAGTTGTACTTGGAATAGCTACACAACCTGTGACGTTTTTGTGCTTTTAAGGATGAGATCATTTCAACGTCGGCAAAAGACAACGCAATGGGCAATTTTTAAAATGGATTATTTTCAAAAAGGGCTAATGGATAAATGACTTTTGGGGGTTTGGGTGGCAATTTGAGGGCAGAATTTCCAGGAACCCTTGTCCAGAAGCAATGGACCTGCAAGTATATCATGTGTGGACTGATTATTCACATTCCAGAAGGCAGGGTGTGGCAGCTGTGTCCTCTCAAAGTACACGGTCCTGGTAAAACATTCCAGGCCAGACCTAGAAACGAGCCCTGCTCCAGAGGACACCTTAGAGCTTTGAGGTAGGCTTCTTAGCTTCTTACACTGCATGTGGAGAGTCAGCAGGGCATCCTGAGGCTTGAAGCAGAGACAGAAACCCAGCATGATCTGAAGACTGCTTTTCTGACACAGCTCCCCGAAGGTTTTATCCTGTTCCATTTGAAAATTGGCTTACACAGACATATCTGTCACTTTATTTTTTAGGAGCTATGCTGAAATATGATCTGACAGTGCAAAAGGTACGTGGGAGAGTGAAGGTGAGGGCATTTTAGGATGCAGGAATTTAGTATAACTGCAGTGCACTACTCCTTTCTTTCAAAATAAATAGGTGTATTTGCTAGCAGGGCCTGTCTGTCTGAACCAGTGACCTTCCAGTTTGGTTTGTGTACAGTCAAAATGATGCTTCCACTGGCAAGAAGGAGGGGCCACTGCTCCTTTACAAGGTTATCTGCAGATATAATTTTGAAGGTGAAATATCCCTCCATCTGTGTCAGAAACAAAAGTCAGCACCCAAGGCACAGAAAGCATTTTTTTCCTTTTTTCCCATAATGACTATCTGCGTCCTTCTGCAAGTGAAAAATTATCACTATGCTGTTTTGCTTTTTTTTTTTTAATTAAGTTGTTCTACCCTTATCCTGTTACTTTAAAGTTGATTTCTATTCACAGTACCTCACTTGTGCAGTAAGTAACTTCCACTTCTTGTGATTTTGCAAACATGAATGCATTCATTATGTCTTGATTAGGTACTAGAAGGTCCAGCCACAACTGTTTAGTAAGGCAGAATAAACAAGTTCATTTCTGTATCTGTGCAACTTCATCAGTGCTAAGTAGTTTTACAAATGCATTGAAATCATCTCTAATTTGAGTCAAGGTTACATAAATTAAAACTTATTTAAAAATAAGGAGTGTTCTTTCTGGCCAGCCCAAATCTCCTAATCCACAATGATACAAACTATCATACATACAATATTTCTTCTGCTGAGCATGATATAAATTATTACTAGCCATATTCCCCTCTGAGTGACTCTTGCCTAACTAAATTTACTGCAGTGAGCAGAGATTCAGTTTTAAGGGAAGTTAATGGTGTGAGGAAATTAAAGAACCATGGACGACATCTCTGCTGAAGATTTGGGCTACAGTTTTTAAAAACCATCATTTCAGCAACCCCAGGATCTGTTTAGACCCTTTTAACTAGACAGTTAAACCATGTTTTCACTGATTGTGATGACCCTGACTGGAGCTGTCTCCCCTAACTGAGAAGTTTCTGTGGCACTGAAGGGGCACAATCATTTCTCTGTAACCTCTGGGAATCCTTTTTTCAGCAAGTGCTCCCCACTCTTTCCTGAGTGTCCATTAACCTTGTTATTCTCTCCTTCCATATTTTTGGTCTTAAAGGGATTTCTTTCTTCAATTAATAGGTGATGTTTGGATACTCCCATCCCTGGAGGTGTCCAAGGCCAGGCTGGATGGGGTTCTGAGCAACCTGGTCTGGTGGAAGGTGGCCCTGGCCTTGGCAGGGGACTGGAACTCAATGAACCTTAAGGTGCCTTTCAACCCAGACCATTCTATCATTATGATATGTCTAAGAATAAAAAGCACTGCCAAACATGAACATTTCAAGCAGGTGCAAGGATGCTTTGCTTTTTTCTCAGCATAAGGCAGAGGTTCCTAGTACAGTGAGGAAAGCTCATTATACAGAATAAAAGTGGGATCTGCTGACAGAAACTACAGTTGGAGGGCTGTCAAACATACCTTTATTCCCTTTTCCTCACAGTCTCTTTGCTTTCACATGACTGCTGTTCAGGATTTCACTTTCAAATAAATATTTGGCACTTGTATCCAAAAAGACAAACAAATACACAGAGAAAAATCTGCCTGAGTAAGCGAACACTCCTATTCAAAATCCTGCGGCTAGATGAACGGATAAGTGACAACAGTGGTGAATAAATAGTGCCCGGGCCTGCCAAAACCCAGCATTAGGAAGTACAAACAAAGCAGCACAGAAAACAGATGGATTCATTTTAAGTTTTATCCTTTTTCAGTCAAGAGATGCTAATGAGGCCGCTTCACTTTGCACCGTGACCCTGGCACGGCTGGCGCAAGGTCTGGGTGCCAGCACACAGCTGCCTTCCCAGGGCCAAGGCATTATTACCAAAACTGCAGAAAACCCAGCCTGGATCTTCCTGCTGAGTAATGGCTGAGGAGAGCAAGCACCACACTCCAGGAATTAGGTGTTTGCAAATATTTATATATCTGCTGGGTCCATCGCAGAAAGCAGGAATGGGGGGATTTGCTTGGTGGGGAGAGGAAGGGGGTTGGTGCTGAGATGAACTAAAATCTGGTGAGGTTTTAGAGGCATGGGAGCTGCTCCATCAAATCAGCCCCGTTGCCTGTTTGCTTTCAGGGTGGCCAAAGCTCGGTGGGTATCGGAGGCAGGCGCAGTCTGTTCGGCAACTGGCACCCGTGCCAGATGGCAACTCCTTCCTGAGGAAATCAGCCTTTTTTTGTCTGCTCCTCCTGCAGCCCAAGGAACTGTGAAAAATACAGCTTATGGGGGTTTCAGTTTCAAATTGGTTAAAACAGATTTCGAATATAATGAAGTTACGCTTGAAGTCAAACTCCGAATTTGAAAATTATGTATATTTGGCAAGCTCTGGTGCAAATAGCCGAAGTATAATATGTCTGGACAAAAAGCCAAGAAAAAGCATGTCTTTGTCTGCACATGTGGATTTGGATACTGTTTCTAGAAGGAAATTATAAGAGAAATAACATCTCCCAATGACAATTGCCTATTCTTAAAGTTCTCAGGGGAAATTTCTAGCAGTGGGTCTCAATTTTCCTGTGGTTTCATCCCCCCCAGAGCCTGCTGCTGCTCTTCTGCTCTCCTCCCTGTCTCTGTCTCCTTCTTCCTTGTGCCTTTGACACTGTTTCCTTTTAGAAGGAGAGTTTTTCCCCTGTTTTGCCCCCCAGCTTTCTCCTTGCATCACTGGCAGCTCCAACATAATTATTTCTATTTTAAAAACCCCATCATACAGCAGCGATGTATCCAGCCTGTGCTGCTGCTAACAGATGAAATGGCTTTTGCTAGAACTACCTAAAGTCACTTTTCACCCATATTTTCCTTCCAGGCATTGTGAAAACTACTTCTGGTCTTTGATCCTGTTCTGGGAAGCTCACATGTGACCCAGGTATAATTATGGCCTTTACACAGGCAGCCCTGGTGGGATCTGTGCTGGGACACCTGCAAGCTGGAATGTGTCTCACCGGCTGGAAAAAGTGTTTTATAGCTACATGAAAGGTAAAGGGAATATATAGCTGTAAGATTATTTTAAGGAGAAGCCAAGAAAAACCACGGCTGTGACTTCTCAGCAAGCAAGGAGTTTTTAAAATGAATTTAATTCACAAAATAAATGTGTTTGAAAAAAAAGAAAACCATGATGCGCCCTGCTTTCTCATTCATTTTTCGTGTCATGTAACTCACCTTGGGTGCACTCAGTTACCCAGCAAGGGTTTTCATGGAGTAAGGTATTCATATGGATACACACACTCACACTCATATTTATCTCAGGTATAATTTCCCCACAGTTACTTTGCATTCCTGCATGAAGCTAACTGCAGAATTGACCCTAATTCTTTGCTTGCACAAGAGCAGGAGGCCTAATGGCTCCTCTGTGCTTAGATATATTTGCTGAAAGGAGTTTAATAACATAATAATGTTGCTGCCTTCCGCTGTCATTTCTTAGGTTATCTATCATCTGCTTGATTGGAAAAAATTCCCAAAAGAGTTCTGGTATTCTAGTCCATTTCCTAATCAAATAGTTTCATTACTTATGTAATTTTCCTTGTCCTGTGGGGGAAGGACATGTATATTACTGCTCCTTCCATGCAGATTTTGAAATCAAAATCATATCATAGTCCCATTTCCCATCCTCCCTGCCCTTGATTCCCTTTTATCTATCCCCTTTGGAGGATGCCATCATGCTTGTACTTTCTTACCAAGGAAGCTGTGTTATCAAATATATCAAAAATGTTTTGACAAAGAGTGGAGGCTTTTAGGAGACTGCAGAAGAGCCACGTACCACGCTCACCACCCCAGCTGCTGAGTTTCCTTGATTGCTGTTGTAATTTTGTTGCACTAATCAGCCACAAGATGATAATAGTCATGTAAGGCAAGCAATTACGAGGTTTCCTGGGATAGTCCAACCACAGGGACTATTCCTAATTTAAAGAAGCTATAACTGCCAGTGCATATGTATGTATTTTTCTTAAACATTACTAACTATAGTTATGAAGTGAAATAATAAATTGTATTCCCTCCTGTTCTCCTGCAGGGACTGTGCCTGATCCTGGAATTACTGACATCTGTGTATCATTTCAGTGGTAAATTACAGCTGGGACATGCTAACCCCAAAGTGTGAGTAAGAGCTGCTCCTAAATGATTGGAAACTTCTTGGCAATTTCTCGTTGAATTATAATAATTAGCTTAGTCTTCATTCTCTTTTGGTAGTTGTGTAAAATTTGTGCTATTTTTTTAGCACCAGAGTTGATTGTTTAATCAGCAAGAAGAATGGTCCTTCTGGTGAAGATTAGATTTCAGCTAAGCCTCATTTTGTGTTAATTGCCTCATTGACAACTTCCTCTCCTCCCCCCCTTCCCCCATATAAGCAGAGGAATGATGGAAACCTGGAATTAATATTTCCATGGAGATGATGTAATTTCCTGAGTTGCTCCAAAATCATCTGAATTTCAGAACTCTTTTGCCCACTAATTTGAGGAAAAGCATAATAAATAATACAAATATATTAATGGCTAAAACATGTTATCTCATTTTAGATAGCTTATGCCCAGTTCTCTAATAATGTATTTGTGCTTGTCTAATAAGAGGCTAAGCACAAAAAAATACAATGGTGAAACTCAAAATTTGTGCTGTTTATCTCTCTTGCCAGTAAATAAGATTAGAGTAACTGTTTATACATCTGTTAAAAGCTACTGCCCTTGAACACAATGAATATAATAATGAATAACGAGTTTTTCATTTGTGAGATGGCGGGCGAATTGTAAAGGGGTTAGAAATTGACTTTATTTCTCAAAATGAATGGGTTCCAGCCCTTGTATCTGTGTCGTGACTATCCAAGGGAAAGTAAAATTAAAGGTTTTTTAGACAAGGGCTGAAAATTTAAATAGCAGTCTAAGATCCACATGCTGCAGAGAATTTGGCCTTTGTATGCAATATTTTGTATTGTTCAGCTGGTGCAGTAGTAATTACGGGATAGCTCAGTTCACCATGGAAAACCCATGTTTTAATAACTCTGTGCTGCTTACCAGGAGCAAGATGAAATAAAGGGAGAGATGAATGAGACTTTTACTGGCTTCATTAAGACTATCAAATGCTTAATTGAGAAACCAGAATGCAATTCAGAAAATCTTTTCCAAATCATCGTCCTCCTTGGAGATGCCTGAATTCTGGAAGTTTGGAAAGCTTCTGAAACTTCTTAACAAATGATATTTTGTAAGTGTGAACTAGAATTTGAGGTAGAATAGTTAGATGAAATAGAAATGAGAAGCTATTTTTAGGAGATGATCCTTGCTGTATCTTCATATATAAAAGATAAATAATTCCATATGTGGAAGAGCTTAGGGGCATGGTTCAGTGATGGACTTGGTGGTTTAAGGTTTATGGTTGGACTTGATGATCTTAAGGGACTTTTCCAATCTAAAACATCCTGATTCTCTAAAATAAGTCTTGCTGAAATTTAGATATATTTCCAAAATGCTGGGAGTTCATAGAGACAGTAGCAGGTTCTATCTCCAGTGGTTTAAGATTATATTGTATGCAGGTCAAAAACTTTGTTTTTTCTCATGCTACTTATTCCATGGAGTATTTATGTTCTACTTTACTCACCTTTAACTGTTTCTAAGTGGTTTTCAAAAAGTTATATTGCAAGTGTCAGCTTCAAATAGTCTTTGACTCCTAACTGACAAACCTGTGCCCTTTGAGAGTAGAAGAACCAGTGTTCTAAAAATGGTTTAAATTGGTTAAATGGATAAATTTGTTATCATTATTATTTCACTAACTATGCAAATTTGCTTCGTAGTTCCTCTTTCCCTTTGTTGAGTTCTTTTGTTGAGTGGTTTTTTTTTCCCTGTGCTTCCAAATATTTTTTTTTTGTAAGCTCCTAATTATATGTAGGACAATAATGATGTTGACTCTGTCCAGAAAAATCCACTTTTACATGTGCTAAATTCTCATATTAATGAAGGGTTTTCTTATTCTGTACATGCCTGTCTAGAAGAGAGAAAATTTAGTTTAATTCAGTAGGTCTGAGAACACTGATGTAGTCTTGATTTTAGCATAAGTTTCTGGCTACATTATAATTGTCATTGTACAATTGTAGGTATTTTATCTTTCTAAAACACACCAGAAATAAATCTAGTACTTTTCTAGCACTGGTAATCATTCTGTGCTTGCTTGCTTTTAATTTCAACATTTGTTCACTCTCTGGGAATAATCACAAACACCAGAAATGTACAAGATTTCTGCAATTACGAGTCCCCTCCCTTCTAGATGGTAAGTTTAAATATCATTAATATTTAAATGAAATGAAATGTTTCAAAATCAGCTCCTGGTGGTTTGTAGGAAGATCCCCACGTGACACATGGAGCTGGTATGAATGGTGGGCATAGGAAAAGAGTTTAGTTGATGGTCTTTGAGGACTTCCCAGAAATTACATTTTCATACTGAGCATTGAAGTTGGATTTCCCCTTACAGAAAACACTGAAATTAAAATGCATATAAACTGAAATGGAGTTTGGTAGATGAGCATGAGAGTTCTGTTCTAATTTAGAAGAAAACAGCAATCCAGTGTCTTTGTCTTCTTGAAGCAGCAATAAAATACACTATTAGTATCCTATTAATATCCTCATGCACTCAGAAACTTTCATGAAGGTCACACTGATCATGAAGTCAAATAGCACCAGTTGTGAACAGAAGCCTAAATAACGTGAAATATTTGGCATAACCAAACCTGAACACTAGTCATACATTTATTAGCCTACTCATCCTAAAAATAACCCCTGGTTTAAAATCAAAAATAAGGATGATGCAAACCATCAGTGTGGTTTGTTTTGTTTTGTGGAAGTCTCACAGTCCTTGCTGCTCCATTTCCAATGAGGAACATGGTTTACTCTTACTGAAACCGTGGATGGAATGAATTTCTATCCACTATCTCTCAATACAAATATATATACACACGTTTCTATATGTGTGTGTTTATATATGCATCTATCTAATCACCTACAGGTATGTAAATATTTTTATTTTAATCGCTCAAGCATGCAGTCCAGTCAGCCTGCCCATACACTGAACTGCTGTATTTGCAAGGCAGGGAACTAAATATTGAGAGAATATGTCCAAAATTGAATGGCCTATATAAGTTTTGGTTTATGCTGGACTGGATGTGAAAAAATATCTTTTTCATATAAAAAATTAAGAGGCAAAAGGGCAGCAGTGGCCATGTAACTGAACAGCTTGTTTTATTTCAAATACCCTGGAGCAATATCTTTTTCCTACACTTCCACCCATCCTTTCATTCTCAAAAGTGATCCTAAAAATAGGAAGTGGCAGTGTTCAAGTGTTGTACAGTTATTTTTATATAACTGTTGTGAGCAAGATAATTTTTATTATTATGTTAACAAGAATTTGCATGTGTATATTTTTTGTCAATTATCAAATGTGATAAAATATTAATGCTATGATATTCTACCTAAGTGGGAATATATTTCTATTTTTCATGATCAGTGAATGATAACAGCTGATACCACAAGTAAACAGATCAGGATTTACTTCTGTGTCAAACATTTTCAGAATCATAACTCTTATCTTCATTTGAGGGGAAAAAAATTAGACACTGGATAAAAATTCCTCCACTTTTATTAATAAATTAAGATTCATAAGTAGTCTGATTAAAAAATCTGTTTGGCATGTATGCTCCAAATGTGGTGCTTAGAAACCTTTTCTTCATGAAAAGTGCAAGACAAACAGGTGGGTTAAATCAACTACAATTCCCTAAAGGTCTGTCTGAAAGAGAGTATTTGACTTTATGTCTTCAGATGATTTATCTTAAATTAGAATATTCCTTTGCAGTCACAGTCCAAGAGCAGAAATGTGCATGCAAGCATTAACTGTACCTGTGACCACAAATGCAGGATGCAGCAAAATCTCATTTTCCCTTTGTGCTGCTGCAGTCTGGCATAATAAGGAAACTCAGAAATATTTCATGATGTGCTGTGATGTAAGAACTATTTTTATATCCCAAATGGATTTAATGGCTTTGGAAGAAAAGTGCTCCTTCTCTATCTCCTGTGTGCACAAAAATTCGGAATTTTACCAGACTGAGACACGAATTCTTCTGAATATTTAATGAGGATGTGCTACTGACAACTAAAATAAAAGCAAAAAGGCCACACACTATTTTACTTCTACACTTTATTTTATATCTTTCTCCATCCTCTTCAGTATTTCAACCTACAGAACTTGCTCCCTAAACTTTTTTAAATAGCGTTTCTTGCTTTATAGTGGGCTGAACAGGACTTTAATGATGTTGGCATTGAACTCATAGTTGGGTCTTTCATGGGATTTTTTATTATTTTGTTTTGAGGTTTAGTTTTTTGGGCTTTTTTTTTTTTTTTTTTTTAATCTTGAAAGGCAAGTTTTGTTCTGACAGTAAATTCCATTCTGGTGGTTAAATGAGGGTGAATTCTTGCACTATTTGAGGTAGAATTTGTTGGTTTTTTTTCAGTTTGGTTGGTTGGGTTTGTGTTTATTGGGGGTTTTTTGTTGTTTTGGGGGGAAGGGGGTTTTGTTGTTTATGCTTTTTTTCCTTTTTTTTGGTAATGATATTTCCATGTTCTCTATAGTGCTGCTTTGCAGCCTGGATCTCTATCTGTTCATTTTTATTTTCACAGAGTTTCCTTTTTTTAATTTTTTTTTTTTTTTTTGCATTTTTAAGAGAATAAAGATCCTAGATACCATCAAAGCTATTACAAGTCTTCAGGAATATCTCCATTTCAGTCTCAGATGTGATGATATCTGAGCACTGGCTGTGAACCTCTGTTCTCATCGCTATACACTATCAGGTGAATTTTATTTCTTTTTCTTTTGGGGGAAATTTGTTTGTTTTCCCCCCTTTTTTTCCTTCCTGGTTAAAGTTGATGAAGCACCATAAATCCCACTTTGTGTTTTAAAGCACTAAGCCAGACAAATAATTTTAACAAGATGAACCAAGCCTGTCACAGTGAAATGAAGGGGGAAAAAGAGACACTTGAGAAGTTTTGCACTTTCTCTCCTGATCCTGCCATCAGCAACAGAGGTCCTGTTAGAGCACCATAAAGCATTCCCTAAGCTAGAAGCCATTCTCTTTTTTAAATTAAAAATCTTTGACCCCATATTTTTCCTACAACAATAATCTTCTATTGTGTTACCTTTATATTTCCAAAGTTTGTGTTCTGAAAAACAGAGTGAAGCATAAATTGTATGCAAACAAAGAGAGCCTGGCCAAAAAGCCATCTTTGAAAGAAGTTTTTGTTTTTTTTGATGCTTAAGATGACAAACAAAGTGCCATCTTTACAAACTTTACAAAGTGCTCTTTGTAAAGGAAGGCAGCAGTGTCTGTCTCATGAAGGCTAAGGAGCTTTAGATGGCATCCTAGACATTTGTACATCTTCTGATGAGTCTTCTTCTAAAAAGTGAATAGTTGGGGGGGTTGTTCCTGCCCTTAGAGCCCCTCTTGAGACAAGCATAACTTTGAGCCTTGATTTCAGAAACTTTGAGCCTTGATTTCAGAAAGGTTCAGAGCAGCCTGCCAAAACTCCTGTGTGCTCTGCTCCATCTCCTGGGGCAGTTGTACCTGACACCATCTACCAGCCAAAACAACGTGGGCCACAGCAGCCTCAGGTGGGGAGGGAGAGGGGAACACTGGTTTGACATGCAAATTGCAGCCTAGCTTTTTTTAAACAAGCTCAGCACTGCAGGCTTTTACAGTGGTGCCTCAGGTTTCAGGTTTTATATTTTCAGATTCTGTGCTGCTTTAGTGTGCAGTTCTGAGCTTCATATCAGGGGATGGTGAGTGCTCTGCACAGAGCAGGGACACAAAACAATTCCTTCTCTAGCTGGGGACCAAGGACAAATGATCCAAATCTCAGCCCAAGAGCACAGACAACGTGGGCTGAGGAGAGACAAACAAGCAGGATGGGAGTGCATGAGCTAAAGCTGGAATGAACAATGAACTGCAATCTGCAAATGGAGCAGAACTGATCACAGTGACAGAGCCCGTGCCCATTTTGGTGCATTTTGTGCCCATTTTGGTTCATCTTGGGTGCAGCCCTGGCTGGGCTCTGGTGCTGCCCAAGGTGGATCCATGGAGGAGATCCTTTTAATAAATCCCTGCTTTATTCTTTAGCTCTGTCCAGCCTCTGTTCTAGGCCAGCCGTCCCAAGGCATCACTAATACCAGGGCTCCTAACTTGCCTCAGGAATGATGGGGAAAAAGAAATGGAAGAAGGACAGCCCAGCTCAAAAAGCTCCCACTCCTGCTATCAACAAGCCAAGCCACGACAATGACAAGCATTTAATAAATCCTGACTTTATTCTTTAACTCTCTCCAGCCCCTGTTCTGGGTCAGCCTTCCCAGGGCATCAAAAGGGCCATTTGGGGCTGGGCTGGTCACCACCCTGCTGCCCAGAGGAACATTGTCTCCTGTTCCCCCAGCTGGCTGGAGGATTGACTGGAGATCAACCCCAGGATAAAGGTACCCTTGGAGTCTCTCTCTGGACGTGTCAGCAGTGAGATGCACACTGTCCTTCCACGCCATGGGGTGCTCCAAGCTGCAGGAGGCTCCCTGCACCCCCTGAGTGGGACTGTGCCCCTGGGACAGCAGCCCTGCACAGTAACCTGCTGGGTCTGTCTTTGATGGATGTTCCAAATCTGGGTCCAACAATATTTGCTCGGGCACGGAGCAAGTCTGGGAATTTGATCTTGGCATGTGCCCGGAGCCAAAAATACAGCACAGCAAATGGGCATATGAAAGGCCTGGCTGAAATTCACCCCTGCTATCCCAAGTGTCACTCTGAAGGTTCTCAGAGACTTTGAGGCTCCCAGTAGACTCAGCTGTGCCAGCGGTGTCTGAATGTAACGAGCTGGACATGTCAGAAACAAGTCCCAGTCAGCACATTAATTCACTGGCTTTACAGATGTGATCCTTTAAAAGGTCTTTGTAAGGTGGATTTTTGTGATTTAGAATTGCCACCCTCTGCAGTACCTGTCTCAGTTTGTCATTAGACATACCTGCAAGCATCCTTAGGAGAGTAATTAAATTGTTGTTACTGGGGGATACTTTATTGTCACTCAGGAAAACATATTCACAAGTGGGGAACAGTGTCTGATTTCTAGTGCTTTAGTGAAAATCCCTCAGTTTCTCTGTAAGATAACGTAACAGAGGTATCCAGAGTATGGGTGCAAACTTACATTTTGTTTGTTCAAGGAATAAATTGCACTTAGGCTGGCCCCCAATGCACAGTTATCTCTTAAACATTTTCCTTTGAACATTGAAATGATATATGATAGCAGATACCAAATTCAGCTTTTTAAGCCATACCTAGAGTGAATAGCTCATAGCTTCCTGATTCATCACTGCTGCATGTGTCAAGCTGGGCAGTTCACTTCATTTTTGAGACTGAAGTGCCTATTTTTATTTTATTTATTTTTTTAATCAATTGTGTTTAGATCTGCTGCCTATGAAACTTGTTTGGATTAAGATTTCATTAAGAATTTGAAATGGCCCAGATTATTTTAAGAGGTTGTCTTAAAATATCTCTGCTAGACTTGGGCAATTTAAAATCATATTTCATAGCCAGCTGCTGACTACAGAGTAAAATCAAAACCACCTCACAATTCACAGTTTTGTTTGGCTTAAGGTTTAAATCTGGTTCACAGAAAGGAAGGGTTGAACTCTCCACCCCAAGGTCTGCTCATCTCCTCTGCAGCTGTAGAACACTGGAGTGCAATTATTATTAGCAATCTAAGTGAAAATGTTGTTTCTCTCCTCTACAGGCCCTGCTTTAACTAATAAGTCCTTCTGTAATTATCGTGGGGGTGCTGCACTGCTAAAATATTCAAATACGAATGACATTACAAGGAGTTCTCTGGGAGGAATAGGGAATCATGCTACAATCATAGAGAGATTCAGTTTAAAGCAACTAAATGCAGATACAGGAAAAATTGGGAACTACAATGCCTGGGATTTGTTCCAGTGTCTGCCCAGATGCTCTTTATGTCATCAGTCTTCGTGGAGAAACTTCAAAGTTGTTTCACATTCCTGAAGAGCAACCTAAATCTGATTCAAGGTACACCTGTGTAAAGCAGATTTCATTTCAAAAAACTCTGTCTAATTTATTCTTTTGCTCAAACAAAATGCAACATCGGTGGTTGTTGTTGTTTTTTTTCCCTTATTAATTAAGAGATAAACCATTATTTTCCCATGATGTATATAATTTTCAGTTTCTAAGACACACTGCACAAAAAAATTTCACAAGCTCTAGCAGCACTGATGTTCTTGTGTCTTGCACCAGCACAGTCATGTGCAAAAAGTATGAAAGTTTAAGATGTGCTTTGTTTTCCTTTTATAACCTCAGAAGAATTTTTGTTTATTAAATCTGAGAGGCAAAATCAAGGTGTCTCTTTCAGATTTTTGACGTAGAGGTTCTTGGCAAACGTCATTGCTTTGTTTTAGTTAATACAAATAATCACGATTAGCTAGAGGAAATAAGCAAAAAGGAATGCGTACGCTCTAATTGTATTAATAAACATATTATGAGTGAATCCTTGTCAGTTTAAAAAACTTTTTTTGGTCTTATTTACATTTCAGACCTCTGGAATAAATCCATGGTCAGCGCTCAGCCTGGGTACTTGCTCTGGATGCTGAAGCCACAGAGGTAAGGAAATGCCTGAAATGTGTTCCTGTAGCTGCATTATGGTCATGGAAAGGTGGGGAAATTACTGAGGCAGTGGATTCCCAGCCTTCTGACATCTGCTGCATTCCCCTTGTACAGATCTTATGTACCTTAGCCCAGTATTATGTTTAATCTGATTGCCTGCAAAATCAAACTCTAGTTTTATTTTCTGCTGTGGATGGGTTTGAAAAGGCTCAACTCAAGCTGTTGAATAGACTGCAATTCTTCCAGATTTAAGATCAATTGGCAATCATTAAATGCTGCTGTGAATGAGATTCATACAGCAGTGATAAACTTACAGTCCCCATCAGACTGAAGGCTCTCTATACACTTTACAAACTCGAACTCTAATATTGCTAATTAGAAGAGGTGCAAGTAAATTTTTAAAGATATTGTGAAAGAGTCAAGGGGAGTCAAACATTTTTTGAAACTTGGCAAGTCTAGCTCAGGTTCTCTTGATTAATCCTTAATGGTCCTTAATGAAATGTTCTTCACTGGTTTTTGCCAACTTCCTGAAATTGAAGAAAACAACAAATGTCTCTCAAAAAAACCCTTAGTAGTTACTAACAACAATTAATTGTTAATTAATTTGGCTGAAATAAGCCTATAAACGATGCAAATGGGGTGTTTAGGGGATTGTCTCTCTTTTCTGAGCTTTCACCTGCCCTTCTGTGCATTGCAGCCTTGCTGAAGGATCTGCAATTCAGCTGCCCTCAGTAAATGGTTCAAATCCCCCAAAGTGGCTCGTCAACCTCCTCCTCGAGGAGTGGAAGGATCTGGGTAAAGGCACAGGAGGCATCAGCTTGTAAGGCCAAGCACAAAACCTCCCCTCAAATGTCTGGGAAGTGAAGGGAGTTGGAAGTGGCACACTCCAAACTCAGGAGGGTGCCCTGGGGGATGGAAGGGGTCAGAGGCTGGGTGGTTCCACGTCACAGGACTTGCACTTGGGGACCAGCAGAGAACAGAAAGCCCTCATTTTCCACATCAGAGTGAGCTCTGACAGAGCACAAACCAAGCAGACACGAACAGACCCCGTGCCTGTCACTGCTGCGTCACCCAGGCACTTTCTTTCATTTTGAGGATTCATTATTTAAATCTTAAAATGCTTCTCTGAAGTTCAGCAGAGATATTCCTGCTTTCAATAATAGATTTGCAATAATGCTTTCCTCCCTCCTTCAGACCTCTTTGCAATCAAGCACTGCAGTCAGTGACATGTTGACAGTTTTGCATGAATTAATGAAAAAGAAGTTGGGAGTGGTTGACCAAGATTTATTTATTATTATTAAAGTGACCGTGTATCTTTGTTGGTCTTCTGAAAAGAAAATTAAGAGAAGAAGGAACTGAAAAAAGCTCTTGAAATGGTTGGTATGGTTTAGAAGTTATTCTTGGTATGGTTTAGAAGTTATTCTGTACCTCAACCTACAGTATACAATTGTAAGAATCAAGGCTTTCGGTTTGAGGTGAAAATTCTCATTCTAAATTGTGAGCAAGATTGCTTTCCTGGTACTGCTTAACATGCTGAGAGGATGTGAAAATGGATATTTCCAATACTGGGAAAAACAGAAGTCCAGAGTTGGTCACTTAAGAGATGAAGGCTAACTATTTTTTAGTCCCTTTTGTTTAAAAAGAAAAATATTGATCATCTTGGCAACAAAACACAAAACCAAAAAGCATTAACATTCCTGCTGAATGTTTTATTACATACTCTTTAAGATAAAAACCTAAAATGCAAAATCTTCATGATCCAAGCACAGCAGTGACAGCTAATCTTTCCAAAGCAGTGCCCCGCACTCTGGGACATGTTGAGTTGGAAATATGACTTTTTGAGTCTGGTACTCTCTGCATTTCCATCTGCATGCCCTCCTGTTCACAGCCCTGTCTGCTGCAGCCTTCCCAGAACGTTCCGTGTTTGGCTCTGCCCTGTCTGTGGCAATAACCCCGGGCAAGGAGCACGGCCAGAGGGCTGCCAGCAGCCAAGGGCTGGCACGGCACATGCCAGCTCAAACACAAGCACTTCCTCTTGCTGCTTTCCTGCCTCCTGAGGCCAGCCAGCCAAAGATGGAATTTCTCCACGCCTGGAACACCTGGTGGAGGCTCTCAATGCTCATAATTATCCTCCCAGTGCCAGCCCTCTGCAGGTGCAGGGAAGTGCAGGGCAGGGTCTCTGAGAACACAGCTCCACAGTGGATGGGTTCATCTGTAAATCTTAGTGAAACACATGCCATAGGATTTAACACGTTTATATTTTTATCATTTTTGCTGAGAAAGCAATACCAGTTGGAATAATGTTACATTATAAGGTCATGAAGCCTTGGGCAAAACCTCCAGCTCTTAGTAAATGTAGGGCTTTCTATTGCAATAAAAACCTTCATGTCAGCATCTTGAGCTGCTGGATCACTTATGCCTTTACAAGCTACACCACTCAGTCAATTCTTACCCCTTCTCTCAGCACAGGCTTTCACTTCTCAGGCATTTGTCTTCACCCACTGCTCCTCCCTCACCAGCTGACCCCTTGGCGTCCCCACCTGCATGGCAGCTCCAGGAACACCTCCCCGTGTTCCTGCTGCTGCTGCAGGGCACTCAGGCTCTCAGACAGGCTCTGACCTGTGTGAGCCATCAGCTGCTCCTGCCTCGGCTCAGATGGTGCTCAGATCCTGCTTGCCTGCACAGATGGTGAGTAATGGCACGCACTGCCTACCTGTCTTCCTGTGCCTCTCTCCATATGGTTCTTGTGCTGGACCTGGAAACAGATTGGAGCAGTTGGTGTGACCAGGAAATTAATTTCATTCAGCTCAAGAAAGCTGCTGTTAAAATTTCTCGTGTTCTTGTGCTGGTGTGAACAGCTGTGTGAGTCAGGTCAGACTGGGATGGGAATATGCAGCTCCCTTGGTTTTATTGGGGTCAAACCCACCTGTGCTGTGCCTAAAGCTTACTCTGTGGTGTGTCTGTAAGCCACTTTAGCATATGAGTGAGTTCACCATTTCCCCAGGAAAATCATCTCATGACAGGTGTGAGATTGTGCAGGGTTAATATCTGTATACGAACACTGGATAATATCTGCACAGGTACTCTGGATAACATCTGTAAATGTTCACTGCATAATATCTGTACATGTACACTGGATAATATCTGTACAGGTACACTGGATAATATCTGTACATGTACACTGGATAATATCTGTACACGTACACTGCATAATATCTGTACAGGTACACTGGATAATATCTGTAGTATTAAAGCAACCTGATATTAAAATGGATGAATGATTTATATTTAGATGATCGATTTAGTTATATCCTCTTTGTGCTTAAAAGGAACTGGTTAAAAATGTCAAGATTTCAGGATCTAGGGTGACATCTCAAAGGGAGCCTGTAAAGGTTCATGAGTCTGTCATTGTAAGATCTAGCTCCCTCTGAGACTCTGTCAAAGGCCAGAATTATTTCACAGATATTTTGATATATTTGTTTCTCAGTTAGTCACTGGGGACCAAACCCCAGGAGGGAGCTGGAACACGAGGGAATTTCTGTGTTGTGGGGTGGAGCACGGCTGTCCAGGCTGTGACACTGATTTAGGGCTCAGCTGCATGGCTAATGCAGTCCAACATGGAAATGGGCTGGTGGAATTCCTGAAGAGGCACAACCAGCTCCTGCTGAGAGCTTCTGCTTCCCAGCACACGGGGCAGGAATGTATATTGTGGCTTCTGGCCATGTGAAGGTTTGGGTGTACAGCTCATAGAGGTATGGAATCTGGCAACCATGAAAAGTGGGGATATTCATGATGGAGACACCTGTCCCTACTCCAGTGGTTACTTTATGTATTTTAAATATTTTTTTTAATCTTATTTTCAACATTTAAGTTATAAATCTTATATAAACCAGCCTCTGGAACAGGGACTGGGATCCAGGTTTCTCTGCCCCTCACTGAATGTTCCTACCACAAGGCTGTGGTGTCATACTCATTGCTTCTCCCTTTTTACCACAGGTATTTTTTATTTATTTATACAAAATGAAACAGAGTCACCATCAAGGTTTGCAAGATTAAAAAAGAATATTCTGTGGACAGGAATTTCAAGCACAGTTGAAGAATGAGAGGAATTCGCTACCCAGCACTCGGTGCTTTGTGACTGGTGGTTTTGGGAAGCTGCTCCATGTGCTCACCACATGCCTCTGGGATAGTTCCTCAGGGGATACAGGTGGAGGAACTGTGCTTGAGAATCCTTCCAGGCATGACTGAGATGGGGAGAATTCAGCTCTGCTGACACTGCAGGGCTCCTGGACAAGCCCACAAGTGAAACCTTAGCACCTGGTTTAACACTAGAAGCAGAGATAGCTGAAGAATTTATCCATGCAGGCACATTAAGGTAAACAATCTTTGAAAATCCCATCAAATACTTATTTGCATCTTTAGATACTTATCTAACTACAATAATTTGATTCCAAATCAATTTAAGAACTTGTGTTTCTTGAATATTGACTTAGCATTACTTTTTTTTTTTCCACTTCCTAACATGGCTCAGAGGGGAGCTGTCATTAATAAGTTATTAATGAGCCTGTAGCTTTGATTGTGTGCTTTACATGTCAAGTGAGAATTGTTTCAGTGAAATTAACTATTTTTCTGGCTAATCAGTAGAACAAGTATTCATTCTTGAGCCTCCCTCTACTCTGAGAGATTTGGTCATTTTCCTTGGAAGACACCAGTTAAAATTCACTTTCAGCCTACATTTCTGTTTCTCAGCTATTTAAGCAGAACTAATTTTTTTTTTAGTCTTACTAGGAAAAGATGCTTTGAAAATATCTGTCCCATTTCCTAGGAAAGAAATTGCACACTTATATACACACATATAAATCACAAAATCAGAAAGCATAAAACTTAGGGTACTTACAGAACTACGTAAAAATAAAAGTCATTTGCTGACGTTTTTTGGTACTGTTAGCTCTGGAACACAAGATGAAGTGCAACTGACACCAAAGACAGTATTCAGGTTAGTAAATATCTTAATTTTTCAGTGTTGTCTCCCAGAACTATAACAAAACAGGTTATACAAAAGAGCATTGAAATTTCTGTTAGAGGAACTTGTGACTTCCTTGTATTTCTACAGAATATTTCTAAGAATTNCTCTGTCAAAGGCCAGAATTATTTCACAGATATTTTGATATATTTGTTTCTCAGTTAGTCACTGGGGACCAAACCCCAGGAGGGAGCTGGAACACGAGGGAATTTCTGTGTTGTGGGGTGGAGCACGGCTGTCCAGGCTGTGACACTGATTTAGGGCTCAGCTGCATGGCTAATGCAGTCCAACATGGAAATGGGCTGGTGGAATTCCTGAAGAGGCACAACCAGCTCCTGCTGAGAGCTTCTGCTTCCCAGCACACGGGGCAGGAATGTATATTGTGGCTTCTGCCATGTGAAGGTTTGGGTGTACAGCTCATAGAGGTATGGAATCTGGCAACCATGAAAAGTGGGGATATTCATGATGGAGACACCTGTCCCTACTCCAGTGGTTACTTTATGTATTTTAAATATTTTTTTTAATCTTATTTTCAACATTTAAGTTATAAATCTTATACAAACCAGCCTCTGGAACAGGGGCTGAGATCCAGGTTTCTCTGCCCCTCACTGAATGTTCCTACCACAAGGCTGTGGTGTCATACTCATTGCTTCTCCCTTTTTACCACAGGTATTTTTTATTTATTTATACAAAATGAAACAGAGTCACCATCAAGGTTTGCAAGATTAAAAAAAAGAATATTCTGTGGACAGGAATTTCAAGCACAGTTGAAGAATGAGAGGAATTCGCTACCCAGCACTCGGTGCTTTGTGACTGGTGGTTTTGGGAAGCTGCTCCATGTGCTCACCACATGCCTCTGGGATAGTTCCTCAGGGGATACAGGTGGAGGAACTGTGCTTGAGAATCCTTCCAGGCATGACTGAGATGGGGAGAATTCAGCTCTGCTGACACTGCAGGGCTCCTGGACAAGCCCACAAGTGAAACCTTAGCACCTGGTTTAACACTAGAAGCAGAGATAGCTGAAGAATTTATCCATGCAGGCACATTAAGGTAAACAATCTTTGAAAATCCCATCAAATACTTATTTGCATCTTTAGATACTTATCTAACTACAATAATTTGATTCCANACTTCCTTGTATTTCTACAGAATATTTCTAAGAATTAGGAAAAAAAACCCCAAAACCAACAAAACCACCAGATAAAAGAGATTGAGAGAATATTTGGCGTTTGGGGACCAAGGAGCTGGACAGTCCAGTCAAATGAAAACTTATAATAGGGCCCCATCCTACAAGCATTTATGTATNTGACACTGCAGGGCTCCTGGACAAGCCCACAAGTGAAACCTTAGCACCTGGTTTAACACTAGAAGCAGAGGACTGTAGAGGTAGCTGAAGAATTTTTGGATGCAGGCACATTAAACAATCTTTGAAAATCCCACTAAATACTTATTTGCATCTTTAGATGCTTATCTAACTACAATAATTTGATTCCAAATTAATTTAAGAACTTGTGTTTTTTGAATATTAAGACTTTGAATTACATTTTTTTTTCACTCTAAAAGAAACTTCCTAACATGGCTCAGAGGGGGACTGTCATTAATAAGTTATTAATGAGCCAGTAGCTTTGATTGTGTGCTTTACATGTCAAGTGAGAATTGTTTCAGTGAAATTAACTATTTTTCTGGCTAATCAGTAGAACAAGTATTCATTCTTGAGCCTCCCTCTACTCTGAGAGATTTGGTCATTTTCCTTGGAAGACACCAGTTAAAATTCACTTTCAGCCTACATTTCTGTTTCTCAGCTATTTAAGCAGAACTAATTTTTTTTAGTCTTACTAGGAAAAGATGCTTTGAAAATATCTGTCCCATTTCCTAGGAAAAAAATTGCACACTTACATACACACATATAAATCACAAAATCAGAAAGCATAAAACTTAGGGTACTTACAGAACTACGTAAAAATAAAAGTCATTTGCTGACATTTTTTGGTACTGTTAGCTCTGGAACACAAGATGAAGTGCAACTGACACCAAAGACAGTATTCAGGTTAGTAAATATCTTGACTTTTCAGTGTTGTCTCCCAGAACTGTAACAGAACAGGTTATACAAAAGAGCATTGAAATTTCTGTTAGAGGAACTTNATAAAAAATATAAAAGGGACCCCACCCCAAAATAACTTTTGAAGCCACAAAAAAAAAAAAAAAAAAAGGTAATAGTGGAAGAGTTAAACTTGAATAAGTGATCAGAAAACTAAACACCATTTGAAGCACAAAATAAAAAAAACAGAGGGTCCTGTGCAGATTTGAACCAGCCAGTGTACTTGTAATTATTACTGTTAAAAGAAGTTGAATATTTGCTTCCAAAACCAGTACTTCAGGTGGCTTCAAAATTACACAGAATTTTTGAAAGTTACACAAGATAACCTAAAAAAGGCTCCAGTCACACTCTTTCCTCTCCAGAATCAGAATTTTACTCCTTCATTATAGCATGATCATTCATGAAAGCTGAAAGTAATCCATTCTGTTCTGAACAATTCTGATTTTGAAGTATAAAGTTTGTGCTTTCTTAAATACCTCTAGTGGAAGTATAACAGACTTACAGAGACTGAAAAGCTGACTTCTGTGCTTGGAAAAAATCTAAATCAGCCTACTCTTTACAGTGCATGAGGATTCTAATTGTTTTCCTAATACAGTAATTGTTATTCTTTCTATGCACACCACAGTGGAAGGCAATGGAAATTTTCATAAATTAATGAATTTGATTTGTCATCAAGTGGAGGTGGAACAGTGTATACTCAAAAATGTATTCCCCTTATGAAGAAAACCTTGAAATTGTGAATGAAATGAAACACACGCCGTGTGGGTGTTGTGAGTATGCCTGCACTCAACCCCAAAATAATGTTATTTACTTCTTCTTTGCTGAAAATGGTATAAAAATAATCTAGCTCACATGGTAAATATGTTTCAATGCCACATTCACTACCAAAATAATGAATCAGCAAGACAACTCACACATTAATTTTTTTAGTACATACTACTCTGGATGCTTAATGAGTTACATGAAAAATTTGTAATTTTCAAATCTTTCAATTGAACTTCATGTGATAGTCTGTGAAATACCATTGAAGTCAGAAAAATGTTCATATTTGTAAGTAAGTATATTTTTAAGTGCTCCAGTAAACAGACATATAAATCTGTTATGCAATGTACTGGTCATTACCTAAACTACGGAGGATTTTAATGACTTAGAAAGTTTGTAAAATAATTTGAGATCCTAACCTAGCATTAAAGTCCAGAACATTACCACCACGTACAGGTTTTAATCACAGTACATTTCACAAATTAGGCAAATTTAACTTTACTCAGTCAATGAATATTCAGTAGCATTATAAAAATTTATATAGAATTAACCATATGCAAAGTCATAGGAAGTTGAAGAAAGTTTAATTACAAGGAGTAAGAGAAAAAAGTTAACAAAAAATATAATAATTACCATAAGTATGACCAAGAGTGGTAAAGTTGAAAATGTATGAACAGGACTGTGTCTACTTCTCCTTTCCCCACCCCACGGCACTCTTCAGTAGGACATGGTGCAGAATTTACTTCATTTTCCCTACTGCATCTTCACCCCCAGAAGAGCACCTCACTTCAGCTCAGTCACAGCATTTCTGCAGGATTTGGGCCTTTTGTTGTGTTGTACTTTGTGTGTGTGTATTTTGGGGGCACACACCGTGTCACCTGTCGTGGGCAGTGGCCCTGGAGGTGTTCCTGGTGGTTTCCCACAAACCAGCAGCAGCACGAGGAGACACTGCAGGGAAGTGTGGGCAAACCAAACCAATGCTGCTTGTCTGACCTGGACAGCTGGGCTGAACAGTTCCACTGGGAAATCTCTCCCCCTCTCCTTGGTGACCAGGGATGCCTCATGTAAAGTCCCCTGAGAGGATTAGGTAAAAGTACTGTTACTTTTGACATGTGAAATTCACTTCATCCTCTTCACCAATGACTAGGGATGAAGTGATCCTGAGAGAGATGATTATGTCTTGGGGATCAGTCAGCTGCCCAAAAATTCTTCACATCTCCTTTCCTTCATTGTCCATTTCCTGCTCTTTGTTGTCCAGAGCTAGCTGCTTTTTTTTTAGTTAGAGCCAGTTTAGCTCTTTTAACTAACTTTTGATGTTCACTTTTATTTTCTTACAGACCTCTCTGTGACAGTAACCCATGAAACCTCCTGGGTTTGTCTCCTTTGAAGTCTCCAAGAAGTCTCTACCACCACTATGGAAGATTGTGTTCCAAATGGAGAACAGAAGGGGTAATTTTTGGTTTTCACTGCAGTGTGAACTGCTGCAGTTTCTTTGGTGAATGACTGATACAATGCCCTCATCACATGGAATGGTTCCTATTTTCTTTGGGTTATTGTAGACACCTATTCATCAAAAGGAGGCAGAGCCTGCAAGGGCCAAAAAGATGCATCAACAGAAGTTCAGTGAAGTCTTGAGCTGTTGACTATTTGCAGTTCTGCCTTCCCTGAATTTCTCTTTGGAGAAGGAAGGCAGAATTTTTAGGTGACTGTAACTAGATGCTCAATATACTGTTTAAGAAGTACCTGTGAGCTGCAAACAGCCTACTCCAGTGGAATCCTATCCTGAAGGATGAAATCACACAAATACCCTCCTGCCTCTCCCCTTCTTTTTGTGCACAGGAAATCTCCTAAATGGTCATTACTTCTCATCTTCTGTGCAACTCGTGCTCTGTTTGGCTCATCAACCTCCCATGCTTTCCCACCTGGCATTGATTTTGATGGAGACACTAAAATTAAATTTCTGCTGCCTTTTTGTGAAAGATCTTCACAACTTAGGTGCCTAAAACCCCCTTAGATAGCAGATGAATGAGAGACAACGACATTGTTCCATTCAGAAACATGCAGAAGTGTTTTTATCAAATCCCACGTGGTGGAGGGTACAGCAAAGTTCATCTTCCCATGCACTGATCCATACATAAGAATTTGTGCCTTGACTTTATGAGCCTTGACTTTCATCATGCTACAGAATCCATATACCAGGAAAAAGGACTCTTAATTTGACTTTCCTGTGTCAAATTCAGCTCAGAAAGTGGCAGATGCCTTGGGGTGGTCTGGTCTGTTTCATGTGAGACTGGAAAGAACCTAAAATGTGTCTAGCCCAAAAAAAAAAGCTGCTGCTTTTAATCTAAACAGAATAATTAATGTTTTAGCTTAAGGAATTAAAAGAATATAGGCAATTATCTGCTTTGATCTATGTAGTATAATCCTAAATGGGGTGGCAGCAAAAAAATTAAGGTAGGGAGTGTTTATTCCTCAAGTCCTTCTTTTTGGTTTCATTATTTTATTTATATAATTCTAAAGGGGGTGCCAGCAAAAAAATTAAGGGTAGGGAGTGTTTATTCCTGAAGTCCATCTTTTTGGTTTCATTTTTTTGTTTAAAGTGTCAACATTTCTGGTATCAGGAGGTGTAAGCGTAAACTAACAAAGTGGAGATGAAATTAAGATGTTAACAAATGCTACTTGGTAGGGAGCATTGGGTCAAAAGTCTGATCTATCTAAATTGCAGCTGCTGCATGTGTGTTGTCCAGTATTGCATTTATTTGCATTGTTTTGATGCATCTAGACTTAGAAACACCTGAAAGACGCATATTTTTATTAAAAAAAAAACAAACAAACAAAAAAAACCCAAACCAAAACAAAACAAAAAACAAACTGAAAAAGAATCCTGTAATTATTACTATCTGGGCACTGGTTCTGGGAGGTTGATGTTTAGGGAAGATGGAACCCAGCTATGTTTTTCTAGATGTGTATGGCAACCTGCTGATTGCTGTCTCACCAGAATAAACTCTAAACCTTTCCAGCTGTTCTTAATCTGGCCCCTTAACCTTTAAAAAAACCAGAGGTTTTCCACTCCTCAGAGCCAAACTTTGCTAACAATATCTAGGTTGTTTTCAAACCAAGCTTCAAACATAAAAATGACTAATAAATCCATATTCCATAATAGTTAGGCTGGAAAACTATTATTTTAAAACAGATTCAGTTTTTATGACCCATTTCTAATAAAAGCTCCAAGTATGCTTCACTAATGCTACCATTTCAGATAGTCAGATCCCGGATGATAGGCATGATATCCAGATAGATACACCAATAAATATGTAAAGGCTATAAATCTGTCTCAAATTAGTGATTTGTGGATGTGCTGAGGGGGGAAGAGGACTGGGAAATGCTGTTTTCTAATCTGTTCGTTTCCTGACTCTCAATGCTCTGTCACTTCACAGCCGGCGATTGTATTTTTCTGTGGTTTGCATTAAGTGCTAAATTCATTGCTACAGGCTCTTCGGGGGACGCGGGGGTTTTGCAGGGACTTTTAGCCTGCACCTGATTCCACTCGTGTGAAGACCAATTTCAGGCAGCCCAGGGTCGGGTTTTTAAGAAGAAAATAGCGGCTTTTGGATGGAGCTACAGCTCCGGAGGACCGTAGCCCGCTGGCTTCGGGATTCCACCTCGGGCTTCCCATTAAACCAACAACACAGCCCGCAATAATCACTCATAAACATCCATCTTCCTGACTCTTTTACGGCCTCGTAATTGCCCCCACCCTGACAGGCGGATTTATGCCCTGCTCGGTGCCAGGCAGCTCCTCCATCCCTGCGGCACCGCCGCCTCCTCCGGGGAGCCGCGGGCAGGGCCGTGCCCCTTCCCCCGGGAGCCGCTCGGGCAGCTCTGGAAGCACCAAAACCCCCGGTTTTCCCCTCATTCCATTGAGTTATCGCCTCCAACACCCCGCTCCGCTGCTCGCCTCTTGTTCGGCGCAGCTTTGCTCCTGGGCTGTGGGCAGCCTTCTCTCCCGGCCGGGGGGAGCGCTTTTCCCGTGTGAAACTCAGCGAGTATCCCTGCAGCGTTCAGCAGGGAAATCCTCTCCTTTCCGCTCGTCCTCTTCTTCTCTTCCCAAGCGTTCAAGTTTCTCCCGCAGGTCTCTTCCTCGCCCTCCTGGCAGGACTTCGCAACTTCTGCCGCGTTCCGCTGGCCTTGTATTTGCCGGTTTTTTAGCCCTGGGCTTTATTTATTTATTTATTTATTTATTTTAATCCCCGGGACCCCCGCGGGCCGGGCAAGACCCTGTTCCGCCCCCGCCTCGCCCGGGATGGCAAAGGATGGTCTAGAACTGAAGCAGCGCTTCTGAGGTGCTACATCTGCCTCTCCCCCTGCCAGTTTTCTTACACCGCTCAGGATTTCCCCGTGTCTCTCCCTCCCAGTCCTGTACTTTTAAAAAGACATTTTGATTTACCGCCCCAAGCCCGAGGTGGTCGCGGAGAGGAGCGGGGAGGGGGCGAGCGCGGCGCTCCGCGGGCCACGGCAATGCCGGCGCTGCTGCGGCGGGGAGCGCCCC
>WEZZ01024787.1:186641-268303 GCA_013400585.1 Chloropsis cyanopogon | reverse complement strand
GGAGCTGCGCGCTCCTGCCGGAGAGGCCGCGCTCGGTGCGGGCTGTCCCGGAGCTCCGCGGCGCCCTGAGCCCCGGGACGCCTCGGGACGGGGCCGGGAGAAGCCGGGCTCTGCGGAGCGCTCTGACTTGAGACGGGCACAGGGCTCGGGGTGTGCTTTTCTCTCTCTTCCAGCTGTCGCCGGCGCTGGCTTTTCCTAAAGCTGGCAGAGGGAGGTTGGGCTGGACGGTGCCCGCTCGGCTCTCGGAGCCGGTGGGAACCTGCCCTCAGCGCAGCCTTTGAGTTTGCTAGCATCCCTTAGGAACCTCGCTGTTTCAAACCTGTAGTTTCCTGGAAAGATACCTTAAGCCTTTTAAGACTTGCTTTGAGCTGGAAAGGGGTGTGTGCGTGAGCCGAGCGGCTTGTCCTCGGTAGGAGAAGTCCCTTATCGGGGCAGTAGCCTGTCCACCGAGGCTCGTCTTTGCACTTTGCCTCCCCAAGGCTGTTCCCGAGCGTGTAATCAATAGCTCCGGCTCTGCCGTGGCTGTGGGAGCCGGTGCGAGGCACACGCGATTTATCTCAACAGTTTCCTCTCAGAGGCTGTGGTTGCAATGGCTGAGTGAGAACTTTCTTACCAGAGTTCATTTCAATGCACACCTCAGAAAAACTGGAGGAAGAAGCAGTCAAGCAGCGGTATCTTTACCGCACAGCTGTATAGAGCCCTGAGACGGACACGAAGTGGGCTTGGTTCTGCTCTCGAAGAGTTGTTTTGAGATTTAAGATCTCAGAGGTTTTGAGATTTGAGATCTCAGTCGTTTCGAGATGTAAGATTGCCCCACAAAAGTATCGCTGCATGGGTCCCGTGTAACCGAGCGCCTTGAAAGCACAAACCCTGCTGAGCAGTGGAAAGGAAAACCTGGGGGGGAAATAAGTATAAAATGGTGTTAAGCTTTCTTTTTCAGTTAGTACTGAAAAGGATTCTGTGCGCTGTGATCAACTGAAGCGTGTTGCCATCCACCAAAGGTTTTCTTTCAGGTGGCTTGCTGGATAAGCAGCAAAGTATTTTCCAAGTAATGGCATCTAACTGTATGGTGTGGGTGGCTGGTGTGTTTCTGGAAATGGTTTGATTACATCCCTTTGTGGTTGGTTTTGACATTTCTTAGAAGAGGGCCTGACAACCTTATATACTTGAGACTTGTTTTACAACACATGCGCTTATTTATTTAACAGTTTTGTTTAGGTAAAGTAAATGTTTACCGCAGACAAATACAGTGTGAAAAAGTAGGAAACTGACCCAGTTCTGGCTTTAACAGGAACTGAGAGGGAACGGTGTAAGAGTCATTTGTAAGTACAACAAGGCACGAAATTAAAGCTGTTTATGCTTACTTGGTGATGCTAGGCATTTCTGGTGGTTTATTACAATAATCATCCGTAAGGTCTCACACATATTTTCCACTTGCTTTCACACTTCCAATAAATGCAGCCTTTTAGTTAACATCTCTAAATGCAATCATTTGGAGACAGAACGCAGTGACCATGGTCCTTGTCTTTTCTTATGGAGGCACGTCAAATCTCCTGCATATAGCAGAATGTTAAACTGGTGGTGGATGACAAGGTAGACTTCTTTTCTTACTTGGGGACAGTGGCCAGCTTTGCCCCAAGCAATTCCCATTTCCAGGCTGTGGAGCTGGGCTGGCTTTAGCTGGCAACTGTTCTGTTCACCCGCTGGAGAATTTTGGCAAATTTCTCTTTCTTTTGTTCTCACTCGCTGTTAATCAATAATGAGATCTGGTATTGCTTGTGTCTCTGTGTGATTAGAAATGGATGATTACTTTGGAGTTTGGGGAGACTTTCTGTATATTGTTTTTTTAGCACAGTGTGGCTGTGTGTATGTGAACTTCTGTCCTCTTAAATAAATGCTAGCATGATAGAAAAATGGAAAAGCTGAAACAAAGCTCTGTAAGGACCTTGAAGAAATGATGGGAGAAGTAAGACTCTCTTACAGCAAACAAAGTTTGTGTTTACAGCAAAAATCAGCTCCTTGTAGACTTAAAGTACAGGTAAATGTTTATCTTTTGGACAGTTTTTAAATATAACATGTTAAAAATAGAGATGAGGGCTTTGAAAGAAAACCAGGCCTTCTCTTGCCCCCCTGTTTTTAAAAAAAACATCCCCTGAATGTTTCTGGTGTTGTTTGTACGTCTGTGAACTGCCAATAGTTTCCATCAGGAAATAGATCCACTTTATTGCTTTGAAACGCCTACTTCAATTTAGTGAGTAACATTAGGCAAAGTTTTAGAGATCTTTCCCATCACCTCCAGTGTAACCTTTGCGATTGCTGAGCAAAGGAGCTTTTATTTTTCCAGAATTTGACTCCCTTCCTATCTGACTGTTTCTGTTAATATGAGATTCTATGAAAGTTGGAATTTCTGAAGTTGTCTTTTTTAGTTACACACATCTCAATTTTAATCTGAATTCTTCCCTGCTAGAATTTGAAGGTGAATCTATGTGGCATTGTGATCTAAAGGACAGTACCAGGAATTGCAAACTGACAACATGGATATTGCATTAACACATCTTGTGTTAGCTGCTTATCAGTTCCGAAAGGAATTTGAAAAGAAAAACTTTGATTATAAAAAGCCACCATCCAGAATTCAAGTGGTACCACAATGAAACCTTCTGTTGTTGCTAAAAGTGCTCTTTCCCCGTTTTCAGTTTAATTCTGTGCTTTTTGTGGTTGCTTTTTGTATATGTTCTCTCTCTCTCTCCCAGCTTTGGCAAAGTCTTTGGATTAAAAGCTTCCAGACTGGTGTGTGTGTAGATCTCATTGAGAAATGTGTGCCTGATCTTGCTCCCAGCTGAGTTTTGTCTCCCTGTGATTTCATCAAGGCTGGCTGAGGATGCTCAGCTCCTTGAGGGCTTGCTCAGCCAGATCTGAAAGAGGATGCAGAGCAAAATTGTGAATGAATGGATAAGACAGGGAATGAATGAAGAAGTGCCTTTTTTTTTTTCTTTTTCTTTTTTTTTTTTTCTTTTTTTTTTTCAGTAAATGCAGAAGCGCCACCAAGAAGATAGCTTTAGGAGTTTTTTCTCCAGGCTTTTGCGAACATTTTATCTCTTCCTAAAAGGAGAGAGGTTGGTGGGGGTAGGGAGGGGAGCAGAAGTGTGTTCTATGTGTTGTTTTTTTCCCATTAAAATAGTTTAATGCCCAAGTGCTCTGGAGTTTGTGCCTCTGATGGATGTGTTAATCTCGACAGACAGTAGTCCAAGGGGATGATTTTGCCTTGCTGGGTGGAACGCTGCACAGGAGATTGCAGCAGGGCACATTTAAACCATGCTGAAGACTCCTGATTTTGCTTTGGAGCCTTGCTTATTTGTTTTGTTTAGGGGAATGGGAAGCTTTCAGCCACCTTGGATTTATTACAAGTCTGTGTTATTTGCAGCTGCTGCAAATAGCTTTGATTTGCTTTTGTAGTATTTTTTTTTTTACCTTAGTCAGAAGACTTTAGGGGTACAGCGCACAATTAGTGTCTGAAGGACTTGCTGGTCCCCCAGCTAGTGGGTGATGTATTTCTATTCTGCTCTTTCCCTCCTTCTGGGCTCTTGGAAAAGTCAAAAGCTCTTTGCCTTCCCGTGGGACATCTGAGGGTCTGTCACTTCTTTCCAGTTGGTTTGAGACTTGGTAGCTGTTGGTGCTGCCGCATCTTTCCATCCCTTTTCTCCTGCTTAAGAGTTATTTTCTCAGACTGGTAACCTTGGTGCCAGACTCCTCTGTCTTCCTTCAGCAGCAGCAGTGGGTTTTTTTGCTCAGTTGGCTGTTTTTCGTGGGGTTCTGGGTGGTAACTCTGCTTGTTCCCAGCCTGTAGCCTGGGAAAGCTGTGAGCCGGGACCAGTGTTATCGCCGCTTGTCTGTGGAGTTGAGAAGACAATACTGTGAGAGTTCACATGGTCAAAGATATCTCTGCAGTGATAAGATCTAAGAAACAGTGGGGAAAAAGAAATATATTTGTCAGCTTTCCATTTTTTCCAAGGGAAAATTAAGGCTTTATCATTTTTCATTGCTTGATAGTGAGAGCTTTGTTAGTGCCAGGAATATGTTGCTGCTTCCCCTTCGCTGGTTCTTCCTCATTTTGCCTCTAAAAAGTAGACAAATGTACCCTTATAATATAACCAATTTTTAACAACATGGATCCTGTCCTCTGGCCTGAAAATGAGAGATACCAGTGTGCAACATAGAGAAATTTAAAATTTGAGAGGGGAGATGGCAGATTGAATTTAAGTATTGAACTTTGTCTGTGTCAAAGACATAGGTTTCCTGTTAGACATGTGAGGTTTTATACACAATATACCTCCTGCTAATAATGGTTACTGAGCTGTAATTACTCCGGTAAGATTTAATGGCATTGCCATTTAGCTCCCTAAAAACGAAGGAATACTGAGGAGTTATGTCATCTGGTGACTTGCTGAAACACAACCATGTGAAATATTAAAGTAAGGCTCCAGGAAAAATCACCCTGGGATTCCAGACGTAATGCTTTATTTTCTTTTGCATGGCTTCATTTACGCAAACCTGCTCCACTTGGGATTTTTCATTTCTCTTTCAGCCTCACAAAAATGTTAAAACTGCTGCTGAAACTCTCACAAAGGGCTTAGAATCTATTTTTGTCAATTGGTTAAATCAAGAAATGTATATTATGGTATACACTGGGAGAAGAAGAAAAGTACAGTAGTGACTTTCTGCTCTTTCTGCCTGAAGTGTGAAAATGCAAAGCTGGGGAACTGAAAGAAATCCTGTGTACTCTGGGTTGTCATGTTAATTAAATAAACAGCCAGAACAGTGACCCTGTGTATGAAATGTGTTTTGAGAAGCCTGTTGGGGGTTGGAGGGGAAAAACAGCGACACATGATGTTTTGGACGTTAACTGTGACATTTGTATGAATTTGTCCTAATCTGCTGTTAGTGTTCTTACATTCCAACTGCTTTTTGTGGGAGACTGAGGCATAGCTGTGTGTTGCAAATAGAAGGAATAGTGCTTGGGCTTTTTTCTTTAAAAAGTAATATAAAAAAGGAATCTCAGCCTGGAAGTGAAAAGGTTTGCTGGGTTCTGGTGCCTGCAAACCGCAGGGCTTGGAGTGGGGGTGGGCTGACTGCATCCTAAATGATTTGAGAATGAAAAGAACCCTGCTGCAATTAAGGCTTTGAGCCAGTTGCTGTGATTTACTTAGGTAATCTGATGGAAGATGCACAGCTTGGGACATATCCCTTGGCAGATAAGGAAAGAAATGTACAGATTCAGAAAACAAAGTGGAAGTCGTGTTTTGCTTTGTGCGTGGATTTTCAATTTTTTTCCTCTGCTTGGTTTTGAAGGAGTTTTTTTATGAATTACCAAACACTTTCCTCAAAGTCTCTTCTGTGTTAGCCAGGGTGTCACCCTGAGAAACACCTCTCATTTGGACTATGTAGTTTTTCAGGTTTCAGGAGGAAGGGGGTGGGGTTGGTTTTTCTTTTTTCCTAGTTTTTTTGTTGTTGTTTTTTTTTTTTTTTTTTGCTGGTTGGGGGGGGTTTTTTTTTTTTTTTTTTTTTTTGTTTGTTTGTGTTTGTTTGGTTTTTTCTTGTTGTTGTTTGTATGTGTTTGTGGGTTTTTTTTTACTTTTGTTTGTTTGCTCGTGGGGGTTTTTTTGTGTTCAAGTTGTCTTGCTCGAAGTCCTGCTGCGAGTTTTGCTTTAAGCCCTGCTGCAAGTGGTAGCAGTCTTTGCACCGGGAGTAATAAAAACAATAATGAAACGCGGAATCCGTCTGAGTTTTAAGTTGTGGGTGGAATATCAGCGCTTTTCTTTCTGGAGATTCACTGGGGGCTGTGGGAAGAGGAGGATGTACCCTTCCCACATCCCAAAAGTACCCCAAAAGAAGCTTTGGCTTCTTTTATGTATTTTGTTTTTGTAATTAAATGAAGGGTTTGAGGCGCTTTTCTTCTCCCTCCGTGTGGGTGTGTGTCATTGTCGCGAGCTCTCGTGGTGATGATGATGGTGGTGATGATGATGGTGATGAAGATGAAGGTGGTGCCGCTCGCTCCCGCAGCGGGCGGGCGGTGCCGGCGCTGGCGGGCGCGGCCCCCTAGAGGGCACGAGAGCCAAACCGGGCACGAAAATCATCCACAAAAATCTGTCCGTGGTCCTTAACTCAGCCCGGGTCGGGATCTGCTCCCGAGCTGCTGCTCCAGCCGGTGTCGGAGCCCGGAGCCGGGCTCGGCTGATCCCGGTGGGTGCTGCCCCGCCAGAGCAGAATGCGCTGTGTGCACCCCGAGGCTCTGGATAAATGTTGTGTATGTCATAAATGAAACGGGAAATGCCACGGGAAAAGCACAATAGCAATGTCCCCCCTCTCCTCTGCCCTGGCGGGGCCACGGCTGGAGCTCGGTGTCCCGTTCTGGGCTCCTCAGCCCCAGGAGGACGAGGAGCTCCTGGAGAAGGTTCAGCTCAGGGCCACGGAGGTGGTGAGGGACCGGAGCATCTCTCCTGTGAGGAAAGGCTGGGAAAGGCAGGCCTGGTTAGCCTGGAGAAAAGGTGATTGCAGAGATCTCATCAAGGCATGCACATCTCTGAAGGGTGAGGGACAGGAGCACAGGGCCAGGCTCTCCTCAGAGGTGCCCAGCGACGGCGCAGGCACAAACTGAAACACGGCCAGCTCCACCTGGACGTGGGCAAAAGGTGCTGAGCACTGAACAGGCTGCCCAGAGAGGCTGTGGAACCTCCTCTGGAGAGAGCCAGAACCTCCCTGGACACTCTAGGTGGCCGTGCCTTGGCAGAAGGGTTGGACTAGAAGATCTCCAGAGGTGCCCTCCAAGCCCAACCTTTCTGATTCTGTGTAACGTGCTGATGAGACAAATGGTCCTTCAGTGCTGTTGAACACGGATGGATGGATGGATGTTCTCATAGTGCCACCTCAAGGGTTGCTGGGCAGAAGGGAAAATGTGCAGCACATAAAGACCCTGGTGGTTATAAGAGTTTGGTCAGTGAAATGGCATTGTTGGTTTTTGAACCTGTCAGGAAAAGGATTTTGTGTCACCTGGCAGTGCTGGTCACTGAAAAGATTTTGTGTGTGGTTTTAAAATGGAATTGGGTTAGTGAAGGCATGGTATGGAGTGCTGTATCAAGTTTTGGTCAGACATACAGAATGATTGGGGTCCACAGACAGCCCAAACTTCTGAGCCTCGTCTAAGAAGGGATTGAAATTCTGCATAAAACCAGATCTGACTCAGGGGTGTTGACAAGGTATTTGCCTAAAAATGAAAGAATATGAAAAAAACCACCCCCCCAACCTCAAAACAAACTCCCCCCAAACCTTTTACTTTTAAACTGTTACAAAGTCTGATTTTGTGAGATAGAGATTTACACTCATCGAGGAAAATAAATACATGTGTGTCACAAGGTATGAACAAAGCTCTTCCAGCTTAGACATATGTATTTTTTAGTTATTGAAGTGCACAGCTTTCTGATGACAAACAGGTTGAGGATTAAAAAAACTGGGTTTTTTTTTAATCTGATACTAGTTAGGAAGAAAGTTCCCAGTTGCTCACTCTGTGCTTTAGTGACTGTACTGCTTCTTCTGAAGTGCTACTGACTAGGACCTATCACTGCATGGCTCTCTGTATTTTTACTGCAATTAACTGCAGAAAAAAATTAGGGAGAAGATATTTATGAGCATCATGCAGCTAAAGGCTCTCCTTCTGCCCCTACACAAGGCTGGAAAATTACAAAACCTCCACATATTAGAAATAGCTCAGAGCATAGCTGAGGCCTCCTTGGCTAACACCCCCAATCCACCAGTGAAATATGTGGGGTTAAAGTGGTTTATTTGACTTTTGTATTTTGTAGGTTGCTGAAGTTGGCTTTGTTTTGTACTTTTATGCTTTGGTTTGAATTTTAAAATAGAATAAAGTTATATTCCGCGTCATTTTGTTGTATTTATTTTTTTTTAATGGGATTTTTGTCTGCCTGACTCTGTAGGAGTGGTGCTTTTCAAATATCCTCATGATGCTTTTTCTGATGGTTGCTGAAGTCCTGAGGCACACCCTGCTGACGGTTTAAAAAAAGCAGCCCTTCCTCTCAGACTGGTTGGTCCTCTTAGAAATATCTCAGCTTCATTAAAAGCTATGTGAAATATAAATGTGATGATGCCTGCTGGAAAACTATCGCTGTGTTTTGAGGATCAAGTCACTGAGGGCTGTTTGGTTTGTTTTTTGTTTTAAAAAAGCTGTTCCTGGTTGTTTTTGAGTAAATCCTAGTGCTGTAGGGGAACAATTGTCACTGAACATTATTTATTCTGAGCAGCATCCTTCTGACTGATTTTTGAGTAAATTTGTCCATAAGCACAGTTGTGAAATGAATTCCAGACAGGGAGAAGAATTGAGTATTTCAGTGGTGCAGGGTAATTGATTTTTGAACTCTTGCACTCCCAGCAGGTCGATGATACCTTGCTGGCATCTCTGTGTGCTGGAGCTGCTGCCAGGGCACCAACAATAACCTAAATTGCTCCTCACCCTGAAGTACAGACACTTTGAGTCTTTTCCACTTACTTTTGCTGTATGGTTTTAAATAAACTCATTTGTGTTTAATGTCATGGAGGAGAGGCAGAGCATTCATCTGTTTTCTTACTGATGTTACACAGAAATAGTTTCCTTTCTCCTCTTTCCCTTCCTGGCTTCTCTTCCGCTTTTCTCCTTTTCTTTCTTTCTTACTGGTGCCTGTTCAAGCTCACCAGCTGACAGATCTGACTGGGGTTTCCTTGCAGAGTAGACTCTGCTGCTTCATTCCCTCTACAAACCCACCCCCCAGTGCAGCTACCACTATTTCTGTGTTGGTAATGCTGAAGTCCTTCCCCCAAAACTCACTTTTGAAAGGCAGAAACCTGTTGGATGCTGCCCTGAGTTCCCTGGTGCATTTTGCAGCTGTACTGGTGATGCTAACTGTAGGTTACTCTTGGCAAAGTCTGATCACTGTGTTTTGTGTTGATAAGGAGCTTCAATGTGTTTGGGTGCATCTCTAATTGAAAGATACCTGACAAGATATTTTTCATGTGGCTGGAGTCCTAGTTGGAATCTGTCACTGGGATTGTTACAGGAATCCTTGTGCTGAAATGCAGTTTGCCCCCTGTGAGACAATGGATACCTTCACCTTCTCACTCAGTGAGATTTTAAAATTCACACTGGACAAGTGAAGGTTTGTTAAAAACGCCATTTTTCTTCAGTTCTCTTTGTAAAGGTTATTAATCATCTCCTCCTGCCTCTGCTATTTTCAGTGGTAATTGAGAGTGCTCAGCTCTCCCAGGGTAACAGGGGGATCCTTTCAGTTCAGTCCGTGGTGCAGAAGGAGCTGTGTTCACATCCCAAAACCCAAAGAGAGCTTTTAATTTTTTTTTTAACGGCTAAAGATTCTTTTTCTTATTTTAAAGAAAAAAATTCAAAGCTAGCACTTGTTATACTGCTGAAAATGTCACCTGACACGTTGTAGCATGTTTTTATAGATGTGTGCACACACATATAGATGTATATGTACATGTTCATCTATGTGTGTGTGTGTATACACAAATTAGTATTGTGCAGTCAAGAGGGATGGAATTCTTTGCTTGACTCTGACAGCACAGTCCGCAAGCCTGAGTTACATATGACAGTGTCCTTTCTGGATATTAAATCATCATTAAATCCTGATGTTTCCACAGGCAGGCTTGTTTATTAACATGCCAGCCTTAGTAACTATTGCTTGACTTTTGACTCTTTACAGTTTAAATATTTCTTCTTCTTTCTTGATTTGCAAATGTGTTCCAACCTGTGCAATTATTTGTAAACACCTGAGTAGTGATTTTAATCAACCAATGTCTTACATTACATTACATGTCTTATGTCAAGAGGTAAATGATATGTTCCAGTGTTAAATTTGGAGATTGGTGCCCCGAGTCTGTTCTAGAGGTGCAAAGTCTGTTCTAAAGGTGCTTTCCACAGTGTCCCAACTGGAGCCATTCCTGTGGGCATAAATAAGGGGTTGTTCAGTGTGGAGCTCTGGCTGGTGAGAAGCATGATAGAACCAGTTGAAATAAGTAGGTGACTTGTATTTTTGCAGATAAGCACAGTGAGCTTTACCAGGTAAAACTCTGTTAGGTGCAGTGGATAAGTTGTTGCTGCTATGTACCTGTTCTCTGGGAAGCTGTGGACCAGTTTATATTTGCTATTTATTAAACAGTTCCCTGAAATTCACTGCATTTCTGTTGCTTCTGAATGCTGTATGAGCTGAAATGTTTCAAGATAATTCATATGCCATTACCGAGGGTTTGGTTTTTTTTCAGACCAGCTTAATGTGTCTGCAAGTGCCATTCTTAAATGCAGTCCTAATTGTCTACTGATTATACTGAACTGCAAATGAATAAACATTTTCTATGAAAGGATTTAATGCTGTACTTCATGTGTGCTTGTGAGGAATGGAACTGCCAGGATGGTTTGGAAGCTAAAAAGGGGCATAAGGGTGGAAAGGGAACCTGAACCTTTCCAGCAGGCTTCTGCTGAGAGCTGCAGAGCATTTATCTTTCCTGTTAATTGTGGAGAAGCAAAAATCCTTTAGGAGCAGGCAGGTATATCCATAGGTGTGTACAATCTCATCATTTTAGGCAGCATGGGCTCTGTTCATGCCTCATTGCAGAGACCATAGTGAGAAATCTGTTCAGTGGCAAAGAGAAATTTTGTCTGTGCCGTATTGGGACTGAACACTGACTTGTGGGCCACAGCATCCAGAATGCTGATTGCTGCTGAGCCTGCTGTGTTTGTGTCAAGCAGGGCCATAGAGGAGCACGGGGTAATAGTGCCACAATTAGGTGGACTGGGGTGCCAGCACTAAGTCACATATTCCAGCTTAAATTCCACTCGAGGATCCAAGGCTGCCGTTTCCTCTTGGCGAGGCACCTTTGGAATCAGAGCCAGCTCATAGGAAATCCGAGGAACCAGGGCTTAGCTGAAACTGGGGACATCTAAACCTGGCTTTCTGGCCACATCTGTTGTGGTGAGACACAGAGAGATGGCAGACACAAATGTTTCTTGGAGAGCTCTTGAGCATTTTCAAGTGAAGCACTAAAGACAGATTGTCTATCCCCTTCCTCTCAAGGCTATCCAGTCTTCATTTCAGCTTTCTCCTCTGCTGTGTGTGGTGTATAAATCTAGTCCTAAAATGAGTGATGTTATTATTCAGGGTTGATGGATAGTTTGATAATAGTGACTGAGGCACAGTTTTAATTCATTCCAACATTTTAGCTGCCATCATCCTTGGATCTAGAATTTTCTTTTGTATTATGCATAGATGAACAAGAAGATCCTTAAGATGAACCTCAAGACTTCCTGACTTGGGCTGTGATCTGCCACTTGAGCAGACTTTCTGAAAACCCAAAATTTTAAATTCTGTATATTTATCATATCAGCATGCTGTCATGTTTAGATCTTCGGATTTTATTTTTCTTTTGGAAACTGTAACTTATCTGTGTTTAAAAAATGGTAAAGTTCTTCCAGTTGCAATAATAGGTGCTTATTTCATGTTCTGATTGGCTTTATGGATTGTCTCTTCTCAAATGAAAGTGGCAATGTGATGCTGAGAAAAACATTGATTTTTGAGCTGAAATCACTGTATTGCAAAATTTACTGATATGCACTTAAAGAAACCCAGCCCAAAAAATCCCCAGGTAGTGAGAGCAGTGATGGAACAGCTTCCTTTGCTGTCATTCAGTGCACTCATGAGAACTTGGCCTGGGGGGCTCTGGATCTTTTATTTGGTTAAGGTTTTTAGAACTGAGATGAAAGTAAAAATCAGACTGTCTTAATTATTTATAATAGCAGGTTAAGGAGATGAGAACTTTAGGGAGAAACTTGATAGCCCAGGGAGTATCTTTCCTGTGATCTTAATGCATTGCTATCTAAATCAGTGAGTCAGTGCTTGTAAGCATAATTATTTCATACAGTATCTTTTGAGTGCTTGGATCTGCAGTTGCAGATGTTTTTAATGAAATTTTAGATATCTAACTTCTTAGCTGTATGCAGGTTTGTTTTCTTTTTCCATGTGTTTATTTAATAAAAAGCAAACTTAAAAGAAATGTCATGATATTGATGGCCACATGCTTTGAGTTAGCAGCTTCCTCAGTGCCACTCTTCTGAATGGTCAAATGTTCTTTTTTGATCTAGGAGTACTTAAATCAATGAGCTGATTATTCCTGCCTTATTCCCTATCTTCTAGTCCAGCAAATCTGAGCCCCCTTTCCTCTCTCATGAAAGACAGGCCAAACAACTCAAGGATGGGCTTTGGACACTTGATTCTGCTCCTACATGTTAGGAAGAGTGACTTAGATTTGTTTGATGCCTGTCTGTGAGTGACCACCCAAGAATGACTGCAGTTTTGTCTGGTGAAATATTGAGGTATTTTTTTTGTCCTTACATCATCTCACTTCTTTCCCTTCAACCAGCATCTGCTTTTCTTTTTTTTTTTTTTCTTGTTTTGTTGTGGTTTTTTGTTTCTTTCTTTCTTTCTTTCTTTGGTTTTGGTTTTGATTGTTTTGGGGGTGTGTGTGTTATGTTGAACCAGAGAGATCCACCCGTGGGGGTCAACCTGTGGAGATGCTAGCTCAGGTTTTAAGGGATGATAGAGTTACCTGGCTCTGAATGCAAAAGCTTGAATGCAAAAATTCACTGATGTCTTGGAGGAAGTCTCCATACACCAAAGAGAGGTTGGCTCTGGTCACAGTATGTAAAATGGAAGTGGGAAGGCAGTTTCAGATGAGCACAGGTAAAACTTCCCAATGGTGTGTGAGGTCTGTCCTAAGAATGTGCATTAACTGGAGAAAGATGCTCACTGTTTTTTCATTTGTGAGCACCAAATCAAGAAATGCATTTAGGTGATTACTGCTGTTGTTTCACCTCTCCCCCTCTTAATTCTAAAGCTAGATATATTCATTGTTTAATGCTTAGCCCCTCCATAGGGTTGTAGTGGCCTTTTGTGACCTTCTGGGGCTGTTTGTTCTGAGCTGGAGCGATGTGTGGCTCGTGTGACATCACAAACATTTGTGTTGGCAGTCCTTCCTCGCGGAGGGCTCTCAAGCCTGACAGTGGTGAAGATGACTAAGTAGAGACAGATTTATGTGGAAATCTTATTATTAATACCCATAAAAGAGAGGATGAAGGCATAAGAAATTTGGCTCCAAAAAACAACCAAAAAATGCTCTGTTCTTAGAAACATTTGGCATAGCTCCATCATGCCTTTTGTGGGAACTGGTTCTTTGTCTGGCCTAATCTAGACTTTTTTTTTTTTTTTTTTTTTTTTTTTCAGAAGATTACTAAAGACTTCCACTCTTCCCAAACTTTCTCACAGTAGAAAAAAAATTAATTTTCACTTTGGTAATGCACCAATCAGTTAATTATTTCAAAGATAATGAAACACAGATGTCTCCCCTTGTTTCTCAGCAAAGATTTAATGGTAGCCTTGCTGTGAGATCTTTCACTGCCTTCGAATGTCCATAGATGTTACATGGTGCTCATAATCGAAGTGGTTTACTAAGAAAGGGAAATAATTTTCACGTACAGTGTGTGAAGGCTGGAAACAAGCTGCATCAGAGATGTGAAATCATAATTCAGTTTCTTTCATAACATGTTTGATACCAGCCTTGGGAGAGGAGTTTCTGATGCTCAGCGTGTGCTAAGGCTCGTGCTCTTGTCTGTGCAGTAAGATTTTCTGCCTAGAAAACTCATCATCATTTGTGGCATAATCCATAGTATGTACAGAAATGTTTTATAAATCAAATTACCTGTATGTGCTCATTGCATGTGGGTAGAGCGTTTTGTCCTGGAAATAATTTCCAATATATTGTTGCTGTTGAATCTGTAATTGAAAAAGGGTCTATTTGCTTTAGCTGTTACTGTGATGACCTAGGCATTTGGTTCACTGGGAGATTGTGTTTTAGATCTTTAACTGATCCACGTACCAGCGACTGTCTTGTACTTTTTCCACGTGTGTGTTGTTTTTCCCAGCAAGCATGATATTCCAAGCTCACTCCTGATGTGACCACATGCTGCTTTGAAATAGGAAGCAATAAATTAGCTTTTAGGGCTGGCTTATGAGCAAGACCTTATTCTTTATTTGCTTACCTCTGCTTCTTGGATGTGTGCAGCTTTTAGGCCTGCTGCTAGCACTGCTACCAAAATTGTTACCGTTTCAGAAGATCAAAGCAGCAACAAAATGAAGAAGAAAATAGGAAAAAATTCCTATCTGGATGAGAAGATGATTTATATCTTCTTATGTTTGCCAAGGTGAAAATCTTCACCATGAGCTGGAGAGACAGCTCACATCCACTTTTCTTAGGCTGTTGTCCCTCATCTGGAGGCAGTGAAAAGCATTCTGCATTGGGCTGGCCTAGAGGGAATTGATATCCTGCAAATGGCTTGTTGGCCAGGAAGGGAAATCTTGGATTTGGAGTCCCAGGGCTGTGCCCCTGTGATGATAGCAATGTGCTCCTCAGGTTCCTGGGATGGCATAGTCCTTTTTGTGAAATCTTGGTAAGATTTCAGAGCTTCCATCCTCACCAATGCTCTTCTTCTGTTCCTGAATTTTTTTGTCACTTTTGAGAGCAGTAATGCTGCAAGAAAACATTTCCTCAGGCCAGTAGGTTTTATCATTAAGTGGCTTTGTCAGATGCTTCCACACAGAGCTGCCAGCATTGAAATCTTTTATTTCTTTGGTGTTTGAATATTAAGTGGCAAATCAGTGTCCCCTCTGCTAATCTTGCTTAGCATTTGTATTGGTCCTCTTATTTTTAGGACACCCTTCAGACTGCTGGCTTGGCCTTTTGAGGTGTGTATTCAACATGTATTCATGTATTCAGCTTGTGCTGAACTAGATGGGCAATAAGGGCATTTGGCATCTCCCAGGAGTGAATATGCTGACAGGTTAATCCTGTGCTGACTTTAATAGCATTGTGGAAAAGCCATAGAAATCACTGTTATTTCTTGCTTGGGTCAGGGACATGGTTAGGAGGCATGTACTGAAATTGTTAGCTCTGACCTGCTGTCTTCTGAGTTAGACTTGTCCTAAAGCTCTGTGGGATTCTTGGGAGCTGAGAGGGAGGGGAAAGCAAGAGCTCTTTGTGTTGGGTGTAATATATTTTGTTGGCTTTACTTGAGGTAAATGAAACACTACATCAGGAGAGGTAAATTAGCTCCATGTTCTTCTGTCCCATCTTCTTCCTTGCTTCAGCTGTGTGATTTACCTGAGACCAGCTGGGCTTGGGCTGGTGCAAAATCCATGGGCAGATGTGTTTGGTAAAATTCAGTTTGTAGGGAAGCGTGGTTCTCAGTGTTCCCTTGTTTGCCACCGCATCCGGTCTTGGCTGGATGAAGCCTGGAAGTCCAGAGTTCCCTTGGAATTCTTCTGGTACTTTACAGCTCCTCCCTGCTTTTTATATGCAAACAACATTCTTTGAGGGGCCTAGAGGGCGGAAATGGCCATGAACAAAACCCATATATTTCTGATGTGTCAGAAGATACGAGAGAAAATAATAGCGTGCTCCACATCTGCTGGTAGCTGATTTCTTTCCAGCCAGTTCATTTTGTAGAAGAAAAAAGCTTGGTTGGATATTGGGGAAAACTTTTCTATGAATGCTACTGGTCAAGTTCTGCAACAAGATGTGTAGGGGAATTCCATCTGTGGACATGGAAGGTTCTTTTAGAATAGTGTTTTAGATTTTTTTCCAAGTGGGTCTAGGTACCTGCTTCTTCTTAGAGAAAACCATAGTTGTTGCTGCCAATCTTCCTGCATCTGCCTGTGGCTGTGCCCCCCAGAATCCTCGTGCAGTGCCAGTTGCTCTGTTGGGTGCAAACCCAACCAGTAAGCCCCGTTTATGTTCCAGTCAGTGCCCAAAGTGGAGTGTCAATCCTACTCCAGAGCCAGGAGCTTGCAGCCTAGGTGCCTGCCTTTAGACAGGATTACTGGAGAACAGATCAGATTTCTTGTGGCTCTTCCCTGTTGCCCTTCTCTGATTCAGGAGGTGCTGTGTTATTTAGTTTGGATTATCAAGTCGTGATTGGTGGCAGACTCTTTTTTTCCTCCCCTCTTTGCTTGCCTGTAAGTGATAGTGTTCAAGTTCCAGGTAGGCTCCTAATTGCTCTTCATTCTGGCCCGGCTACAAGCTGATTTATCAAGTCCACTTGTTAACTTAATGCTTTTATGGCTGCCAAGAGAGTGCTACATGGCCTAAGTGAGATGGAGTGGCCGGGATTTGTTAGACTTTGTGTGTGGGGAGGTTTCCTAGCAGCCAGATAAGGGACAGCTGTTGGAAGGGCACAGCAGCACCCTGTCACCCTTGCTCACGTGAGGGAGCAGCACTGGGCTTGGGAGGTGGGTGTGTGTAGGGTACAACATGTTCTGTGCCTTGTGCCCTGCTGCCCAGCCCTCATCTGCTTGGCTTTTAATGCTTCTTGTCACTCCATGTTGGTTTTATTTATTTATTTATTTATTTATTTATTGTCATTTCTGAACCTACTGGGTGGTTCTTAAAGGCTGTTAAAAATCTCAGCATGGCAGCTGTAAAATTGCCTAATGAGCTGCAGGGGATAATATTTCCTAGGGGAGACCTTTGAATGCACTGACTGGCAGCAGGAATAGGTCAGATACCTCCAGGTGACTTTGTGGGAAGGGAGTCTTGTTTTCAAAACTGTATCTGCTTGCTTTGTTAAGAACCCAGGAACTGGTTAGTGGGACCTGTCATAAAAGTCCTCTTTTATGGTTGTGCTAAATCCTCTTAAAAGAAAGCAAATAACTCTCCCATTAATGCTGCTCCGCTCGGCATAGAAATAAAGCAGCTGTTGTGACTGTCAGAGGCATTAAGAAAGACTTGAAATTGGAAAGAATTTCCACTTGATCAGTTGATGAAACTCAGTGGGCTATGGCAGTGCATTCTTATCTCCATTTTCTCCTTGGAGTCTGAGAAATATGTTGAGTTTGGGCCTGAGAACTAGTTCAGAGTTGCATTTTAAGGGGGTAGGTGACACGTGAGGGAGATAAGCTGTAACAAGAACTAAGATTTTCATAGTTTTCCTGTAAGTCAAATGATTAAAAATATGTGAGGTTTGGTGTATCAAACTTGAAGAATAAATCCCTTCCTTCCTATGCTGGGTTCCAACATTCAGCAGTGGAAATATTGAAGAATGTCAGTTGGAACTGATGCTGACCATACTGGTGGCCGAAAATACTTGGTTGAAACTACTTCCAGAGCCTTTTATAGCTTTGAAATTGCAGAATTGAATAGCTCGGAATTATACTAAAGCTTCTTCAGATGTCTTACCTTCCTTCTCTTGAACTGGGGAAACAGAAAGGGAAAAAAAAAGCCCAGAATCAAACAGCCAGGTTTTGCTTTTCTTGTTCTGGCATTTCCATTTGTGAGCCTGCAGTGGGTGCAGGGACATTGCTTGAGTACCTCCTCTTTGATTAAAAACCTCAACACCTGACTTGATTAAAAAAAGTCTGGGGCTTTGTGAAGTGTAGGACATCCCTGGGAACCTAGGGAAGAGCAGGATCACCCCGTGAGCTCAGTGATGCAAGTGCAAATCACACATTTTAGGAGCAGAACAATGCTACATAGGGAATTTGATTGCACAACAGAAGTGTTTATATATAGAAGAAGTATATATGAGTGCTTTTAATTGATGTGTGGGTACATGCAGGCCTATTAATAGATGGAAATAAGGAGAGGGAGAAGAGGAAATACAGCACCACAGCTGTGATTTATCAAGATTGACATGAAAACAAATATTATTTTAGTAATCAGAGGAAATTCTTTGTAAAGCATGTACAAGGAAGGTATTTTAACCCACCTCAACGATTTCCTGCCCAGCTATATCCAAAGAAAATCAGACATACTTCTTCCTCTGCCCCCCACCAAGGGTCACTTTAAAGTTATTGTTTCTCCCCTCCTCCATTTCTCTTATGTTGGGCTTTTTGTTCGCTTCAGATGTTTTTCTTTTCTCTTGTCAAATTCTTCTTTAAGGGATTTTTTTACCTGGCATGTAAAACTGTGTCTAAAAAGTGCAGCTGTGGGGTGGGGAAAGGATTTAGTTTTGCTTTTAACTGTAAGATGAGCTGGAGCCAAAGGGCATTGATGTTCCCTCCACGAGGAGCTGTAAGGATGGGAAAACTTGGAATTCCTGCCTGGAGTGCTCCATTTAGGGGAGGAGGAGGTGGTGCCCCTCAGTCTGCTTTGGTCATAGAATCATAGAATGGTTTGGATTGGAAGGGACCCTAAAGATCATCCAGTTCCAGCCCCACTGCTGTGGGCAGGGACACCTTCTGCTATCCCAGAGCCCATCCAGCCTGGCCTGGAACATTTCCAGGGATGGGGGGGCTGCAGCCTCTTTGGGAAACCTGTTCCAGTGCCTCAGCACCGGGGTGAGCTGACAGCCTGAGCCCAGTGCAGCAGTTTGGGAAGAGGCTGGGCTTTCGTGCAGCTGCTCAGGGGAGGCAGAAGGAAGAGCTGTGCCCTGTCTGCACCAGAGCTGCTTCCAGCTCTTGAACATCTGAAATCCTGACAGCATCCTGGGAGAAAAATGGTCAAGCACCATAAGTAACCAGAGACATGGAGATTAAGTGGTTTAGGTGTGAAAGAACCTGGAAAATGCTTGGTGAACCCAGGGGTTGAATTTGTCTCTTATGTTGCAGGTTCATCTTGTCAAACTTCATCTGCCTGAGGGCAACACTTCATTTAGGATCCTGCAGGTCCCTAAACCTCTCTAGCATTTAATTGGTTTTGTCTTTGTTTTTAGAAAGGACGTTTTTGAACTGTGTTCAGTACCATTCCTGCTTCAGTTGCCTGCCAAAAATGCAGCCAAAAGCCTTTTTGAGGTGGAAATTAAATTTAAAAAAATGGAAGAGATAAAAAAGGAAAATACTACTTAATTGGATGCTCGACTTTCTGCTACCCAGAGAAGTTTCCCATTTCTCATTGGCAAAAAGACTTTGAATGCCTTGTGCTCATAAGTCTTCCCTCTCGATGTGTATCACAAACCACAAACACACCATTTGTCTGCAGGGAATTATATTAATAATTTGAAGAGTGACTAGAAATAAAAACAAATCTGCTTAACATCATCCATGACCTGACTTGATTAAAAATAATTTCCCCCTTGAAAAAACTATTCCAAATGCTGTTTCTGAATGAAAGTTTAGGTAATAACAGTGGCTGATAATACAGGACAGAAAAGGATTTGCAAGAAGCATGACCTCGAGCTCCCTTCTAGCCTGTACTGAGCACATGGATTGGAAAAGAATGATAGATGAGGACTAAATAAAAGGCTTCTGGCTGGGCCTTTTCATGTTTTTCTTCTGTGATCTTAATGATGAGATTTATGCTTTCAAGCATAGCTTTATCTTCTAAATACATTGTAGAAGGCTAAATTGTGGAGAGAGGGGGGAAAGTGAGGGGCTGTTTCTGTGGTGTTGAAATGCAGCTTTAGCTTCAGCATTTAAGGAGTCAGAAGTTTCTGCAGGAGTTTGTGCTTAAGGGGATTTTCTGCCAGCTGAGCTGGTCTGTGGGGAGCCCAGGGCATTTCGTTGAGTGCTTCCCAGATAATTGAAAGCACATTTCAAAGGCATGGTGCTATTTGCAGCCTGGGCCCTGTTGCCTGGGCACAGCCCTTGAAGCATCCTGGTAGCCCAGGCTGGGTGCAGGCAGGACAGGGAGGGAAAAGAGCTCAGTCAGCTGCCTGTGTAGGAGTGGGAGTCGGCATCAAGGAAAAGGAAATTGCTGTTGGTGTGGGAACAGGTCAGGAAATTGCAGGGAGAGAGGGAATAGCCTTGGAGAGCTGCACCAGTACGGTGCTTTTATTCAGCATCCTGTATGGTCCTGGGACTAAACCTCAGGTCAGGATTTAGATCTGACACAGGTCTTGCTTGTTGCTAGGTTAGTTTTGGGGGCTTATGTGGAAGGATCTGTGGCTTGCATTATAAATGGAATTAATGTGTCATTTTCATTTTTATCACTTTAGATCTTAAATCAGCCCTGGTGTAAAAGACTTCTTGCAGAAGGATATTACAGGGAATAGACTTGAGATAATGGTCAACTTGGAGGTCTCTAATCTCATGGGGGGGGGTTGTAATTTCTGGAAATTACATAAGAAAATGCTTCTGGAGAGTGCCATTGCTTTACAGACCTCCAGTGAACCAAGAAAGAAGAGAGGAATGCACTTTAGGCCAGGAATGGTGCAGTCTCAACAGACCAGCAGTTTTTCAGGGAAAGTTTCATATAATTCCTTAATGGAACAATGTGCCAGCCCACCTGGGACAGATCAGGGATCTCGAACATGGTGCACAGCCTTGGAAACCCCACCCTGTGCCAGCCTCACCTGAGACCCTTACAGTCATTCTGGTTATGCCAGATTGAAGCAACCAACACAAAGATTGAAGAAACCAGCCCAGGTTGTGAGGCTCTGAAGGCAGAGGGAAACCTCAGCCACACGAGGTTCCAGCATGGGCTCAGTTTGTTTGTTCTTGCTGGGCTGTAACTGGGAAAACTGCAGTTAAGGCATAGGAAAATGTGTTATTTTTTTAAGGAACTGGCTTGTCCCAGATTTGTTTTTTGATATCCAGCTATTCATGCAGTTACACGCAAAGTACTGTTACATCACTTTGTACCCTACCATGCACCCCAGGAAGAAGTGTGGTGAGTGCACCTCTTCAGCAAACAAGAGAGGGATTTCAGGGTGTGTTTTTCACAGAAAGATTGTTTCTGCTTTAGATATGAAACCCTGAAATGCCCCACTGCTTGTCTCACGTTATCAAGTCAGGCACACAGCTTCTCTCTGTTGTGGCAGCGTTATCCTGCCACACTTTCCTGCATGAAGGAAATGCTTGTGTCTGCTCAAGGCAGACAGAACAGTTTAAATTGCCATTTCCTGAGCTGTGTGGCTGAGCTGGTGCTGTTCCCATCCTTCCCAAAGGATTAGCAGCTTGGTGTGTGGGTGCTCTGCCCCTCTGGTGTGGGGGGAAGCAGGAATCTCTGCACAAGCAGGTAACTGTGACTTCAGAGGTAACACCCAGTTCAGTCACCTCAGTTAACTTTGGAGCACATGGTAAATAAATTTCATGAAATTACTGGATTTTACTCAAAACATTGCATACAAAGAAGTATTTGATATTCCAGATGTTTTTAATTGCCTCTATATTTATAAAAGTAATTCTGAATAGATTTTTGACCAAAACTGAAATTTCTTTGGAATGTTTGCACTGGGGAAAGCACTAGTACAACTTTATTCTGCTTGATACAAATTACTTATTTCAAGAACATTTTATAAGCATATTACTAGATTTTTACAGAGGTGAAATGTAGGAAAAGGAAGAGGAATAAGTAGCAATGTAAGGAGGTCAACAAAAAAAGGTTGAAACAGATAAAAAGAAGCTAGTTTTTATCCTGAATTCAGCTGTGTTGCTCAAAGAACGGGTGATTTGTAGTTCATGTGTACAGGAACTTTGACATTACTTATTTCATTCAGTTTCTTTGAGATGCAAAAGTCAAGCAGCTTCTTTTTTTTCCTGGCTGGGAGATAGCAAGAGATTCATTAACTCCTATCAGAGATTCATTACCACTGGTCTTTCTGCCTTGTATTTAAAAATTAAAGATAAGAGATTAATTTACTAATGGAAAAAGGAACATGTAATTTTAGTGTCTGCACTTTCTGAAAGACTGTCTTGACTGTTCAGTAACATGCTAAGTGTGGCAAACTCTGCAGTCACAAACTGGACCGATTGCAACAACAATGGGTTCAAGTGTGATTTAAATCCTCCATAATTGGAGATGGTTCCTGTGCCATTGCTGTTTGGCAGTCCCAAATGGCAGAACCCATAAATCATTGTTTGTGTGGCCAGAAGAGCTAGAGGCATTCACTGCCCAGCCTTTGCTGGTCATTGATCCTGCAGCTTTGTATTTTGCTGTACTTTGTTTCTCTGGGTCGGAATACCTGTGTACAGGACACGTGTTGCTTCTTGAACTGCTCTGTGATAAGGAGCAGTAAATCTGTGTGAGGGCAGTAAACCTGTACATTGTCTTTGACACGTGGCTCTTGGTTTTTCTTGCTTGGTCTTGCTGCCGTGGCAATAAATGCTGCCTAAACTGGGGAGGAAAAGCAGCTGTTCACACCTAACTTGTTGCTGTGGAGGCCTTTGCTGGTTCCTGCAGCACAGCTCTGCCTGACAGCTGTGCACTGCACTGTGTTTATCCCGTGTTTCTCTCCTGCAGACCAGTCCATGTCAGCAGCTCCAAAAGCAGAGGACAAGCCTGCCCAAAGAGGAATGGGTCCAGCAGAGTCTGGCTGAGCCAGGGGCCCTGTGGTGTTATGTTGGTAGAGAGCTCCAGGCAAAGGGGACTTAGAGCTCACTCCCAGTCTGCACCAGTTTGTTCCAGCACTGTACAGCCTGCTTTTATATTTGCCACCGTGGCTTTTCCACTTCTGTGCCTGTCTCAGCTGCTGGCACGCCCCAGTGGGGATGGCAGAGCCCTGTGGGCAGCCTGGCTCTTCTGGCACTCAGAGCCCACGATCTGCCACGTGCCCTGGGGTTCCTGAGTCAGGCTGGCACCTCACTGACTGACTGTTTTCAGGATATTGTCATGTCATGAGTGTGACTTGTGGTACCAGTTCCTTATTTGTGGGTTTGCAGGACAAAAGAAAAGATGACTGTTCAGGTCACAAGCCTAAGGATGCTCTGGCAGGGTTATGTTGGAGCCTTGGGTGGCAGCTACAGCATCCCAAGGGTTTTCACTTCTCTTTCTTTCCTTCTCCCTCCTCCCCTTTGCAAAAAGTTTTTTAGTAGAAATATGTAAAGCGTGGGGTTTCAGTTTTGGGTTTATTTCTGTGAAAACTGTGACTTTCCTTGGTTTGCTAGTTTGTCCCTTTCTTACCACTCGCCTTCATCACCCTTTCTCCCAAAGACAGATGCAGAAGTTTTCTTTGAAACAGATGAAACTGAAAAGCAGACAAAAAAGACCTTTCAGCAGCCATTTTCTGTGAACTTGAACTAAGCAGTGACTCTGTTTTTCTGTGTTCCAGAAGGCTTGTTGTTGTGTTGTTTCGTGCCTGGGATGGCTGAGGGTGAGGTCTGTAGAGCTGCTGTGAAAGGGCTGTGCGTGATAAGAGTGGGAGGCACAGTGTCATAATTAATGCTGTCAGAAAGTGTTTTTTTTTAATGTGACTAGTGTTGTATTTCCAGCATATTGTATTCATTTTCCTTTTATTGTGGTCTGACAGTACACCCTGAGCTCAAACCAATTTCTTAATCCTGGAAAGGCTCTCAAGTCAAATCTGGCTGTGGGAGTTTAGGCCTCTAGGAGTTTGGGGCTGCTTCACAGCTGGAATAAGTTACTTTTTCCATTAAAACAGGAATTAACTGGCTTTAAGGGACTTGTGATCTTTATCTTAAGAAAACTCTTCAGTAATAAGAAGAGCTTAGATTGTGATGGTCTGCTAATCAAAATGAAGACGTCCTGGTTTATGGTGTTTCCATAGCATTTGGGTGCAATGAAATAATATCAGTGTTAACAGAAACAGGATGAATATTCCTTAATGAATGTCATGGAAAAAAGTTCAGAATTAACGGCATATGTGAACACTTTTGAATCCTTTAGTGAGTTTTATTGATTAATTGCATGCTTTAAATTTGATTGCAACAGCAGATTGCTTGAAGGGATCATGAGTACAGGATTTCCTGTCTACAGCTTTTTGGAAGCAAAGTTGGCAATCAAATAACCCTGTAACCTTTAGGTTTGTTTGGTTTGTTTCTCCTTATAAGGTTTGTTGTGTGTAGCTCCCTTATGTGACATCTCAGCATCTCTCCAGGTGTTACCAAATTCATGTAACATGTACCAGCACATCAAGCTGGAAACAGTTCTGAGTTTATATATACCTGTAAACATGATGTAATTTATACTTTGCAAGTAACAATATTTAATTGTGTTGTGCTGCATCCAGACACAGGGCCCTTTCACACTTGTGTGCTTTGATATTTGGGTAGTGTCTTTTCCTCTTGCTTGAGTTTCATTTCATGTTACATAATAAATACAGCCTCCAGGGGAGGTGCAGGTTGGACACCAGGAAGAATTTCTTGATGGAAAGGGTTGTCAAGCATTGAAATGGGCTGCCCAGGGAGGTATGGAGTCACCACCCCTGGGGTGTCCAGGAAATGACTGGGTGTGACACTCAGGTTCTAGTTCACAGTGTTCAGTCATAGGTTGGACTCCGTGATCTTGGAGGTCTTGTCCAGCCTAAATGATTCTATGATTAATTATTTGTATGGGGACAAGGACATTAATATGCAGAACAGAGTGAGGTTGGAACCTTTGCATATCATGAGAGGGTGGATTTGTCTGGTGAGAAACATGGAATGGTGATCCCAGAGCATCTACTTGGGCATCTCCAAGTTGAACCACTGGCCTGTTATACCTGGGGAAATTTTCTTTGACTGTGAAGAACCCATGGGTGTTTGAAAGCACTGACTTTAGCACAAATTTATCCATTTCTGTTACCTCCTCAAGGAAAGCTTTTAGATGCTTACCCTGAAGTGTTCGGTAGCATGGATTTTGAAGCAGGTTGGTGGTTTGTCTGCTTTTAAAGTTGGCAGATTTTCATTCTGTAACCATAAGATAACCAGTATGCACATGTGCTTGGATGGAAGGATTGTTATTTTTTAATCTTACTAGCCACATATGTAAAAATGCAGACTTGATTTTTGGGATTTGTGAACATTTTGATATCTGAACTCTGTCTTCAGCTAAAGGAAAAATAGGATCTTTTTAATACTTGAAAATTGAGATGCATACATGGGTTTGCAAACACAAGTACTACATGTTCTTTTTTTCAGATCTTCCTGCTGTTATTTTGATTCATGTGATCTAGGTTTTCCGTAGAATGCTGTAAATGTTTATTTTCTAGTCCCATCGTTGTAATGTGAGGTTCTCATTCTCTACAGTTCTTACACCTGCAAGACCTTTCTTGGGACAGAGAAATGCTGTTGACAATAGAAATTTCATTTCTTGGTGCTGAAAGATAACTTGGCTGCAGCTGCTGGACTGGCAGATGTTGAACCATGCCAGTCCAGCACTGGTGCTTTTTTTAGGGAGTTTTAATGTACACTTTGGTGATGAAGGTGTGAGTTTCTGAGGGTTAGTGCTGCTGTTGACACCCTGATGGTCTCTCTCCAGATGGAAACTGTTGTTTGCTCCTTTTCTCCTGGGGGAGATGGGCAGGGGAGGCTTTTATGTGTCACCATGTGTTATGTGCCACCAAGCCTGTCCCTGAGGGCATAGGAGCTAAGGTCACTCCTGGAACTTCGACTTGGGTGTTGCAGTTGGTATTTCAGCTGGGAATGAAACCTGTACATGTTGCTGTTGTGCTTCCAAGGCAGAGAGGGAAAGCATGCCGTTGGAAGAACAAATTTCCAGGCAAATCTGGAAGTATGGTTGGGTGGTTACAGGAGCTGTCCCAGAAGTCTGTGATCCAGAGGAGGAAGAAAATATACACTAGCACTAGAGAAAAGTTTAGAAAGAACCCAGATGGTCTATCCAAACACCGGTGGCTGTGGCATTTGTGAGCTCTCAGACTGAGCTCCTGTGCTGGTTCTGGCTGGCATGTAGAGTTAATTCTGTTCTGAGTACGATTTGTGTTTGGGATCTGTGCTGGGAGCAGTGTTGATAACCCAGGGGTGCTTTAGTTCTTGCCAGGCAGGATTTTCACAAGGCCTTTTCTTCTCCCCACCCCACCAGCGAGGAGGCTGGGGGTGCACAGGGACTTGGGAGGGGACACAGCCAGGACAGCTGACCCCAGATGACCAAAGGGAGGTCCCAGACTTATGGATCATGCTCAGCATATCAGCTAGGAGGAAGGAGGGGGATGTTTGCAGCGATTGCTTGTTTCCCAAGGCACTGTTAGGTGTGATGGGGCCCTGCTCTCCTGGAGGTGATTGAACACCTGCCTCTCATGGGATGTGGTGAATGAACTCCTGGTTTCATTTTACTTGCATGTGTGGTGTTTGCTTTTCCTCTTCAAATGTCACTGTCTCAACCCATGAGTTTTCTCACTTTTACTCTTCTGATTCTCTTACCCATCTCAGCAGGGGACAGTGAGTGAGTGGCTCTGTGGGGCTGACTGGGCTTAAACCAAAACAGTCCTTTTGAGCACCCAAACTATCCCAGGCAGAACCAGCACAGCCCCTGAGCAGGTTTGTCCAAGGAAAGAGTGGCAAAAGCTGCTTGTAGCCAACCTGCTTTGCTAACCTGCCTGGTGGATGTTTCTCTCCCACACTTTTTTCTCCCCTCCGTGATCTGCTGTCACAGGTTTTCCCACATGAAGAACAGCTCTTGGTCAGAGTCAGGCCTGCTGTAGTGTTGCTCCTTTGATGTCAACAGTGTTGCAGGATTCTGAGATTCATTCTGTATTTCACCTGTTGCTCAGCACACTTCAGATACCCTCCGTCCTGCTGTTCACCTGTATCAGTGAGCTTCGTGCCGTGGAAGGTCCTGCTCTCTCTGGCTGTTGAGTGCACTCTGATGCTTTGTCCAGATGGAAAGAATAGGGGAATAGAAATGGAGCTCTTTGTACCTCTGCCATCATTTCCTTCTCTCCTCTGTAAAGGAAAGAGGGAGAATGTGCTGTCTGGTTGTCTGAATTGCTTGCTGAAGTTTTATGCTGCTGCTGCTAGCACTGTTTAGAATACCAGCACTCCTGGCTTTGGGTTAACCCCCTTCATGGAGCTCACTCGTATTTCTGTTCAGCAAATGTCCTGGCTGTGTGTTGTTACTGCCTTTGCCAAATTACTGTTTTCGGAGCAGTTTCCCACACACGTACAGTAGCTGACCAAATGTGAATAGCTGTGTTAGGCATAAATAGGGTTTGTAAAACGCAAAGTTGTAGGTAAATGTCTTTCTGTTTTTCCCCTTCTTCTTTTACTTTCTGACCTGTAAATTCTGACTTGTCATGCACTTGAGAAGCAAGATGCCACTGAGGTATTGGAATTGTACTGGTAGATAAAATATAATAGCAAAGAAAACATGCAATTTTCCATCTATGTTACTGCTAATACAGACTGCTTTATTTTATTTTATTTGCATTGTATTATGTATTTGACTACAAGACACTAATTTTATGTGTAGTACAATCTAGAGGAAGATTTCATTAACTGTCATCATTCTTCCTAGTTTAAAAGCATTCTGATCTCACCTGTTATTAACAGAAAGAGATGGTGTGGATGTTCCTCAGGGTAGCTGCTGCTCTCTGTGCTTGTGAGCTTGCACACAAGGATAATGCTGGACAAACACTGCCCCTTTCCTAAAACATGTTCCCCCACGCAGATTTGCTCTGTGTCTTCTATGAAATACAAGCATATATATATATTTTGTTACTTTCTGGGCTCAGAAAGGACATTCCTCTTTTGCTGACTACATGTTCAGCTGTTCATTAATCTATCCAGGATTCCCTAATGCCTGGTAATCCGTATTAAGGAATTTCTGGGAAGGGAATTATCAAATATCTTGGTGAACCCGTGGTTGCAGTGCTGGAGGTGCCAGCTCTGTAGCAGGCTGTGGTTGTGATAAAAAAGAGTTTAAAGATTTCATGTGTTTGGTTAAAAAAAAAAAGTTTACAGATGCAGGGATTTGTTGGTTTCTCCCTTAAAAACTTGGAAAATGCATTAAATAAGAAATTCAGGTAGGAGTAGATCTGCTTAATACATGAGTGTGGCCAGAGTCAGCCATAGTGACATTAGTGCCAGCTGATTAAAGGAAGGGGTTTGATATTTAGTGGGGCAGGAGTCTAGACATACTGACTCAGAAAAATCCTGTAGAGTTTGTTATTTTGTGTGTTGCTAAGCATTAAGTTTTAGAGAATGTATGTGTGACTAACATTTGATTTGGGGAAGATTTGCTAAGTCAACCAGAAAGAAGTAAAGCAAATTTATAATCTCACATTGTCTTTAAACGAGGCTTCAAGTGATGACAAAAATAGGATGGATGTTATTGTGAGGAGAATTGATAACTGTCTTTTTAGATACATACTTTCCATAAAAGATGGTGTCCTGGTGGGATAGGAAAAGGATGCATCGTGTCAGCTTTAAGAGCTTGCATGTTGAAAAATAATTGGATCTGTCTGAAAAACAAATGCTGTGCTAGATTGAATGATGAAGCCTTCTTCAGCTTCCACAACTGGAGACAGATTTTCGAATACTGAGCTGCTACACGTCTGTACGTTGTTCCTGAAATCAATTCTCCACCTGTGCTCGAGAAGGCGGCTGTGGGGAATGGGAGACAGACCCTCACTGCTTGTCCCAGCATTCCCAGGCTCTCCTGTCAGCTGCTCACACACCCAGTTCCAGCTGACTGGAACCTTCTGGGGACTCCTCCTAGCTTCTTCTCCTTATCTAGGCCTTTCCATCCTTATTTCCTCTTGTTTAACACTGACCAAACTCAAGGCACCCATAAAAGCTGCTCACTCACCCTCCCCTGCCACAGCTGGGCAGAGGAGGAAAAATTTAATGAAGGGTTCCTGAGTTGAGATCAGGACTGGGAGAAAACACTCCAAGGGCAAAAGAGGCTCAAGTTAGAGATACAAAGTGGGTTTATTACGGTTTTCTTCAACTTGAAAGGGAGAGAAGTTTTTCCCCTGGGAGACCGTGGGGTCCCTTCCCACAGGAGACAGTTCTCCATGAAATTCTCCAGCGTGGATCTACTCTCACAAGCAGCAGTCATCCCAAAACTGTTGCAATGTGACTCCCTCCCATGAACAAACAGTCTTCCCAAAACTGCTGTGGTGTGGGTGACTGTCCCACTTGTGCATTCCTCCAAGGACAGGCTGCTCCAGCCTGGGACCACGGCCCCCCTCTCTCTCCCAAGTCTCTCATGGGAGAGAGTTCCTGGATCTCTGCATCCCCCGTGGATCCCCAGGGGCTGTTCCTGGATCTCTGCATCCCCAGGGGCTGCAGGGGCACAGCTGCTCACCCTGGTCTCACCACAGCCTGCAGAGGAATCTCAGCTCTGGCCCCTGGAGCACCTCCTGCCCTTCCTCCTGCACTGACCTTGGTGTCTCCAGGTTGTTTTTCCCTCACATGTTCTCACCTCCTCCTCTTCTCTGACTAGAAAAAACTGTACCCCACTTTGTTTTGATTTTCTCCTTAAATCTGTTATCACAGAGGCATTCCCATCACCTCTGACTGGCCCAGTCTTGGCCATCAGTGTGTCCATCCTCAGAGCCACCAGGGGTTGGCTCTGCCAGACCTGGTGGAAGCTCCCAGCAGCTTCTCACAGAAGCCACCTCCGTGGCCTCCGTGCTACCAAAACCAGGCCACACAAAGCCAGCACACCTCTGAGGGCTGTTCTTGCTCAAGGGCCAAACTTGCTCCAGGACCTGCCCTGGAAGAAGTGAAATTTTAAATGCCTGCTTGCAGAAAGGAATCAGTGGGTCCTCCTCCAGGAATGTTCCAGACTTGCAGTTTGTCTTCACACCTACCTCTCCAAGCAGCAGTGCACACTGGCTGGCTTCCAAGTCAGCTGTGCTTTTTTTTTTTTTTTTTCTCCTTGGAGTAGCAGCCTCAGGTACCAAGGAATGCTATGGGAGTGAAAAGAGAAAGCACTTGCATTTCCCACACTTCTCTATCTGCTTTCCTTGCCAGTGGCTGTCGCGTGAGAGGCTGATACTGCTACACCCAGTCCTGCACAGTTGTGCTGGTGCTGGATGTATTCCAGCTTGTTGAAGGAAATATTATTCTTTTTATCCCTTCCCTGAGGGCAAAAGTCCTTCCGTGGTCCATTTAATTACTGCAGGTTATTGTGATTGAAATTTCCACTCTAACAGCGTGTGCCAGGGATTGCGGTGTGGTTTGTTCTGGAGTCTGACCCCACACTTTCTGATTTTGCTGGCATGTTTGGTTGGTCAGGAAGCTACTTCCCCCCCATTTTCCCCCTTCCACTTTTACCAGCATAATTCTGTCAACAGAAGCCCAGGTGCAGCTATGCTTATTCCAAGCATGAAAGTCCTCTTGGTGCTGCTGCTAATCCTCCTGCAGAGTCTCCTGCCAAAGTAAGCGCAGTCTTGGCTAGGCAATGGCATTTACTGGTATGGCAAAAGCAAGCCATCAGATCCTGCCCCAGGCCCCAGAGAAGGCACCCAGCTCTTTCCCAGAGTGTGAATAAGATCAGAGTGTGCTCCAGCCTGGGTTGGGTTTGTTGCTGGAGCAATAACCTGAACAGCCATTCCCAGCTGGGCAAAGTGACACGGGAGGGCTGCAGAATCCCCTCAGCTGATCTAGGAAAGGTTCTTTTAAAAGCTCAGTCTGCATTTCCCTCTCCCCAAACAGGTTGGGAATAAGAGACCAGCCTGCTGTGGAGGCTGTACAAAGGGGTTTTGTCCCAGAGAGCTGTGCCCAGAGAGCTGCAGTGCTGGCAGGACACGGTGCCTCTGCTGGGCTGGCATTGTCGTGGGCTCGCTGTTATCGGTTCCTGCGCGAGCGAGTCACGTCTAGACGGGGCTGTACAATAGGCCATAAATCATGCTGGGATCTTTCCAGCCTTGCACAGGAAACCTGGTGCTCTGGGCAGAGCAAATGCCCACCACGTAATCACAGCAGAGCTGTGTTCCCCAGGGCTGCCCTGGGCAGGCGTTTCAGTGCCCGCAGAGTCCCAGCAGGTTACTGCTTGGAGGGAGGTCAAATGTTTTTATGTTTGCATCAAGTAAATAACTTCTTACTGCATGTTGGGAGTTTGCATTTTGCAAGCGTGGGTTTATAAGGGAGAGGGATGCATTGAGGGCTGCAGCACCTTCATTTTCTATTGCACTACTGGCATCCCTCCATTTTTCAGTGCAGTGCCAATAATTTCCAGACAGAGGTCAGGTCTGTGGCAGGTAGCTGGTGCCTGCACTGGCATTGCCATTCCTTACTCTTACTCTAACATGCAATACAGGTCACAGGGCTCTTTTCCCCTCTCCTTAATCTAACATCCAAACCCAAGCTGGTTATTATTGCCAGGAGTCCTGAAAAATGTTTTGGAAAGAGAATTCACTTTTCTAGCACTTGTATGTAACTTACAGCATTGTTAGTAATAAATAAGAAACAATCTGAAGTTCTGTAAACTGTAATTTATATATATTTTTTTAAAGCAGTTTCATTTTTTTAGTTTGTTTTTAATTTAAAAACTTGTTTGATTTCAAACATCATTATTGCAGGTCTTACAAATATCTTGTGGGTTAGAAGAGAAGAAAACTTCTACCCAACTGGTTTTCTGTGATTTGGGTGATATTCTAAGTAATTTAATAATTAGCCCAAAGCTCCAGTGCTTTTCTGTTGAAGTTGAAAATACGACTTGTTTAGTCCACCTCTGCTGGAAAATTGACAAAACTCTTCGGGCTCTTCTGCTCTGATTCATCCTTCTTTCACACATCCCTAAAAGGTTTTGAAATCTAATAAGTATTCAAGCCCTCTTTGTAGCAGTAAACAATTGCAAATAATAGAGCCACGTGGATTTGTGTGGACTTTTTTTTTTTCACTCTTCTCAGCTCTCTTTGATCTGATTGTGGCTTTTGGCAAAAGAAGCATCAGTGCTGTGTGCCCTGGGACCCCATGCCATACCCACAGATTTCTGGAGACCGGCACGGGAGAGGGGAAGAAGGGCAGCCCAGCCATCTCTCTCCCAGCACAGCTCTTTGTTACCTCTTTGTGATGTATTTATTTTATCTGCTGGCCTCTTTGTAAAAGCTACAGCTCTGAGGAGGATGAGTTTCTTCCAAAGTGCATTAGGTTTGGATGAGGTATAGGACCCTGCTGTCCCTTTGATGGGAATCTTAGCTGGGATTTTCAGATTTCTTGTAATCCTGTTCTCGGGAAACTCTTCTGGTCTCCAAACAAAAGTATCCTCTCCCCACAGACAATTTCTTTTCTTTCTGCTGTGCCACTATTCAGTCCATTCAGCTGCTCCAATGCTGCCGTAGGATCCTCTTATTCCCCCTTCCTTTTTGGGATCTCTGTGCCACACCTAATGTTCCTGTGGAAGTAACCTTACAAGGAAGATGATGTCTCACCTTTAATCTGTTGTGTGGCAAGTGCTGATTAAGACATCAAGCTCTAGTTACTTTTATATTTGTACATCTGCTTGATAAAGTGCAATTCTGTGTGTGTATTCAATTTTTTTCCCAGTTTTTCTGGAAATAAATTATAATTGACTTTCCATGTAAAAACATCTACAATTTTATAATTTTTCCCCTCATCTCTATGCCAAGTGTATCTTGGCTCTACCCAGAGACCTGATTAAAAATATTAAAACACACTTACCAGTGTGCAGAGGCTACATTTATAACATCTGACTTGAATGTTTGTTTCATAGTCTGGGTTGTAACAATCTGATTCTCAGACTGCGATTGACGTCAATTTAATAGGAAAATTCAAATGAACCTCTATTAGATTTTCACTATTAAGTTAACAATAAAAACTTTCTGCAGATGCCTTACGCAGGCAAGGCTGCTAACAGAAATATTACATTAATAAAAATCAGACTTCCAGAAACAGAGAATGACTTACAAAAAACCAACAATTTTGTTTTCCATTTTCTAGCTCACAAAAATATTTGCTTTTTAATTGCACCGGCGGTTTAGATGTTAAGAATTGGGAGAAGACAGCTCTTGGCCATTCGTGGTCATGTTGCAAATCTCTTGGCTTTTACAGAGCTGGAGAGCGCTTCCAAAAGTGTTTGTTTGACCAATTTCATTGCTCTCAACTTCAGCTTTGCCCCTCAGGTTCTGTGGCACACCACCTCTTTTTAACCTGCCCAGTCCAGCTGCTCACGAGGTACCGATACAACCGGAAAAACTCTGGAGGCACCAGCTTGGGCCAAGACCACATCTGTCAGGGTTGACAACATCTGTCATGGTCTGCCCCACCTGTAGCTGTTGGTAGTTCCTGCCTTGAGGACTGTGCAGTGCCTGGCAGGAGATGATGGAGTGAGGAAATAAGGTTGTTTGTTCATCTACAGGTGGATATTTTCTGGCACAGACCAGGTAGGTGCCTTGCTTGTACTTAAATCAGGAAGTCCAGGCATGGATTTACCACGGAGTAAGGAGTCAGAGCATCTTGCCTCCCCTGCAGCAGCAGAAAGGGAGGGATCTCCAGGGATAACTACAGCCTTGAGTAGAGTTAACAAAGCCTTTGCATGAGGTGGTGAAAGAAGCAAGGGAGGCTTCTTGAAGGGGCCAGTCCTGGTCCTCAGCAGGGACAGCAGGGGTCCCCTCCTGAGCTTTAAATACCTCTGAGCTGCTGTGAAGGGGGTAGAACTGGTTGGCATCTCCAAGGTGGCTCCAGAGCCACGGAAGTGCCCCAGATGTCCATGCTCCAAGCTGTTGAGGAACACATCCAGTGCAGGCAGCTTGGGTGCAGCTGCAGGTTGAGCTCCAGAGCCTGAGACAAGAGACTGTGAGCTCCCAACCCTTTTAAAAATAAAGGGCCCAGGGACCTGTGGCACATCCAGGGGACTGGGCACTCACAGACACAGCAGGAGCCAGAATCTCAACAGGAAGATCCCAGACATCAGCTGTGAGTGGATAAAAGCCCAGGAATTCGTTTGGGTTCCCTCTCAAAGACACCACCTTGAGCTGTTTATCTGCTGCTGTGCCAAGAATAAACGGCTTTAAGGATCCAGAGGTCTCAGGCTGTGCTGTAGGAGACCTGTTCTGCCTGTGTGAGTGTGGGGCGTGTAGCTGCAAAGGGGCTTTCATCCCAGCTCAGGTGCTGTGAGGGTGGCTGCCAGAGTGGCCCCTGCATTCCTGGGCAAGGAATTTTCCCTAACAACTGAGTAATGCTGTGCTGGCACCAGCTGTTTTCATGGTAGGCTTGGAATCTTCTCCATCCTACAACCAAAACACGAGCCCAGCCTATCCTGCCTGTGGAACTGAGGCTCTGTATGCACCAGTGTATTTCCTTTCTCGTTTCATCTTGTCTCTGCCAGCTGAAATAACAAGGCTTGTAAGACACAGCCGCACTGTGCTCCCATGGTTTAAGGATTTACGTTACTTTAGCAGTGTTAAGCAGGTATGCTGCACAAATGGGCACCAAGTGTGGCTTTAAGGGTTTTGTCATGAACTTTCAGCGTGTTCTATGAGCAGATGAAGGGTGCTTTCTGTCTGCCCTCCCTCCACCCCCCCGTGATTTTGTGAGGTGTGTTTTGGATGAATGTAGACTTACTTAAACACAGTTATTTTCCTTGTCTGCCACTGAGATGACAATGTTCCACAGGAGTGTTTGACAGCCTGAATAACTGACAATTATTCCACATGTGCAGTGTTTGTCTCCGTGGTGCACGCCGTGACAGCTCAGAAGTGACACCGACGTTCAGTGTGTGAATCTCTCTGTTCCTCCCAGCAGCTGTCCTGCTAGCCTGCAACTTTTTAAAAACACTCTGTGGCTTTCACATCCCAACAGAGGCCCTCTGTTCCAAGTCACGCTAGGTAACTCTGTGTTTCCTTACCCTTTTCCATCCCCTGGCAGGCCAGTGTGCAAAAGTGCGTCAGGAAGTTGGGGACCAGGGTTTATACATTAGTAAAAATTGAAACTACTGTTCTTAATTTTGGCCACATGAGTTTGCTGGGGATCTCGTGAAAGGTCATACATATTTCTTAGAGTACTTGAAAGGACCAACAGCATCTGTTAATGTGACTTGGGGTAAATTCAGCACAGGGCTTTGAACAGCCCTGCCAGAGGAGCTGCGTACTGCCTTGTTTGTTTGTATTTTGTTTGCAGATTCCCATGAAGAGAATCCCAAGCCATGAAGAACAGTGTCCTAACCTAAAACACCTTGGGGCTTGAAAGAATTTTAAAGCTTTAAAAATGAATAATCATCTATGCTTAATCTTCTGATGATTTCTTTACATAGTCATGTGGTCAAACTCTAATTTGTGCTCTGTTGATGTAGGGATGAGTTAGAAAAGCTAGCTGTTTTCTCAGCTAGGTTTTTCTTTGCATTGTGTTGCAAAGGCACTTCAAATATAAACTGGGAGATGCTGAATGCTTACTAGGAAAGTGATCAATAGTGTATTTGCTGTAAAAGACACAAATCTCAAAAGGCAGATAGTCAGTTTGATGGCAGGTGGGAAAAGTTGCTTTTTGTTTGTTATGTTATGCTTTGAAAAAAAAATCCCTAAAACTCAAAGCCTGTTCTCCTGTTTTCTGCTTACAGTGAAATGCAGACTGATCTGTTTCCAAGTGGGTTTGGCTTTCTGATTTCCATGGTTCAGCACTGTGCTTTGCATTACAAAGTCAAAGGCAGCTGTAATACGTTCGGTATCTCTGTTTCCTTTTACAAAGTTAATTCTTTGAATTTTTGGCAAATTGACTGTTCATTTGTCAGTGTCACCTTAATCTGCAAAACAGATAGTGAGCAGTTCAGTCTACTTTTTCTCCTCCTTGTTTAAAGAAGCAGACAAAATAAAATACAATTTGCTGAGATCTTTTCTTGTTGTCCATATTGAATACGAATGTTGGTTTCTGTGTCTGTAAGGTTTCTGCAGTAAAAGGAATTTGTGGAGTCTGTAGGCATTGCCATGGTGAGATTTTCCTTTATACTGATGTTTAGGTAAAGTGCAAAATGCAGGCTCTTTTATTAGTGATCCAGATGCCTGTTTCAGATGGGGCTGTGGATTTAACTTACTGTGCTTGGCATAACAGGCCTTTTCTAGGTCTGAATTATTCCAACTAGAAAAAAAAATATTCTTAAGAAATCCTGCAGCTATTTGGACTGAAAATTCCCTTCTCTCCTATTAGCAGCTGAGATTTATTTTTCTGTTTAACTAGCTGGATCTTTTGTTCGTGAGAATTGGCATCCTGCAGTGGCATGGTGTGTGTCCAGCAGTGAATGTGAACCCACATTGAGATGTCAGGGCAGAGACAACAGTGTGATTTATTATCAAACTGGGCAACTGGTGAGCTTTGTGAAGCTCAGGCAGCCCACAGAGGTTCAGGGATGGGTGACCTTGGGCTTCCCTCTCCTCCTGCAGAAGTGAAACTTGGGGTAGAGCCAGGTTGGGGGGGTTGTGTCATGGCTGGGGAGGTCTGGCATGGTCCAAAACATGTGTGGCCTCGTGGCTCTGTCTGGATCTGGCCACAGGCCTACGTGGGTGGCTCTGGTCAAGCCCAACTCATAGGTGTTTTATCTGCAAGTGATTTTAATAATGCCATTTTTCTTCTGCAGTATGGGGAATAACAGAGCTGCAACATTTTAATGTTATTTTCAGCGAGCACAGTGACAACACTGTGTTTCTCTTCCTTCCCTAATCCAGCCAGTGCTGCTTCAGCTCAGGGCAAAAATCCAGGCTGTGGCTGAGAGAATTTGACAGCTCGGGGTCCCCAGCTGCCAATGGCTGGTGCTACCTGAGCCCCCCAAAGCTGTGGGTGAAGGCTGCTGCTGGCAGCGTGGCTGGGCAGGGGTGACCTGTGTCTCTGCAGAAATAGGTCCCCTTTGCTCCCAGCAGCTGCTCTGGAGCCTCTGACAGTGCTGGGACTTGTTTTGTCTGAGCAGGGAGCCAGAGATGCCAAATCTGTTGTCTAAAACAACTGGGTGTGAGGTGATGCTACGTGAAAGCTTTTGAACAGCAAAATATGTAGCACTCAGACTGTTTGAGGTAATCAGCAGCTCTGTTGCCCTGGGTAGTCACAGTAAAACAACACCTACCATCACAGAGGTTGTTCTGCTTTTCATTCCATGTTTTTCAGAACAGTAGCATGCCTACAGTAATTCCTAGGTGGTCTCTGTGTGTGTGTGGTGATGTCAGCAGCTTGGGGAATTAGCTCTGCTGAAGTTTACATCTGCTGACTCATCTGTTTAAAGAAGTTGATTTTGAATTTGCAGAGGGTAATAATTTTTCTCCCCTCATGCAACAGCTGAGGAGAAAGAGATGGTTCTGAGGTTTAGCAGGGGCTACCACAGCACAGGGTTTCCTTGCAGCCTTTTAACTCACTGCATATTTTAATGGCTGCAATATACAGAAAGCCTCAGTTTCATGGTTCTTCTTGGACCTGGTCCAGCTTCTGCTGTGAAAGTACAATTCAGCAGAAGCCCTTTTAGAATATTTACTTATTTTTAGTATCTGAGAGTTCAGCATGTGGTATCCTGGATCTTCAGGACAAGAGATGTAGCAGTGGTGCCTTGGCACTAAAAAATGCTTGATATCTCTGTTTGGGGCTTTTTCCACTGGGTTTTCTATTTCATTGGGTTAGAAGTTAAAGCCCCCTCTGCTTTCCTGCTCTTAAAATCCAGTTTTGCTGCTCTTCTCTCCCTCCTCTGAACACCCCTTTGGGGAACAAGAAGGAATGGTGTCTCTGGCAAGGAAACAGGTAAGGTTTGGTTGGTAAGTGGAACTGATTTAATTAAATCTCCTTTTCAGCCTCATAATGGAGTCATTCAAGAAGGCAGAGGAGTAGGAATGTGGCTTCTGAGTCTTTTTTTCTCTCCATTCTCTTTTCTTTTTCCGTCCCTGCAGTCAGTGAAAGAAAAACAGCTTTCTAAACAGAATACGCCTTTTTCTGGTGATTTTAAAAAATAGGCTATGTTAAAATGAAAATCTAATTTATATTAGCTCATCTTTGCATTCCTGAAAATACTAGAGCAGCTTTGATGAGTGTACAGTATTTGCTCTAGACACATGCCAGCATAAGAGTGAGGATTCCAGACCTGTCTAACACCACCTGAAACCTCACAAACATTGAGCAATACAAACTTAATGCCACAGAAGTCTGCTTTCCATCCTATTTAGCCTTGTCTTGTATGATTAGTTTTACTCTGCCAGCTCACTTTGGTTTTGTTATCTTGACAATTGATGTCAATACTAGCATTGCTCAGAAGAATTGGACTTGGATCTGTGTTGAAATGGTTTTTTTTTGTTGTTTTTGGAGCCAAAGTATTTTGCAAGACTCATCAGTTTTGCTATTTTTTTTTTCCAGGGGAAAAGGAAAGAGTTCTGAAGAAACTCAGAGAGAGAGTGTGTGCACGTGAGTGTGCAGATGCATGGTAGGCTGGTAAGGGGCTGGCTTCAGATGTGGAAGACTTGGTTCAGCTTCCTGGTCTGCATGGTATAGAGCAATGTAGGATGGAAAACTACTCTCTGACCTTTGAATTGGGTGGAGTGAAAATTCAGTCAGTGCTTTCTTACTGCTAGGAGATTGCTCTGACTAATGGTTTGCTTTCCTGAACTGGGAAGCAGGGATTTCTGATTTTCAGAATGAAGTTGTCACACCAGGATCAGCTGGAGCTGTTGGGCAGAAATCCTGGTCTTTCAACAGAAGGGATGACTCGTATGAATAAATCTGAGGGAGCTGACACTGGAGCAAGATAGCTGTTTATGGTATTTCTGTAGTGCCAGAGAATGTCTGGATGCCCTGAGCCATGGGTATACTGAGCTGGCTTCCTTACTAGAAGCAGCAGGCTTTTCTCCAGCTGAGCAAAACAAACCCTGGCCGGCTCTTTGGCTGTATTGCTGTGGATATTTGAACTAGCTCTGTGCTGCAGTGCAGCAAGTTTAGAAGAGCTGTCCTCAGTCTAGTAAGATTGTGCATTTATCTTGCCTGTTGGTGTATGCCCACCTTCAGAGAGGGAGGATGAGTTCAGGTGTCTCATGCTTGTTGGGAAACATGACTTCCCACCTGGTTTGCTGCAGTTGTGGTTACTTATTGTAGCCCTGAGAAAGCAGAGAGCTGCCGTGCCGTGGACTGCTCTGGGTTCCATGGGCTCTCTGATTTAATGCCCTTTAGACACCCCCATGTGCCATGGCTCTGCTCCACCAGCGTGCTGTTGCTCATCCCTTTCCTACACACTGGCTTTGCTGGACAACTTTTAATGCCAGCATAATTGTTCCTTAACTTCTTGCCTCTGTGCAGGAGTGGGCACAGGTTCCACACACACAGAGTCAGCGAGCTGAGCACGGATGAGGAGGCCAGAGCAAAGAGGAACAGCTTGTTCTCTCTTCCAGGACTGAGCAGGGGCAATGATTTACTCAGTGGCTGCACTTTTTAATAGGCTGCTCTCCACAGAACTGCTTCAAAGAGGCAGAATTGGTTGTGTTTAGGTAGGTGTCCAGCACGGTGCGCTGAATGTTGACTTTGCAGGAATTTTGACTCCACGTGTAATCATCTCTGTGCAAGTCCTCTGGCAGCATCAGGGTGTCTGTTTGTTTAGAGTTGTTGTAGATTGGTGATTTCTTCAAAATCTGTTCTCCTCAGCACCAGCAAGTCGATGCATAGTCCCTGTGTGTTCATGTTCCCATATTGTGCAATGCAGGGCTTTTCTTTCCTTGGGGAAATGGCCCTGACTCTGTAACCAGAGACTTCATAAATGCTGTAGAACAGCTGTGCTCAACACGGCAAGGACTTTGTTTACTTCCACATTATTTATTCATGTATTCTTTTTCTTTTTCCAGCCCCCTTGCCCCCAAGTAATGGTGCTTTCTTTTTGTTCTTCTAAGTTTTTTCATGAGACTCCTTTGATGGAGAATTCAGCCTTTTCTACAGAACAGCACATTCAGGGGTTTTATGACTCATTTGTAGCTGGAATACCTACTGGGGCAGTACAACAGGCTTGGATGCAATAAAATGAATCACCATGACAAGTTCTACGTAAGAGCTGTTTGGTAAATGTACTGATACAAGAGAATGCCAACCGAAACAATTCCTTGCTTTCTTCCTTTGGCCTGAGCAGTTACTGCCCTGAAAGAAATGGATTGTTAATTCCTTAGACACGTTAAAAAAATTGAGGATGCGTCAAGAGTAGATGCTGCTTGCACTGTGCTGTGGTATTGCAATCAGTGTGGAAAAGGCTGAGCTTGATCAGTGTCTTTTACCATTCAGCCTCAGGTCTACGTTGACAATAATTTTTTGGGGAAGTGTTCTTGTGGGTGAAACGAATAGGATATTTTTAATAACTTCTCATTAGTGGGTTTGTACTGGTAGGAGACAGGGCTCCATTTCATCTCCTATGCCTTTTCCAGCTGTGGTCAGTAGCATTTGATACTGCAGAGGAGGGAGAGGAAAACTCGCAGCAGATTTGAAAACGGGTGGAATTTTTTTTGAAGCAGCTCTGTGAGCTGAGTAGCTCCTCTCCAGCCAGCCAGGCTTTCTGGGATTGCAGCATAACAGTGAGATGGCAGTGCACCTCTCTGCCCTCCTCTCCAGTGCTGAACCTCTTTAGCCAGCACAGTGGTCTGGGGGAATTTTGGTAAATGTCTCCATCACTGTTGTACAGCTGTGGTTTGCTTTACTCAGCGAGAATTATTGGAAGGTATTTTTTAATTAACTGCATGTAATCTGTGTTTCAGTAATGGGAGTTTAACTGAAAACTTAATTTGGCGAGCTGTGCTTGTGCATAGCTTAATATAATAATACATACACACACATGTGCTCTCTTGCTTTCATTTCATTCTCTCATCTTTATCACCAATGATCCTGTGCTGCTTATTGCCCTTAGTTCTGTAACTTGAGAGTCTTGAAGCTTAGAAAAAACATAAAAATGAAACATGAAAACATAAAAACATTAGAGCTGGACAAAGTGAATCTCAACTTCTTCCATAACATCTATGAAGAAAATGAGTTCTGACTACTTTGCTCTTCTGGTGGAGGGGATACAGGTGGTCAGGTGCAGGGTGTGGTGCTGCTGTGGTCATCTGGTGCTACCATGTAAAACACATTTGCATCACAAAGCTGCTCCCCTGCTTCCACAGGGTGTTTTCAAACCCAAATAAACCACGTGAACCAGGTGATGGGACTGAAAGCATAGTCTGAAAATGGTTTGAAATCACCATTAAAAAGTAATGGAGCAATTTTTAAGGCAATGTGTTGGGTGTTTTCTTTTTCCCTTGGTATTAATGGTGTTGATATTGCAGATGAGGCATTCTAGTGAATTCCCAGAAAAATGCCCATGGAGAGTCAGGTATATTCTCTGCTTGTCCAGGCTTTCATTTATTCTTGGCATTCATCAGGTGATAGGTACAAACCTGATGACAGACTGTTCCTTTGTTCTGAGGCTGCATAAGTGTTTTGTTACCTTTTCATATTTTATCTAAGAAGTCTTGTAGCAGATCTGTCTCTTCACTCTCATCTCCTGCACTGTGGTCTAAACTAACCCTTGAAATAATTTCACACCTTCTTACATGCATGGAAAAGAAATTACTGTGGACTCATCATATATGATCATCTTCAGTAAAGCTACAGGAAGAATGGGTCCTCTAATCTGTCACTTTATTGAGGAATAATTATATTCTGAAAAAAAAAAGTCATTGGAGAGAAAGTGCTGTAGAATAAAAACCCAAAGGGGTTAGCAGTTAGGAAACTAAAAGAATCATAACCTTTTTTTAAAATTTTAAATTTTTTAATTTTTTAAAAGATGGAAAGTATTCTCCTCTTCTGGTTTCTGAGCCTTTAATAAACCTGCAAGTCATGGTTTTAAGCTTTTGCTTTTTATTTTTTATTTCTCCACAAGCATGAGAACTTGAGTTATCTTTTAAAATAAACAAAACAAAAATCCTGCAACTCAGATCTTTGGATTCTCACGGAGTCTTACGGTTCCAGCAGCTGGAGCTTTAGGAAAAATATGAAGTTTGTAATAATAGTCACTCCACCCAAATGGGTTAAAGTTTGGACTTCCATGGGATTGCACATTTCAATTAAATGCAAGCTACAATAATGGGAGCGAGGTCCTGAGCTGAATTCCCATTGCACATGTTTATTTACATGGACAAAAATTCAGCTGAGGGAGTGCAGAGGAAGTGGGCAGCATTAGGACGTGTGAATTTTGAAGAAATTAATTCTTTGGTTATTGTTTCCTTCCTTTCTTCTTAGTGGCTCTGCTTTTTCATCTGTGTTGTACCTCTGATTCATTCCGTTGGCTTTGCTTTTCCTTGCTTTTAGAAATAGAGAATTTCAGGTTAGGTTTGCTAAACCTAAAGGATCTTTTCTTTCTACCTATGTTCTACCTTCTGCAGATCAGAGATGTTCTGATGATCTTCAGGGAGTGCAGGGAGTGGGGTGAGACATGCTGCCAGGAGTGCCAAAGGGTCTGCAGAGCTGATGTGGTTGGTTGGGGTGCAGAAGGAAACCGTAGAATATTTTCTTGCTGAAGTGGTTCAGGTTCCCTGGTTTGTCTCCTGAGGCAGATGTTTTGTGTGTTTCTATCTGGGTTTTTGGTCTGTGTCAGGAGCAGCTGGGGAGCTGGTTCCAAGACAGCTTTTGATGAGCACACTTCTGATGAAGACAAATTTCCCCTCAGTCCATAACTCCCAGCTCCTCACCATCCCACCTCCAGCCAAGGACTGTCACGAGGCACTTCCATAATGTGGCTCATCTCTCTGGAACATATTTTGGAGTAGGAACAGCTGTCATGGGCACGGCAAGCTTTTCAGTAAGGAATAAGTGTTTAGGCCCAGGATACCTTGGGCAACAGTTTGGTTAACTGCAGAAAAGCAGGACGAAGCTGTTCCCAAGCACAGCATTTCTGCCTCTTGCTGGAGTGAGGGATTGCTGTGCATCCAGCTCTCCCTTCTTCAGTCCTTAATGAGTGACAGGTAGAGCCACTTTCTGTCACAGAGGCACAGATCAGTGTCCAAGAGTAGCTGATGAAGGCTGACACGAGCTCTTGGGTTGATGGAGGTTGGATCTGTGGCAGTGAACTGAGCTGGGATTGTGTGATGGAGTTGGTACAATGAATGTGCTCTGACATGTAGATGTTTGAACAGATACCGCTGACTTTGCAGCCTTTTGTTTGCCTTTGCTTGGAAATTCAGCAGAGGACTCCTTTTGTGTATTCAAAGTGAGTTTCTTCTTTTTGCTAATACGTAGGTGTTCCTCCTAACATTTGAAGAAGCAGCATGCTTGCAATGAATGCTCCAAATATTAAAAAATCAGGCCCAACCAAGAAAAGCTTGGTGTTTCCAATGTAGATGTCATTGCTGTGGGCAAATATGGTCATTTGCAAGTCCTCCTATCCAAACCCTCCTGGGATTTGGGAGTTTGTATGGTTTTGTGTCTTTGATTTTTTCTTTGCCATCTACCTTTTTGCTCTGTGTGACAGATGCCTTCCAAGTCTTTCCATTCCCTTGAGGCAGACTATCTGCATAGTTGGTGAAAGATAATCTTGTGCATAAAGCTGCTTTTCCTTGTGGGAAAAGAATTTTCTATTTGGTTTGTTGTTTCGATAGCGCTTTTTTTTTCGGTTTTTGGTTTCCTTAGCGTGGAAACTGAAAAGTTGTCGTGTTTTGTAGTTCAGAATTTGTCCATATTAAACCTTTTAAAAGGGATGTCTCAGCTCATGACTTTTGTACTTTTTAATTAAATGAACAGAAAAAGTCTGTATATGTTGCTACCCAAAAATATTACATGACTAAACTTGCTGTGGATTTCCTACAAATCCCAGCATGTATCAGATATTAATCCAAGGGGAGGCTGATTAGCACAACTTGTTAACCCTCTTTGGTGCTCTGGATTTGGGAAATATTTGGAATAGGAATATAAAATATAAAATATTTGGAAATGCTAGCAAATAGCCCAGAGTTGTGTTCTTGAAGCTGGCCCTGTTGCTCTGCCTGTGTTCCTGGCCTTTTCACTTCCCCTATTTCCAAGACCTGCCAGGAATAGCACATTTTATACGATGCCAAATTTATAAATTCCTCAGACCACTCGGTCTGGGAGGAATGCACTAATGGTGTGGCTGACTGAGTTTTAATCTGGGATGTTTTTAATTTTCAGACCACGTTAATTTATTTTGATCTGAAAATTACAAGATTCGCTTCAGTTCTCCATTTTATTGCTTCTTTTAATACTTCTTATTTGCTTTTTTTTTTTTTTCCTTAAACAATTAGGTCTTTCCAGTGTGCAGTCACACCTTCTTTTTCTATCTTTGATAACTGATGAAGAAGCTGTGTGTTTCAGTAGACTGTGAATCCCCTTGAGATGGTAAGATCAATGCGTGTATTCTGGTTGGTTTGTGTTGCATAGGATTTTTAAGCCAGCAGCTGTTTGTTAAACATCCAATTAGGGCTCATCTCCAGATTGTTAGCAGCTATTCAGAAAAGCTGTGTTCTGTGGGATCCAGTTCTAGGACTTTTACTGTTTATGGCCCCCGCTGACTGGAAAAATAAGGTAGACTCCAAGCTGAGGGAGTGATGGAGCGCCCTGTGGTATTTTTGTTTTTCTTTGACACAAAGTCTGGTTTTGGAAATTGCCCTATAGTTTGTTCAAAGACTTTTATGCCACAGACACCTGTTATCACTGCTGTATCAACTTCTAGTGTTGAGCAACTGACTGAAATTGGTGTTTTCAGCCCTAGCTGCTTGCCTAGCCTCAAACTGAATGGGAGATAATTGTCTGAATGCCTCTCCCAGTAAAGAATTTCCATTTCTGGATAAGATTTTGATCATACTGGAGTTCTTCATCCTCCTCTTATGGAGTTGTTGTCTGCATTAACTCATTTCATACAAGTATGTTTGGGTTTTAATTATGGTTTCTTTCCAGTAGCTCTCTTTTCTTCCAGCCTGCTGTAAGGGGAAAATATGTAACATTGACAAAGCCTCTCTGGCAATGCCATTAGCCTCTCACTACCTGGAATTAGGAGAAGCTTCTCAAAGTAGCTGTAAATCAAGCAGCTCTACAGATAGGGATGTGAATAAATCTTTGGTTCCTGCTGGATGTCAGCTGGATTTTTGGGCTGCCTTAGTTTTATCACACGTGCAGTTGATGGGGTCTTTCTCCCCTCCCCACACTCTTTCAATAGGCCCTTTCCCAGCTCTTGATACAGCCTCTGTTTAAATTATTTCTTAGAAGGAAATTTTTTCTCCTTAGAAAGAAGACCTCTTGCTGTTCTTAGCCTTCACAGACTCCTGAGTAGCTGTTGATGTAGAGACTGCCTGCTGGGTGCCAGTTCAGGCTTCTCTTTGGCTGGTGGCGAGAGACAAGCCCTGCTTTGTTCAGTCCTTTTCCAAACCTCCCCACCAATATGGTGGGCAGATGGCAGGAACACGAGCCCTGTGTGAGTGAAACCACTGTGCTTGCTGGGAGGAGCTGGAGGGATGGAGAGCCCGTGGCCTGAGGACGAAATTTTGATTATTTTCCTCTCTAATCCTGTTTTTGTCATGATTCTGATGGCGAGGCCACTATAAAAGGTGAGCAGAACAATGTTGCCTGTGCTTTTGTCCTGCAGAGATTGCCTGTTTACAATACATGGAAGATTTAGTGCAGCACACTGTGACCTTGCACGTTGGGTAATCACTGCAGTGCCTCCATGGCGCCTGTTAAATGCATTTCTGTGCTGCCTGAGTCCTGGGGATGGACTCATTCCTTCGAGTCTGCATCAGATGACAATCCAAAGGAGGAAGCACACCGCTGGCAGTAGGGCAGGACAGCCAGTACATTTGGAAAAGCTCTTCAGCTTCATGCTCGTCTCAATTACAGCTGTCCATCTGCCAGTTTGTACCCTTTGGGAGGTGGGGAATGTTTCCATGTCATTTTTCTCTCTGGAGAAGTCTTAGATGCTTGTCATCATCTATTGGTTTTGTATATAAATACATAAACATTGCAGCAGTGGTGGTAAGAAGGAATATGCAAGTTACAGCCCCTTTTTTCAGAGATTTCAGGCCAATCTCTCGCCTCTGGAGGCTGGGAACATATGTGTCTCAAGAATTGGCTCAAGCAAAGACTAAATTCCTTGAGTGCTTGCTGGAGCACTCATGAAAATCATCATCACTCCACTGACAGTGTTAAAGCAATACCAGTCCTAAAGTTTCCATGCTAGGAAAAAAAAGCCAGATTTTGTGTGGCAGGGCTGCTTTATGACCCCTCTTGGGACAGGCTGCTGCCCTTCTAAACTGAGAAGTGGCAGTAGAAGGGTTTCTATATCCCAGGACCTTAAACTTCTGGTGCCCAAGTCACAGTCTGATGCCCTCGTGCAAATTCCTTGCCATCCAGAAGCAGGATGATTTGGTTGACACTTTACTGATGCGTGCTGTACAAACAATTGTTTGGACTCTGTAATTTTTTTCCCCTGACTCTTCCTTCTGTTTAGGCATCTAGATATGAAAGGTGAGACTGGATCAAGGCCACAGGGCTAACAAATCCTAAGTCAATTACTTTCTCTGTTGCACCACCATCTTTATTATTTTTTTCTCCTTAACTAAGTTAAATAAGGGTGAAATCAAACAGGAAAAGATGCTGTTGTAATTTATTATCTTCCTTAGGACAAGCATGGAATAATCTTATCCCACTCTTCCCATGCTCAGGAAAAAAAGAAAACACAGCAAAAAGGGTTGGGTCAAGTCAGCAGAATTGTTTTACCTCTTCCATTGTGTGTGCTCCTCTGTATGGAACTTCATGCTGTATTACAGCAGTTTACACTGTGACAGAAAGTGTTCAGAAGCCCTGTTTGGAGTAAATGTTTAACTTTTGATAAATGCTGCATTGTTCCAGCCAAACAGCAGTACAAACATGTCACCATTTGGTGCCTTTCCAGCATGCACACCTTGTTCCTCTGCGATGCTTTCGTTAAACTTGGATGAAATCAAGGTACATTAGGTACTCATCTGAAAGACAGACACAGAATTCAGCCAGCACTCCTCAGAGCCAGGTCCATCCCTGCTGTAAGATTGTCACTGCCCATGGAGGGATGAACTTGCCCTGGTACACATCTCTTCTTGCTGCTCGTGCTGGAGAGCAAGTCAGTTTTTCCAGGATCATCTCTTTGTCAAGAAATCTGGGATGAGTAGAGACACCATCGTATTGTTTTCTCTTCTGTCCAAAAGAGACCAGAAGCTGGATTGTCTGGGTGATACTGCTCACTGAAATACAGCTCTGGCAGTCAAAGGCTGAGGTGGGCTGTGCAGAGTTGGGAGCATCCCTGAAGGTGTGGGGAAGAGCTCTGACCGAGCAGATCAGCAGAACTGAGTTGGAGTTGAGACGGGGGAAGCCAGGATGCTTCAGGGACCATAAAATAGAGCTACTATTTCAGGAAAGGGAGAATGTTTGGTCTAGCCAGTGGTTGCCTCTAAAAATACTTCAAATATCGCTTGAGTCAAAAACAGGACAGGCTATATGCATATTTACCAAAAGGAGAAAATTAACCACCAGGCATCTTGCCTTAGAGAACATTTCACTGTAGGTGAAAAACATTGTTATTCTCCATGTCTGTCAAAATTTCCCGTGACAAAACTTGACTGGAATAAGCAACTGTGAGCTCAGAAGTACATCTAGGCCTAGAAGCAAATGTGTGAGGGTAGCTCTGATACAGAGGTTTCTGCTGCCTTCTTTTCCCTCCTGCTGTCAGGCTGTTGCTTCTTGTTTTCTGGAAGGAGATTGAGGAACAAAGCATGGTCATGAGCAGAAGCCACAGTAACTGCCCAGAGCAAACAGCTCAGTTGTGAGGCACCAAAATGAGTACTCATAAAAAGGGACAGGTCTATGCTTTAAGCCAGAGCTATTTGGTATGATCAAGCAATGCCCTTGAATAGGGAAAAAACTGTATTCCTGACAGAGCACCCTGCACTCATGGCAGAATTGAGCTCTCCTGAAAAGAGGGGTTGGATGGTCTGAGAACACGACAGTAAAGGTCAGAGCCTTCACCATATTCACCCAGTACAAGCAAGCAATGTAGGGAAAATAATTAGGGAATTTCCAGCAAAACCAGATCTTAGTGATTTAGCGATTTCTTTTGTTCTTTGAACCGATGAAACAGTGCTTCAGGGTGATTGGTTTTTTTCAGGGCAGTAAGCGTGGTTTTTGTAAAATGACAGATTTCATCAGGACCAAAATAGTTTTTAAACAAAACTGCAAAGTTGTCTAGAAGAGTTTTTACCTTTTGGTCAAGAAGTTAAAGCAAGCACAACCTTTTACAGCTTGCGTTTTCCTGGGAATTCGGTGGTGAATAGCCCACATTAGTAATCCAAACCTTACGCTTCTGCAGCAGTGTAAATACCACTAGAACAGGGCACTCTTTTAAGTTGGGACATTTTTATTTTTGGCTTTTCTTCCTCATGAAAGCCGGGCTGTGTAAGCATCAGTAACACGCATATGATTACAGTATAGTGAAAAATTTCTCATGCTCCTTGCTGTTCTGGAATCAGCTGGTGGAGGTTGGATGGGAGAGCGGATTTATCCAGCTGTTGCATCACCAGCACGTGGCTCCTGCAGGTGTCATTTGGAGTGCACAGTCTGAAAGCATTCTGCATCTGAATTTGTGTAGTAGAAGGCCTTCAGGTACTGGAAGCTTTCTTCCTAATGTAATTGATCATTACATTGTTTAGGAATTCTAAGTGATGGCTCTCTCTTTCTTAGTCTGTTGTGTTCTTTCTGCACTTCATATTTGCACCCCCTGATAGCCTTACTCTAGCCTTACTCCTTTTTCTGAAATATTAATGTATTAGCACATTATCCATTACAGAACTTCTGCTGAACTGCTCTTTTCTTTAGAAGCAAAAGATCATTATCCTTCTCAGTATCAAGTTGTCTTAATACACCACAGAGTAAACAAACTATACTTCAAAATACTTTCTGGGACCATCTGGTAACTTGGACAGTATGGAAGGATGTGATCATCTTCATGAAAACCTCAAAACCAGCCATTCAGAACCAGAGGGATTATATAGCTGCAAGAAAGCATTTCAGTAGGAAAAACTTACTATATGCTGAAGCTGAAAGTAATAAACTTGTGGGTGTATTTTCTAGTCCAGATCAGTATTGGTCTGGCCATAGTTACTGTTCTCCTGGCCAGGGCATGATCACAGTGACCAGCTTTGGCTGCTTGGGAATTGCCAGCAAGTCAAGCTCCTCAGTTCCGTGCTCAGTGAATGAAAGCCACTCCTTGTTTTGGGGTGGGATTGTAAAAAAAAACCCTATGGATGTGTAAAAAGGAGTGTGTATGTGTGAAAGAGTTAGGGCTCAAATCTGGGGAAAGACATCCCCAGGAGCCTGGGATGTGCTGCCAAACCTGCTGGTCTTAGATCTCACATTTATTAACACAATGCTACCTGCACCTAAACAACAACCAGGCACCTGAACCTTCCCACTGCAGAGCCCCACCTTAGCAAGGGGAATCAAGTGCCTGTGCCCATCCATCCTCTCCAGGGAGTGGGCTGGAGAACAGGGACAAGCAGTGAGGGATTTGCTCCCTTAACAGACTTATGGGAGGCACCCAGGTGATGTACCTGGTGTAGGAGTCTATTTCTGAAACTTGCCTTTATTCTTCTCAAAGCTACTGATGTTTTTAATGTTTTACCATATTTCTCTGTCTGAAACTGCTCTAGTGTACAAGCTGGAAATGTGTTTTTGGGGAAGCAGGACTGGGCCTTTAATGATTTTTCTAGCTGAAAGAGCAGCAGTGAAACTGCAGCTTGGCCTCACATACGTGGTTGCTGCAATTAAGGGCTGCAGCTGCTCTACTTTTTTTGTCTCTGTGACGCAAATCAAAGCGCAGCAACGGTATTGCCTGAGGGAAGAGAGAAAGCTACTTGCTCGCTTCTCCGTGCTGATAACTAAGCAGTGATGACAAGAAACTGGGGCAAAGGAAAGTTCAAAAGCAGGATCTGAATATTACAAATGACTGGAGAAACACAGGTGCCTCTTCCTCAGCACAAAGGGGAAATAGAGCTGTGCGAATGTCGGAAGAAATCATCAGCTCCCCAAGGGAAAAGATGTCTGTAAAAAAAAGAGGGCTGTAAAATTCCTGTTGCTCAAAGGGATTCTGACATGTAAGCAAGTTGGGGTCTGTGAGCTATCAAATATGTTACAGTCAGCCCCATTTTAAATGGGAATAATTTTCACCTGGTGACTTCAACCATGAGAACCTTGGTTGTCTGACTTTCTCATATGAGTCCCCTCTCACATGTGTTTTGATGTCTACCTCAATGGTGAGATCGATTCACTATCCTCCTTTCATTGGAGGAAATTGTAAGGGAACAGAAGCATTAGAGAATGAGCAGCATTACTTGTCTGAGGTCATGCAGCAAGCAGAGGAGAGAGTTTGGGTTGCCCTGATGTCTTGAATCACAACCTGCCTTCTGCACTAACTTCTAAAATTATTTATGAGTCCATCCCGCTTTTGTGTGTTTGTTCCTTTGTTGTTATCTAAACTGAATTTCATAAGTGTTTATCAAAGATAAATTTTGCAGGTTTGGTGTGAAACTAAAATGAGACTGTAGCTTCCTTTAGGGGTAGGCACAGGGTTTGTGGAGATGGGGCTGATGGAGCTGATCCCTAAGTGGCTGCAGGTGTGAGCAGCAGGTGAGCAGCATTGAGGTGATGAGTGCCCAGGGGTGCTGCCCAATCCCCAGAGGGAGCAGAGGGCACACAGGTGCAGGGCATCAGCATCAGGGCATAAAAGGTTGGGCTGAAGGGCAGGAGGGGCAGATGCTTGCAGCCTTCTGACCTGGTGTGGTGTTGCTGTGTTTGGGTTGAAGCTTTCTGGAATTGTATGGTGACACTCTGTGCATCGTGGCCGTACCAACTGTGACATGTGCCGTGACACTTGGGCATCACCTAGACAGTGACTGCAGACTTCTGCTAGGTAAGCCAGAGAAGTCCTTCCTGCTAGGTCTTGTTGTCTGTGTGGCCCAGCCCTGGCAGGAGGTGCAGGGCTTAAGGCATCTGAGGCTCTGCTTTCATTGTCTTACAACCTGGCTGTTTTGGGGGAGCTTGTGAGAGGGACAGAGAATGACATCTGAGTACTGTATTCCCTCCAAACTGTAAAATTCATGATTTGAAGTAAGGCTTAGAAGAAAGCAGATTTTGTTTTTTACAGGGTTAATAATGTGCTTCTCTGTCAACTGCACGGCGAGCATTCAACCCATGTCTATAATCTCAGGCACAAAATGAAGAATCAAACGTTGCACAAACAACTTAAAATGAGCTGTATTATGGCAAGAGTTGGCTACCTTAAACTGATGCTGCTAGTCCTGCCTGTACTACAGTTTGGGCTTGTTGCCTGTCAGTCAAGTACAGACTAGGGTATTTTCTTCTAGTGGTACTTGCACCAGTAAACCTTACATGCTACCATGGAAAATAAATCCACATCTGTTGTAAGGCTGGGATTGAAGNCCACACTTGTAGTTATCTTCAGTCCTAAAGCAGCATCATTTTTCTTGTGGGATCCCTTCTCTGTAAGTGCACTTTCCTCAGGCTGATACTCTGGATGCTGCAGTTCCTCATTTTGTTAGGTGTTGGCTTGGCTTCATGTATCATGTAATATAAGCATGTTTTCACGGTCTCNCATCTTGGTTTTCATGGCTGGAAGTTAAGGAAATGCAAGTGCTTTATAATGGTTCCTTTTGAGCAAGATCCACAAAAGTACTCAGGAGCCTTTCAGTGACCTGGACGTTACTGGGTAGCCCACAAATGACCTCCCCATACTTGTAGTTATCTTCAGTCCTAAAGCAGCATCAGTTTTTCTGTGGGGTCCTTTCTCTGTAAATGCAATTTCCTCAGGCTGATACTCTGAATGCTGGAGTTCCTCATTTTGTTAGGGCTTGGTTTCATGTGTCATATAATACAAGCATGTTTTCACAGTCTGGTCTTCTAATGTAATTTTTATACTGCTGTGTCATTTAGGATGGTAAGGGAACGTTCCTTTCCATTTGATCCAGTTGTAACCATAATGGCAAGTGACGTTAAGATTGGAATTCTGCTTTTTTTTCGGATTTATTTCCTTTATGAGGAGAAGGCAGAGCTTCAAAATCTGGTGTATACTGAATATTTATTAATGGTGTTTTATTTTGTATTAGTTGTTTCCCATCATTCTTCTGCCTTCAAATTAGTAAGGAAATGAATGCTCACTAACTTTATTATGTCAAATCAATATTAATATTGATCTAATAGTAATAAACTAATAACTCCTGCTGTAAAATGTTTTAATATGAACTTCAAGAGGAATATTAAAATTTATTAGTCATTCCTTAAAGCTGATTGATATGCTAAGGGGTTTTGTAGAAATAAAAAACCTAGATGGGATGCATGCAGTGCTAGCCTGATTTCAATAAATTTTAAACTTTTTCCTGCTGTTTATAATTATGATAATTGGGTGTTAAAGACTTTTAACAGAGTCTAATGCTGACTCTCTTTCTTTATTACTTCCTGCTTCTAATCACCCTTGAACTGGATTCATCTCTGCCACAGACAAATTATTGAGCTCAAAATTCCTTGCCACTATTTGTAGGCTTTTCCAAGGCTTTGGTGCCGATTCGTCAGCGAACAAATTATTTGCGGTTGTCTTTGTTTGTGCTTGGCATTGTGAAGTGTGACTGAATGTGGAGTTCTGGAAGGACACGAGTGCTTTCCATTTCTCCATGGAGGAGAGGTTGTCCCTGTGTCACCTGCAGCTCCAAATTTCATCTCTGATACTCTGGGGCTGCACAAATAAAGGGCTGCTATTAGAGCCTGCCACTTGGCTAGAGTGACATCTTTTATTAAAAAAAAACCTTTTTGAGTTGGTAACTTACCTGTTTTTTTCAAAGATAAGACTTTGTCTTCTAAGTAATTTGAGATGCTGCTCCAGGGTGTTTTCTGATGCATGTGTACGGCCTTGAAGGAACCAGGATTTGTCCACTGGTTCTGAAAACGCTTGAATTACCTCCAGACTGCAATACTGTAATCTGCTCTCCTGGGTCACTTACTGGATAAGGTGAGGTCAGATTTGTAAAAGAATTATTCCCATGCTGGCAGTTCAGACTTGCTTTAAACAAATGGAAAGACAATTTAAATATATTACAAAATCTGCGCTAATTTTATGGGTTTTTAAATAAATTCCAGTGGCCTACCAGAAGGAAGTGTTCCTTACATTCTCTTTCCTTCTCCTCTGACAGAATGGCACCTGTATATAGGAAATAGAGTAAAAACATTCCTGTGACTTCCAAGGAAAAGGAACAGTCCTCTTCTGACTTGGAACATCAAAATTTTGATGCTGAAATCCGTATTGATTAGAGTTGAATGTAGGGATGTGGCCAGGTACTGCTTTATGATATGGCAATCAGACACCACTGAAGAGAATTTGAATGCTAAAATGTCCTGTTTTCTAAATCTAAATCTCTTTTTGCATGTTTTCAAAATAACTTTTCTTTTTTTCTGTTTTTATGTGAATTTCAGCTAACTTGTTTTCTTAACTACGTTCAATATTTGGTATTTAACTTCCAGATTTTTTGTTTGTTTGCTTTTCCTTCTTGGATAAACGAGTGGGCAAGAACTTAGGGCTCCATCCCACTCTTTTTGCCTAATGTTGAAATACTGTTACAGAAGTAACTAGCATTATCTTTTATTCCCATGTTGCTGACACTTAAAACGGCATTCTTGGCCCTTCAGCATCTCTAACAAGATGGCTTGGTGGACTGGTTATGGAATAATTTATGAATTTTTACCTGCCTATGGGAGACTGGGGCTTGGGGTAGCTGGAAAGAAACAGGCAGGAATCCTAACTATTCTTTTTAAATTATTAATATATTACATCTTGCATAAGCACTGAGCATGGGAGGAAAGATGTTTCAACTGGGATTTTTTTTTTTTTGTTCTTAGTGACAGCTCTTTATAGGCCTAAGGGGATTTTAAAAAATCCTGTTATTCTATTCTATATTGGTATTAACCTAGTTCTGTTTTGGCCTTACAAACCAGTATTAAAAATACCCAGCTGTGTTCAGAAAGTAGATCTTGGGAACCCTTCTTTGGGTTGCTTTGCATGGGTCTGGTGCCTTTAGAAGGCCAGGGCAGAATTTCCAGGGTCTGAAACTACAGGCACACCTTGTCTTGGTAAGAGAGATTGTTTTGGTTTAGAGGCAATGCTTAATGCATCTTTTAAGCAGTTTTCAGCTGGACATGTAATTTTCCCATGTCAATCACACTGGTATTTGTACATAGCTTCAAGGAAGTGGGGCTTGTTAAGCTATAGATTAAGGCAAGCAAGAAATACAAGCCATGCCAGAATCTAACAGCAAGACTTTCACATTTCTTCAGTGCAACAGCAAAAATACTCATCTCTGACTTGAATGTCTCTATTAAACTCAAAGTAAGTGAAGTAGTAGATTTATTAAGCACAAAATAAGAGTTGAAAGGAACAATGGTGCAGAGAAGGTGATGCAGTGTGTTTCTCCTCCCAGATGTGTTGATTTTAAATGCATTCCTAGAGCTATATAGCTTGTTTGTAGTTCTTCATAATTTCCAAATGAGCTCTGCATAGGAGCAGACAAGGGTAATCAGACAGTCAATTATTTACTGGTTCTTCTCCTTGCATTTGCATCTAATTTCATTTACATTATTTCAAGGAGTTTGAGAGGATTTGCAAAGCATGGAGGCAAAATGAGAGGTAAGAATTTCATGTGGTTCTCATTTTTCATTGCCTCCAATGAAGTTTTTTTTTTTATGTTTGCTGCCAGGTGTGATTTGAGTGTGGGGACAGAGAGGCAGGCAGGCAGAACTTGCTCTGCCGATTGCCACCTAACACAAAGCTCAGCACAGGGAAAGCTGTGGAGTGCACTGACAGCGTTATTGACTGTCCCCTTTGTGGTGACATGCCAGCCCCTCTGACATGATGGTTAGCAGGGTGACTGAATACACATGGCTCTTGTAAGACAATGATAAATTGGTGGCCAGTTGGACCACGGTGCCTTCAGAAGTTATCAGTGCCCCCAGGCCATTTGTGTTCTGTGTCAGTGGGGTGCATCTGAATGCCATATGTCACAAAGACTAATGTCCTCACTCTTCCTCCTTCTAATGGGCACGGCAGACACCACACACTTGGAAATTTCCGTGCCTGCCTCCCAGATAAACAGTGTCAGGGCCAGCTAATTGTGTGTGTTGTTAAACACCAGAGCTGCTCAATTGAGAGGTGGACCCTGGCAATCAATGACAGCCATTAAGGGACTGAACAGAACCAAAAAAAAAAAAAAGCCTTTTTTCCTGACATGGGTTTGGTGGTGAAAAAATTAAGCGGGCTCTTGTCCCGCCCAATTGCTGCTTCACTGTTAGGAGAGAAGTTAGGAACAGGTTGGAGTGTCTTAGTTTTAAGAGTACCAGATGATGGTTTAGACACTTGTTTGTAGAGGCCAGGGCAAGAATACACATGAGGCTATGAAATCCCCCTCTTAACTGGGACTGAGAAACTGAATTCTTAAAAATGTATCATCATAATAATGTATAAAATTCGCTCCTGGGAAGAGGTCAGATTGCAATGTGCATACTTTAAAGATATGGGGTGCAATGTGTTAATGAATAAGCAAAGTGTTCAGGAGCAAAGCCTTGGGGTGAGCACGTGCCATTGTTTGTGCAGGATTTTATTACAGGGGTACGCTCCAGATTAGGGGAATACTGGAATTCATTAATCTCTGAATTGACAATAAATTTAAGTGCAATTCTGCCTGTGTTTTTACAGTCTTTGCTTCCAGTCTTGTTTAGCACAATAGATTTAAAGGAGGTAGAGGTAAACAGAGCTGTTCCATCTGTTATTTCAGATGCTGGATGTTCTGGGAGTGTCTGTGGTTAATGGTTGGATGACCAGCATTGTAAATCACAAGAACATGGCAGCCATGCAAAGGATGAAACATACTGATTATAGATGCAGAATCAGAAAAAACCCACCCTGCAGTAACTGCTAAGATCATGGCTCTGTTCTTTGATGTTTTCAGAAGCACCAAAACTGCATTGTGGCATGGACAAGGTGTTCTTCCAGTGATGCTCATCCTTGCATTCAAATATATTGCTAAATAAAAGGGGGTGTGAAGGTTTCTGGAGCAGAAGATGCCTGGGATGCATTCTTTAACCAGAGAAGATAAAGCTGGGAAGGCAGGACATTCACCTGGTAAATGGAAAGAACAGAAACCAGCTGGAAAAGGAGGGGATCATTTCCAAACTGGGTCAAATGTCCAGAAGCTCATATTACATTCTTTTATCTATTTGTTTGTCTGTGCTAACCCACTTAGAATTTTTGGGGCATATTTGATAGGCAGGGGAGAGATTGCCATGTTCAATACCTGCCTTGATGCTTGAGTAAATGATCACAAAGAAGTAGTAGAAATGGCAAAAAATGCCCGTATATTAGAGAAACTAGGCTTAAAACATTAAAGAATCTGAAAGATTTGAATGCTGTTATAAATGGACATTTTTTGTAAAACTTTGAGTTTTTGGAGCAATGTTTTTTTTCATATGTAAACTTGCTGTCTAGTGAACTTCATTTTCAGAGCATCCCAAATATTATCAGATATGAGTTCACTTCTTTTGCTGCTCCTTAGAAATATGACCTTCAAATTTTATCTTTGTTGTTCTCTTAAAGAAAAGTATTTTGTTTTATAGTAGCTGATTCATTACTGTATATTTATGCTTTGTATTGTTTCTGTTGCTTGCTTATCCTTCAAAGCATCTTTGTTCAAAGAAACTTCAGCTGATATGGGTTTCCATCCTGCCATTACAGCTGGTGAAAACAAAGGGAGAGGTTAAATGACCTGGTCAGGGTTCTGCAGTGAATCAATGCTGCAATTTTAAATGGGAGAAAGGGGCATTTTAATGGTTTTAACCATAAGTCCAGTGATGGTGAGTTGTGGAATGAGAAACTACAACCAAAAGTCTGTCCCTGGTAGTTTTATTTTATTTCTATTTTACCTCTGTGCCAGTATGGATGAGTGCTTTTGCATTCCCAGTCTTGTTAATCTTAGCCCCCAGATCAGTTTTGAGGCCCAGACAGTTCTGAGCCCGTGGCTTTCCCTGAGGAGGAGAAGAGAGGCAGAATAAACCTGGTGCCCTGGAGAATAAGCCCCTCACCCTCCCTGGCTGGTGAGAAACCCAGATTTTACATAGTGTGATGAATTGGTGTGTTTATGAAGTCAGAGGCTGATACTAAAAGTGATAAGAAGCACGCTCCTTGTCCCTTCTAAGGAGTGTGTCAGCTTACTCACAAACCTTCAGGCTTAAACTGGGGGGGGAAAAAAAAAGTGTAGAGATCCCTGAATTCTGCTCCTGCAGTTAGTCTCGACACTTCATACCAGACAATGCTTCAGGTTGAAAATAGTTTTGTCTGAAAGGTGCATTGCCTGATTTTAATCAGTTTGTTAGAGGGGGAGCTGATTTTGTTTCCTTGCTTCACTCTAATCCTGCTTCCTGGCATAAATGGCTTTCCATGTAATGGGTGCACTGAATACTCCAAGGCACACATCTGCTAAAGGATGCCTTGGAAAGTCAGGCTAATTTGTTGGATAAGTGGCAGATTTCTGATTGCAATCTCTTTTCAATGCCAGATCACTAAAGTAAGACAATAATTCTCTCTGGTTTTTTTTTTTCCAAGCCTTAGGTTTGGGGGTTTTTTTCCATCTGTTTTAATCATCTTACTCCTAATTTTTCCTTCTCTCTAGGCATACTTTGGTTTCTCTTTCTTCACAGTTACCAAACATGATTACAGGGAGTTTTGTTGTAGTAGAGCTTGCATATGACATTGACACTGTTGGGAACTCAGAAACTACACTGCATGAAACTACAGGATTATGTAGACTGCTCTGGCTTCAAAACAAAAACCATCTCTTCTGGATTCTGAAATCCACATAAAAATGGCAATTTTGGAAATAGCCATCAGAGGAATGCTTAGCTGATACTTTCAGTACTTGCTGCAGAGGTAGGAGAGGAGTCTCCTGCTCTCTCTGGGTGTTATGCGTGCATCTCTGTGTTGATTGTGTGCATAAGGGCACAGAGACTCAGTATGACACAGACACAGTGTGACATTATTGTATTCTCCAATAAATGTCAAATGTTAAGTCCTCCCTCTTTTTTTTTTCTTTAATAAACAATACTCAAGCTGCTTTAAACCTGTGCCCCAGTTTTTCAGAATTTAGGGATGGAAATTTCTTCTCTTCTTTAGTAACTTTTACAATCCTCCACCTGTAATTGTTAAGCTAAAATATCTGTATATTTAACGTAGCCTGTTTCACTTCACAAACCAGTCACAAACTCTTACCAAAACCACCTTTTGGAGCCTGGGAGTTACATTAGAAGGCTGGGATTTATCTGTATTTTTCATATATGTATAAAATAAGCAAAATGAGGATTTGTGTAAACAAATCCCTGAAGATTAGTTTAACCAGACAAAGCTGTGGGTATGGGGAATTAGGATTATCAGTAAAGTGAACTGAAGACTTCCCACCTTTACTTTTGCAAATCTGGAGTAGCCTTTGGGATGTTCTTTTTGCCCTGATACAGTGTGTGCTCTGCCAGAGATGCAGCAGAGGTCTCAGAAACAACTGGAGGAGACACCTCTGAGGATACCTCTCCACTCTTACTGGTGCTCACATAAAATATCTGAGGGTTTTGTATGAGACATAGACTTAACCCAACTGTACATCCATCTTTTTCTGGCTTATTGAAAGAGCTATGGATGGAGAAAACCTGGAGACTTCTTGTAAACATTGCTTTTTGATGTCTTGTGATCTGTTTTCAAAAGCAGAGCAAATTAGAATAAGTAGTTGATCAGGTGTTTTCTCATTCCTGGTCATTTTAAGAACAAGTTGAAAGCTCCGTAGTGTTCTTTGTACTTTCTTACGAGTTATTTTGAAGGTTTTTTCCATTGTACTTCTATTTTTCCCCCCTTTTTCCATAATAAAGTTGGAATTTGGAAGTGTGTGTGAATTGGAAGTAGCAGAGTTAGCAGTCCTCTTTTCTGGCTTTCTAAAATAGTGCAAGGCACTGAGTCACTTCTTGCCACTAATATAAGTTGCGTCATTTTGCCAGGATCAGAATGTTCCAGTCTCCAAGCAAATAGTTTGAAAAGTGAAAAACCAGTTGTTACCATATATGTGTGTGTGTTTATGCACACAGACACACACATTCCCTCTCTCTTTCTTTCTCCAACATCTCTGCTTATCCAAAGTGTGGGGCAATGAATTAATAATTTCTTTCCACTTCACCCCAGGCTTCAGTTTCAGCAAGGGAGGAGATCAAAATACACCTTAATGCTCATAGCATTTGTAAAGCTGAGGTTTGTAAGCAGAAATGAGGAAAAACGTGGAGATTCTGTGAGGGGAAATAAGGAAAAAAAGGTGGAAAGAATGCTGATTTTGTCAGATTAACTTCTTTTTGTGGTTTTGTTTTGCATGTTTGATGTATGGTTTGTTATATCCAGTCGTGCAGTGATTGCTGTCCTGTATGTAAGCACTGTTGCAATGCTCTAAGGTAAATTCCACAAAAAGCCAGGTGTGTTCCTGCCCCTGGTTGTCTGCAGATGTTTGCTATGCTGAGCATTTGATGTGTTGATTTGAAAACTTTATCAAACAGGAATGAAAATCACTGTTTTTATGCTGAGTATTTTCTGTTTATCTTCATGCTTTGCCAGCAAACCTGGCCCAAAATTGTACGGGAAATTTCAAAACAAACATGAGAAGTTTTTGTAGTTGATAGAAATACAGCTCCACTCTTTCAGCCATATATGAGTTATTGTGACAGCTGCCTGAATGAGCCATGTCATCCCCAAGTTATAAAAGGAGAGAAAGAAACCTTTATTTTCAGAGTGTATATACCTGTTAATATCAAACATTGTTTTTACTTGTCTTGTGAGTTTTTGTTTTGTTTGTGGTTTGGTTTGTTTCATTGTTTTTGGTTTTTTCCTCCTGGTATATTTCTCAAGCATTTCCTAGGCTATTGTCACTGAAAACTTTACTTTAAAATGGAAACAGATATTTCCCCATTGTTACCTTTCAGCAGTCATCAAAACTTTTAAGGGGAAATATGAAATACCGAGAGATTTGAGTCACAGCTCATTGTACTTTCAGTGGTTCTGTGCAGAAATAAAGAACCCAAACCGTGCTTTGCATTATCTAATAAAATAGAAATGTGTAGCAGTTACCTTTAGCTATTTAAATTATCTGAAAACAGATAAAATTTCTGCATCATTTGTGTGCATCATGGTGTCTTGCTAGTGATCTTTTTGGTCATGGGCATCTTTATATGGCAGAAAACATTCAATTTATGGTGACAGATCATGAAGTATTTTCTTTTCTAGCTGAGTTTCTTCCGGTCACATAAATTCCATTTTGTTGTTCCTTTTATAAATGTGTGCTTTGCCCTGACCTCTAAGACTTTGAGCCTGCTAGAGACAAATTTTTCACAGGGTATAGAAAGGTGAAAGGAGCTGATTTCCTTTGAGTTATGTGAAAAGATGAATGGGTGAAGGAAAGAGAAATGGACTCAATTCAGTTCCCTCCATTTCACAGCTGAAGGGAAAAGACTGAGATGACTTCAACCAGAATTTCACAGGAAAATATCTGTATGGACTGTGGTGATGCCGTCAGGCTTGGGCTTTCCCACTGGTGCGAGGACAGGAGGCTGCAGGACAGGTTTCCCTAGGGAAGCCCTCTCTCTCAGCATTGAGGAGAGCTGCTGGAGCAGGCTGAAATGTTATGGTGGGAGACCATAAGCCAGGTCCTGCTTCTGAAGCAGAACAGCGCTGGGAAATGGTGGAGTTGTGCAGAATCCCGTGTGGCTGCTGCTGAGCTTGCAGGAAGCACTCGCACTGTTATCCTTACAGTGGATATACACACTTGACCCAAAAAATATTTGTTTTCAGAGAGCATCCTTGCAGTGTCTTTGTGGCAAAGTGCAGGGAGTTATTTATTGTACAGCTGGTTCAAATTGCGACTTTTGAGTATAATGGGACAGCTCTCCATCTCATCCCATCCCCCTCCCAAAGTTTTCATGCGAGAGCACATTTTCCATGACTCCGTTACTGTTTGAACATCAGGATATTGCATAAGCCTCTCTTGGGGAAAACAGAATATACAGAAGCAGAGGATGACCTGTGCCCACCCACAAGGGCTGCTAAATGCAGCTTCCCAGATAGTGTCAATAGTGAGGAACATCAGAAGGAAAAAACGTGTGGGCATTTGAGTGTTTTAATTAGTGAATGTTTTAATATCCCCATCCAGGCTCTCACGCTGTTTCTGCAATGCCTGTCTGCAGGATGTGGGTGTATCTCCTAACCTCTCTGTTCCTCTCTCCCCTGATTTGGGATAGAGCTCTCCTTTTTCCTCATGGTAAAGTGCAATGGGCAGGAGAGAAGAAGATAAGCAAGTGCAGTGCAGGGTTTTGTTGGTTTTGTTTGGCTTTTAAAAATTTTTTTGTTTGGTTTTCTAAAATTTTAGATGCAGCAGTCAGTAAAGAAAAATGTAAATAAACAGGCTAAGGTGCTGGCTTGTGCAAGCTGCAGAACTTAGGAAAAGTAGCTTTGGTGGCAGTATCATATGATAGGCTTCATCCTAGACAAGGAAAGATGAATGCTTGGTAAATTTATGTAACTGCTACTGAGGAGGAGCATTCCTGTCAAAATAATCTGGAGTTTTGAGCATTGCCCAAATTGAGGAAATCCAGTTCAGTGCTGTGGTTGAAGTCAGTGGCTCAGCTCGTTTCAGTGTCAAGACAAGTACCTCAGGGTTCTTCTGAATCCAGGATTCCATTTGTGAAGTCTTTTACAGACTGCTTGTGCTTGATTTCCCTTCACTGCCTGGAAAACCATCATCTCTGGGAAAAACCACCATTCTCATTGTTTCTGAATGAAACAGTGCGTGAAGAGCCTCTAGTAGTGCTGGAAAGTGTGCAGGTCAGGAGAGCAGGCTGTGGCTTCTGATCTGGGTATGGCCAGAGCAGTGGAGCAGGTAAATAAAAATGTTTTTTATATGTAGATGTGCATTGAGTCCCTCAGAGTGGAAATAAGCAGTCAGTGTCTGTTTGCAACATCATCTTATTTATTGGAGCCTGCCCATTGACAAATGGAGGGAAGATTCTCTTCTTTTTGAAAGGTATCTCCCCTTAAGAGAATGTCTGCCTGTGAGGCAGAAGGAGGAGTAGCCCTGATGGGCACTATCTGGCACTATAAATCATTTACTTGAGATAAAATTTTGATAAGCATTATAGAGAAATGACCTCACTGTTTTATTTCAGTTAATGTGAGCTGTCACTCTGTGTTTATTGCCCCTGTAGTTAAAGTTTATGGAAGTTCCTCAAAGGGATGCCCTTGAATCTGGGACTTAATGACTTCTCCCTCTACTGGAATTGCAGCTTGAAATAATTTCACTTTTATGCATGAGTAATCATATGCAACCTTCATATGTCAGCACTCAGATCTACAGAACTACAGTGTTAAAAGCCAAGAAACTCCAGGCCAATGACACATGGTAGAGCTGGGACGGGGATTTGAAAATCATGATAATAAATGTTCTGAAGTTATTAGGAACTGGTTTTTCACCCAGAGGGTGGGTGGGCACTGAGCAGGCTCCCCAGGGAAGTGGTCACAGCCCCAAGCCTGACAGAATTCCAGAAGCCCTGGGACATGGTGGGATTCTTGTGGGGTCCTGTGCTGGGCCAGGAGCTGCACTTCAGTGATCCTTAGTGGTGCCTTCCAACTCAGAATATTCTGTGGTTCTATGATTTTATATAAATGAATGCACCTGTTAAAAACACAAACCAAATCTTTAGGGTTTGTGAGCTTCAAGCTCTCTTCCCATGTGTCTAACTCGTGGATTTGGTCTGATTTGCTTTATTTTCTCCTCCAAGTGTAAGGGAAGACCTTGATCTAGTTGTGAGATGGCCACTGATGGGTATTTTCAAGAGAGAAACTCAGCTGTTGTAAAACTTACTTAGACTTGCAAGCACTGGAAGTTGAATTAATTAAGAAATGTTCAGCTTGATCTCAGATTGCATTTCAGGACCAAAAAGATGCAGACCTGAGTTTCATTGGTGGTTGTTCAAAGAATGGAGAGCATCTTCATGAGACTTGTTGGCATTCATTCCATAAAAAATAGAAGATGCCTCAATTCAAATGGCAGCAGGTCAGGAAATGAGGGGAGGGGTTTAAATCAAATTGCATCCTGCTTTATTCCAATGGCAAGGTTCTTAAAATGTGAGGGAAGCCTTACAAATCTGAAGCAAGTTATTTTACTTGACAAAAACATGATTTTACATTTAGGAAGTAAATTATTTTACATTACAAAACCACCACAAAAGAAGTGTGAGCACTGACATTTTGGTCCTTAGGCACTGTTTGAATTTTTGAAGGTGTAGAGCAGTGCCTGTGAAGGTCGTACAAAAGTGCATGTATGCTGTGCCTGTGGAGATCAGAGTGTTCAGCTGGCACAGCTCCATTCCCAATCTGCTCTAATGATGTTTGCTTGGAATACTGTGGCTCAGGCCTTGCTTGCTTTTATTCTGGGTTTTGTTAAAATTGCCCATACAAAAAAAATTATAACAGATTCTCCTTATATTTTTGCACAGCTGTTTAAGTTGTGTGAAGGAGGGGCTCAAAAAATGCTAATTGAACTTTCCATATTTCCCTTATTTTGTGTTGTGGTTTTTTTTTTTTTTTTTTTTTTTTTTTTTTTTGTTTATTTGTTTGTTTTTTTTTAACTGTGGCTGATTTGATGGCAAGCTTTATGGGGCACACCATGTCTTTATCTCTGCCAAGCACGTGGTGTACACCTTGTACACTAGTGAAAATCATTAACTTGCGTATATTGTAAAACAGGTTATCTTGGGCACAAATAGGTGAGCAGTCAGAGGGATGGAAACACTGCAAGAGAGTGTGTTAAGTAGGTGGTTGATAATCCTTTTTATCAAAATGATTGAGTGAAATGCTGGATACTTTGGCCTTAAACCAGATGAGCTCTTAAGAGCTCTTAACTGTGTTGAAGTGTTGAGCCCAGCAGTAAAAAGTGAAGGCCTGCAGTGATTTCAGTGAGGTTTTTTTGCTGTTAGCCTGGATTTGTGGAATTTGGTCACTCTTGGGTAGAGCCCAGGGAGGGGAAATTGCAAGCCCCACCTCAGCTCCTTTCACCTTTCTGACGTTGGCCTGGTTTGTGTATCCCAAAAGGACTTCTTGCTTTGTTTTGGTGTTTTCACTTGAATGAGTCAGTCCTGGAAGTGGTGAAACAGTTTGGTAGTTGCAGACAGGGTACACATTTCTGGTCGTGCTCCTGTGGAATTCCACAAATGGTGAAGTTGAGACAGATGTTTCCTAGCATGTCCTTCTGGTAGGTCAGGGGATCTTCCCATGTGCTCAGTTTGTACCAAAGTTACTCGTTCCCAAATGCTCTCTTAAAAGCATTCCTGTAATTTGTGACCTCATATGTGCCTGTATCAGAAATCTCAGTTTAAAAACATAGGAGGTTGTGTTTTTTCCTTTCCTTTGCCACTTATGATTCCTTGAAAAATAAATTATTTTGCCATGATGGGAATTGGTTGGCTTGTTGAAAAAAACCCAAACCAAACAACTTAGATTTTCATGGTGACCTGTCTGTTTGTTATGACGGCATATGATTTGTGACACCATGCATGTAAACTAAGAAAAATCAAATATGGGGTTTCTTATTCTAGGAATTATTGGACTGAGAAGTGTGCAGAGCATTGGAAACCTAATGGGAGACAAAGAAACAAATACAGTAGGCTACAGTGAAAAACCTCCTTCCTGTTTTCATAATTTTATTATTTGTTCAGTAATGGAAACATGATGTGGGTAAGTTTCCCAGAAAATCTCCAGTTTCCTCCCAGACTTTCTGTGAGGTAACTCAGAGACTTGTCAAGATCTGACCTATTTTCACCCTGCTGTTTACGTGTAGTCCTAAGCTGCTTCTCACTAAAAGAAGCTGTTTGGCTTTGAAACCTGACAAATTGAAAAAAAAAAAAAATAAAATAGTGAAGTTGGACTTGCTAACTTTGTTGCTTGAGTAAAGTAAACTTGTCATGAACAGCATGATTTGGTTTTGTGTGTATATAAACCAGATATAAGAAACAACTAAACTTCGTTACCTCTTTTTCAATAAAGGACTCTAGCCAACCAAAGAATGTAATGATGTAAAAGGAGGAAAAATTACTTTGTGTGGGGTAGTTCTTCATGGCTTGGTGGCAGTAATTAGTAATATGGAGGGAAAGTACAAAGTGTCCTAACTCTGAAGCTGCAGTTGTGTAAGAGAAGAGAGAGACACTCAGTGAGAAAGGGGAGACAGGACTAAAGCCCTCGGTGCACAATTGGCGATTTATCCAGGCTTTCTCCTCAGGAACCATTTGGTATTTTTCCACAGCCATGAGCTGGCACTCCTGGCTCTGACTGTCCCAAACATTTTCCAAAATGCCCAGCACGGCACATGGGTGGGTGCAGAGCTGGCAGCCTCCAGCTGGGATTCTGCCAGCACGTGAGCCACACGATATTTCCACCCAAAAATGCAGGCAAATCAAAGGTGAGAAAAATTGATTTTGAAATTCGATTTTGAATCGAAAAAGAACAGATTTTGTTGCTGTTGGAAGCTTATGAAGTTGGGCGTTTAACTCCTTTGGTCAGGCCCGTGATCCTTCATTTGATTGTAAGGAGTTGATGTTGGTTGCATTACTGAATATAGGTTTAGAGTCAGCTGCTGTAAAATTGCTCTGGTGTTTATTGCAAAGAAATAAAAATAAATACTGGGGAGTTGGACAAGGTGTCCCCCTGAGTTCCCTTCCTGTGATTCTGTGAGCTGGATTTGAAGCAGCAGAACCTTTGCAAGCATTAAGACAGTCTAGAAAGGGTAAAATGATGCTAAAAAGGGTAAACAGTGCTTTTTTTGTTTACTTAGTGTTTTGGTTGTATTTTTTTTGTGTTTGTTTGTTTGTTTTTGTTTACTGGCATTTTCATTATGGCGCGGCACTAGAAAGTTGTGTCCCTTCTCTGGTAGTGCCTCTACACTGTGAGTGTTACTCCTTTGTGACTGGCCAGTTCTATTTCAGCAGGTGGATCCCTTCTTTCCAGAGCTTAGACCTACCTGTGTCAGCTTCAGCCTGCCAGGAGAACCTGCTTCGAAGAGGGGGGAATGTGTTACAGGTGTGTGTCAGAAAACTTCCTCCTAAAAACCATGGCAGCTTCTCATTTTATTGCCAATCAGAAGTTCTCTAGGAAAGGTACTCTGAGTCTGTGGGGAGGACAGAGAAGGAAATGCAGAATGGAAACAGACAAGGTTCTGGTTCTTTGGATGACAACTGAAAGGGCCATCAAAGCTTTTGTTTTTTCCATGACTAAAATAAGGGCTGTAATATAAACATGGGATGTGAGGAGGCTGTGAGCTACAGCTGTTACATCTAGAGGCTCAAAAAGGCACAACTGGTAATTGACTTTCCTTTTTCCTTTTTCCTTTTTCCTTTTTCCTTTTTCCTTTTTCCTTTTTCCTTTTTCCTTTTTCCTTTTTCCTTTTTCCTTTTTCCTTTTTCCTTTTTCCTTTTTCCTTTTTCCTTTTTTCTTTTTTCTTTTTCATTTTAAATGTGTTTGAGTGGTTCCCTGAGCTCTCCTGTGCTTGCCAGTGATTTTTCCGAATGCTANCCTTTTTCCTTTTTCCTTTTTCCTTTTTCCTTTTTCCTTTTTCCTTTTTCCTTTTTCCTTTTTCCTTTTTCCTTTTTCCTTTTTCCTTTTTCCTTTTTCCTTTTTCCTTTTTCCTTTTTCCTTTTTCCTTTTTCCTTTTTCCTTTTTCCTTTTTCCTTTTTCCTTTTTCCTTTTTCCTTTTTCCTTTTTCCTTTTTCCTTTTTCCTTTTTCCTTTTTCCTTTTTCCTTTTTCCTTTTTTTTCCCTTGGTATGTAGGTTAAATGTGTTTGAGTGGTTCCCTGAGCTCTCCTGTGCTTGCCAGTGATTTTTCCGAATGCTATGGAAATGGGAAAGGCAGTTCAATCGGGTTTTTACTTGTGTGAATCAAGGTTTAAGTGAAGAGCTGGGATGAGAGAGAGATGCTTGTTCTGGTGACAGTTACTTCTTACAAATGGACTCCAGTGATGTCTTGTAATAAATTCAGGGAGCTCTTCCTCTGCTCAGTGTCTGTTGTTTGATGATCAGACAACACAAGGGGAATATAACAGGAAAAACACCTGAGAGATTCCAGCAGGATGTATGGGCACTAAAACTGTCCTAGGTGGTGATTTCCTGGGAATGATGGGTTATCTTTTCCTTCCTACTTGCACTTTATCTAATCTGAATTGAAATAAAATCACAGCTGTGGGATCAGCATTGTGTTCTGCAAACTCTTAACTTCAGGAGCTGCCCAGGGTGGGGGTTTGGTCTGACACCTTTTTGTGCTGGTGTCTCTGGCTCTTGTGCCCCTGGCAGTGTGCAGGCACAGGAGAGGAAAGAAAATAGGTGGTTTCTTCAAGAAAAGCTGTAAAAAAAGAAAAAAATCACTGTATTTCCAAGTATCTTGTGAGATTGCTGGAAGCAGTTGAACACCATTTTTTACATGGGCTTGATAACCTACTTATAAACCATGGATTTGAAATATTTTTGCTTCTTGTCAGACAACTGGAGATGTGGTCAGCTAAATACACAGGAGAACAAATTGGCCAAGACTGAGATTTGATCATTATAAATTTGATTATTTTGTCTTTTTACCACAAGTATGTTAGTCTTCATGTTTGGGTGCTGTTTGGGTTTTTTTTCTTGGTCTTTTGGTTTTTTTTTTTAAATCTGTTCATGTAAATAAAAATTCCTGCAGTTCATGAAGTATTTCATCTTTTTACTGGACTCATTTTTCCTCTGCCTATAGATATAAATAGAATAATGACGTCTTACTCTCTGGGCTTGGTGCATCATTCATACAGTACATCTCCTTTCTAGGTCACAAAGCTTTCCCACATACACTTTTTTTTTTATTAAACACTGTGACAATGCTCAAGAACACAGGATTTTTTGCATCTGAAAGCAGTGCCTCATTGCACTGGCAGTGGGGTACAAAATAATGAAAATATGTAATTGATTCAGAATTGTGAGAGATCCTGATTTTAGTAAAAATATGCTTACTCATAGGAGTGACTCACAGATAGACCATGGTGAGTTGGAAGGGGCTGTTGAATTTTATTTGTCCTGTGGTTGTTCTTGGGAGGTTTTATTGAAGGGTGTGGTAGATATTACACAAGACCAATGAGTATATGGCAGAGTTGTCTTCAAAGTGAATTTTCATGAGGAAATCATGGTACTGGCTTTTATTTTATAGACTCAGAGCACAAATATGCTCGTATGGCTCCAGAGTAGTTGATGGGATTTTTTGGTAGATGGGAACAGACTGGCTGATGGGTTGTGTCCTGGTGGGTCTCCTCACTGAGCAGAGGAAGATCTGTGGTTTCCAACCCTTCCTGTGCACTGGCTGCTCCATAATCCAGCAGGAACAGTCAGGATTCCAGTGGGATGTTGGCATTTATCCAAGCAAGAAGTTAAATCACTCTTTTTGTGAGGACTTCATAGCAAAGTTGTTTCAGTAAAAATGCTTTTTTTTCTTGTATTTCCCATTGACACCTGATTCTTCTTGGAGCAGGGGGTTGGACTGGACAACCTCTGGAGGTCCCTGCCTATCAAAATTATTCTGTGATGCTTTTGTGTAGGCAAATTAGAGATAGGGTGGGAGCCCTGTGTGTATCCTGAACCTTAAGTGTAAAGCACAGTGATGCAAAAGTCTAGGACCCAAGACCAAAAGCTGGAAATTCTACTCAATCGTGTCACCCACATCTTTAAGGAAGCAAGCTGGACCTGGTTTTAACCAGTGAGTTAGTCCAGGCAGTTCTGCTGAGCAGAGATTGAAGTGCTGCTGGGATTTCAGAGGCCTCAGTTTTGCATGACAGGTGTTGTTTTGAGTAATGTGGTGCCACTTTAGCACATGATCTAGACACTGTTTTCATCACAGAAGATTTTCCTGTGCCACAGTGTGCTTGAAAACTGATTTATAACTTGGGAAGTACTTGTAGCCTTGTAATCTTTTAAAAAGAGTTGACTCTCACTTTCCCAAAGAAGACATTTCTAGCTATCAGCATTTTTAGTAGTTGATTTTTTTTTTTTTACCACCACCCCCATACTAGCTGCAGAGTAAAGTAATTTAATTGTGGTTTCTAAACAAATGTACTTGAAAGAAAACCTGGCCAGAAATAACACATCAAAAGACAATTAACATTTTGCTATATATTTATAATGTAGCATCCTCTTTCTTTTCTTGCCCCTTGTTTATCAGCCAAAAACTTCTTCAGGTTTCTTTTTAGAGGTGTTGCATTTTGGGCAACAAGCAGAGACAGAAAAATTGTGTGTGTGTGTGTTGTTGTTTCCTTTTTTAGCAGGCAATCAATGGGAATATCCATTACCCTAAGTGAGTGAGCAGCTGTTCTAAAGCGAGGTCCTGACACACAAACATGGCAGTGACGTACAAAGACTGATACATACACACACACAGAGAAATGTCCATGGGTTTTTTTTTTAACCCCCAGGGTTTAGATGGAAAAAACCCCAAAAAACCCCTCCTGTTTGTTGGCATGGTGGCTGTTTATAATGACAGCATTTGCCAAAAGTTACCACACTTCACTTCTTTTAGCTTGGTGCTACAAAGCCCTCTGCTTTTTAGCTTCTGGTAAGGTTTTTGCTCCAGAAGAGATCAGCTACAAAGGATTTGGTTTGTATTTTTTTTTCTAACAACCATGAAAATCAGTAACAGGACTTCCTTGTCTAAGTGATGTAGGACCCTAATCTGAGCACACACTTTATTCTTAAGAGGAAACCATTGTGGTGACTTGCTGGCAAATACTCTGAGGAAATCAGCAAAGCACTCCTATGATTTCTGCTAACCCAGAGGAAACCACAAGCCAGTCTGTCTTGGGTAGTTCCTGTGATTTTTCTCATACCAGCGGCTGATGCCTTTTTTGTCCTTTTCCTGTGATGCTCCAGCTACTTCACTTGGACAAGCCTTGTGCCTGCAAACCAAGCATTCATCTTGGCTTACGTGAGAAACCAGTTTCTGCAGATGGATTTTGCTGTGTTGGAAAGTTGTCTGATCCTTGGCTCTCCATCTCCCTCACTAAACATGCAGGTCAAATTCGTTCCTTTTTTTACTGTACTTGCCTTGCCTTGCAGACTGGTGGCATTTCCAGAAATTCTGAAGCTACAGCTTGTATATTTTTGTTTTTTTTAATCTTATCTCTGTGGTTTTTAGTGTTAGTTCTTTCAGCAATACATAAGCTATTTAATACCAAGCTTTTTAGGCTTTGCATTACAGTGGTATGATGCTGCCTTGTTTAACACAGACATCCAAATATATGCCCAGTCTAGATGTCTGGACTTTACTGCCTGATATGAGATGTTCTCCAGATGGCCTTGAAGGACTGGGCAATTTTCACGTTAAGGGATGATCTGAATGCATTTTGGAGAGTTTGCCTGTGCAGGCAGTTCTAGCAATGGTAAAAGATGAGCCATGCATTTTGTTGGTGGAGCTGCACCATGCCAGCTGGAGTTGGGACACCTGGGGGATTCAGCCCCTCCTGTGGAGCTAGAAAAAGCAGTTCCTGTCTTGTAGAAATGATTGCTGATGTTTTCTTTTTCCTCTTGAGTGCCAACACCAGGGGTAGCCACATTCAAATGGGGGACTTACATGCAAAGCTTGAGAATTAAAGTACCTCTCTGTGTCTGGAAAGACCCTTGTTGCCAGGAATGCACAAGTGGCCTTCACTCAGTGCCACTGTTTTTTGTGTCAAGTGCACTGGAAGCATGGATTATTTAACTGTTTTCATTGCCTGTGCTGATCTTGAAGGCAAGCAAAATGCCATCATCTTCCTCCTTTGGAAGTGCTTTGGCTGTCCATTTTCTTTTCTCTCCCAGAAGAGGGATTTTCCTGTTTACAAACTGGATTTCACAGTCAGAGAATCCATTTTCCAGATGTTCCAGTGTACTCTTTACTCATGCTTTGAGTGCATTAACAAAATAATGCAATTTAGAGAGCATCTTAAGCAGAGACTCACCTTAACTCATCTATAAATTGTGACCTTGTTGTAATACAAGCAAGCCAGGTTTTCTTGTAAACAGGAATTTATTCATTACTCAGTCAAGTTCAAATTCTTTTTCCAGCCAGTGGAGAAGCTGCATGACTTCCCTTTATTTTTGGAGGGTGAAAATAAATTTGAAGGCTGCATGGGTTAAAGTGCTGCAGTCAAGGGAAGTGGAATTGACTTGGAAGCAGGTACTGCATTTATACAGAACTGTGATACAGAGCTGTGAAGCTTTTTTTGGTAACGAGATAGACAGGTATATTTGTTTCCAGAATAAATATAACTTGCTTCCTTATTCCTATAGTTGTCTGTGTTGGTCAGACAAAACACCCAGAAACCAAGTTTCTGAAAACACAATGTTCAAGGGGCTTAATTGGCTGTGGTTTCATAGTTACTTTATCTTGTTAAGCTCAGGTAGCTGCTGACAGAGTAATAGTTCTTTCTAACCATTTTTATCCATTTTATACCAGCAGTGCTGTTAAATCAGTTGCACAGTGAGCTGTCAGGAACTGACCCTGCTGAAAATGGGGTTTTGTGGGCTTTTTTTTTAAAGTTGGTTGGGTTTGTTGTTGTTTGTAGTTGGGTTTGTTTGTTTTTGTTTTTTGTTATCCCTTGATTGTTTTAGTTCTTGTCACGAGCCTGAAATTGAATTGGATTTCTGCACTCACATGTGTTCATTGGGCCACAGTTTGTCACTGCAGGGTTCCAGCAGGCTCTGCCCATTGGTACACTGGTGCCACCAAAGTGTTTAGGGGCTGACCCCTGACTTTCCCTGTGGCCCTTTTATCCGAGGCTTGCTTCTCCCTTGGTTTTTCTGCAATGCCTGGGAGTTGAGAAGAACCTGCAATCCTTTCAAGGAGGTGTTCTTCATCAAGGCCACCTCAACAGTTTCTTTGTGGCCCTACAAAGAGTTGGATGTTGGCAGGGTGGGAAGGAGAGCTGACAGACTGCAGTGACCAGAACTGATCTGAGGGTTTGGAGTTCCCTAAGCAAGTGGCATTTTTTTTCCGTGGAAGAAAATACACATCCCTGAGGAGCTAGAGGCTGTGTTCATCTTTGTTCTCCATTCTCCCCACTCTGGCTTACAGGGAAGCTAATGAGTGCTTTGGGTGCTCAGCATTCATGAAAACTGGCTTGCTTAACTCCCATGATTCTTAAATTTCAAATGCTGCAGGTTCAGCTTTGAGTGTTTTGGAGGTGCATGCTGTTTCTCTAACCAAGGCTGTGAGCATTCAGAAAACCTCTAGAAATATTAATAGGAGGTTTAGTGCCTGCGCATTTCATGTTTGGACCTCAGGGGGTCTCATTTTTATTTCATCCCGTTATTTTTAATTTTTTTTCCATTGGCTTAAGTCCCTTGTTTATCAACAAAGGTAAGTAAAATCCTTTATCCCATAGGCACTGCTTTCCTGTTGAAGTAACATTAGGTAGTCTTAAAGTTTCATGCCTTCTGCTTTTTCCCCCATCATACTCAGAGGGGTTCTTTTAATTTTTCATAAACCAGGAATTCCAGGCTATTAAAGGCAAAAATGCTGCTCCATGGATCTTTGACATCAAAGTAGCAGCATGAGAACAGGACCATGAACAGCAGGGAAAGGCATGGTTAGAACCACTGGTCTAATTTGATGAATCAAGCCTGGAGGTCTTTTTTTTCCCCATTTGTATTTTTCCCCATTTTTCTCATTCTTGTATACAGCCCTTGTAATCATGCTGTTTGACAGGGATTCACAAAAACTCCGTCTTGGGCTTCCAAAGAAATGTGGAAAGCCCAGAGGCACCCTCACAAAGTGGATGAGGCAGTGTGAGTTAAACAATGTGAGCTGAGATGGGGTTTTGTCTCACTATTGACTGTCCCAAATAGAGCAGTTGAGCACTGATGAATTCAAGGCTAATTTGCCATGTCATGACTCAGAAGCTGCCCTGGAACTTGGCTCAGTGGCTGCCAGGAACTCTTCTGTTTGTTTCTATTTTAGCAGGGCCCAGAGAGTTGTCTCAGTGTCACTGGAAGATGAATTTTTGCTGGTCCAGCCCACTCGTAGTACGGAGTGTTTGGAATTGGCTGCAGAAGGTGCTCCTGCTGCAGCCAGGGAAGGCTTGGGCTGGGCTCCTGGGTAGGGCCATGACTCCCAGGGAACAGCCTGGTGGCAGGGAGACCTCTGTCAAGGCAGAGGGGTAGCTGGAAGGAGCTGGGGAGCCCTGTCTTGTCAGCCACCTCGGCTCTTGGGGGGCTCCTGGCACAGGGTCTGCAGCAAGAACTGCATGGCACAAGGCAAACAAACCAGTTGTGCCCCTGTGTCCAGGCATCTCTGCTCCTGGACCATCTGTCTGACTGGAAGGAAGTGGTTTTTACTTCTCCATGACAATTTAAAGAGGATTCCTGACCAAACAAATGATGGGGCTTGAAGGGATGGTCCCTCAGGATGCTCTTCCTTTTCACCAGGGTGGGAAATTTTCCCTGCCATCCCAGGTAGGACCTACAAACTTTGCTCTGAAATCTTTCCAACCTCTGGAATACTGAAATGTAACCCAGGTGTGGTTGAATCCTGAAGAAAAAGGTAGATACCAAACAAGATGCAGAGTTTAGTCTCCCTTTGCCAGCTCCTGAGTACAGCAGCTTTATTTTCTGCATTCAGAAAAAGCCCCAACATCCATGGGTGCCCCCTCACTGTGACTCCTGTTGTTTTCCCTAATGAAAGCAATGAATCCCTTAATGGCAATAAAAAAAGATATTTTTGTTGTAGGTGATGGAATAAAAAGACTTTCTTTTACTTTGATCCTTATCACCCAGACTCTTTTCCATACTTTGAGGTAATTCATGTTATTCCTTTGAGCAAAGTAGGGAGGAGTTCGATTAATCAGGTGTTTATAGCATTTTACTGTTTCATGCCTTCTCAAGATATTAGCTCCAAATGTATAATCTTTGTTCTTGTAACACAAATTTGATCATGGAATAGCATATTCAGGAAAAATGATAAAAATCATCATAAAAACAAGATAGTTACAGAATTAATTGATGTGAATTACTGAATATTCTGCTCAAAACATTATCAACAACTTGATACCTTGCTTTTGGCAACTAGGGCCAAATATAGAGGAACTTCCTGATTCCTAATTTCAATATTTTTATTTTTTGAAACAAGATTTGCACATTGATTCATTACTAAGTTTTCTTAGTCATGAGCAGATGTACTTTCTATTCTGCTCTGGAAGATATAGCTTAAAGAAGTACCCCAAATTCTGCTATTTTGTGTATCCTGAATCAACTGGAATATTTTTCTTTGTGATTGTTCTTACAAAAAAAAAGGCCAAGAAATGCAGGTTTCTGCTAGAACCTGTTCTATATTTCTTGTAGGCTCTGAATACTGGATTTCAATATTTTATGCCTTCTTTGTGTTTTTTTTTCCTGTCCTGGGGCATGGCAAATAATCCCAACGCATTAAAAAAATATCAAAAAGTAGTTTATGCTCTCAAGCATTATTGTGTGGAACTGGAACAGGAAAGTGTTTGGATAAGTGAGTGGGTCTGGTTTTTGTGAGGATCCAATCTGTAGCCATTAAGTGACATACTCATGTTCTTAGGTCACAGCCTGTGTTATATGAGAAAACAGTATCACATTACACTCCTGTGTTCTTTTGGGCATGTGAGGGTATTTTTAACCCTTCTGTATTAAAAAAAAATCAGGAAAAAACACTTTTTATGGAAGTAGGCATCAACAGCTCGTTGTTTTAGCTTTTGACTTACTAGTCTGGTTAAAATACAATTTCCTAACAGTCAGAAGAGCTGTTCTTCATTCTATGCCTTTACTATAAAAAATGGGACTTCTACATCAGTGCCTGCTAACTAAGCAAGCTTGTAGCAGTTCACCTTTGGGAAAACCTAGGAAATAAGAAAAGAGAAATAAGAAATTTCTTTCTAAGAAATTGTAGAGCTAGAAGGTACTTTGGAGAGGTAAATTCAACTAGGGTTTTTTGAAGTACATTTTAAAGTCACTCTGCTTTCTTGTATTTTGGCAGTAATTTTTGTCTTAGGGCAGATATTTAAAAGTCAATTCTCATGCCAGTAAGCAGAAAATGAGTTAGTTTATGTAAGCCTTTCTGCAGTGTTCTTCATCAGAGTGAACAGAATGGCTCTTTCCATACCAATTCTTCATTTTTCTGTTGATATGTGTATATATACTACAATGCAGACAGAATATTGATATCACAAACCTGTGTAACTTATCCCCATGTTGTATGCCTGGTGTTCTTAAGAAATACAAGCAATTGAATGGTATAGGTAGAGACAAAGCTAAACATTGAATTGAAAGAAGGAGAAACATTTAGATTGCCTATTTATAATGTCCTTTTTTCCATAGTTCTAGTAAGGGTTTGGTGGCAGCACTGTGTTCCAGGACTGCTTTTTGACATCCTCATTACCCAGTTACTGACTTTTTAATGAGGCTGTGTACATGTGCTTTTGTCATGGGTGGTTGATATATTATCTTGCTACTTTGAAGAGTTAAATTAATTTCTAAACTCGCAGCCATCCATCGTGGTAACTATTTTGTGTTCTGCAACCAGGAGGTGAAGAAGGGAGAGCAGCTTTTCCTCAGTGCTGCTGCTTTCTGTTCTCTTCCTGACAGGGATTTTGCTTGGGATGTTTTTTTGGCACCAGGGTTCCTGTAGTGCCATGAGAGCAGTGAGGAGCCCAGCCTGCTCGCGTGGGGCTGGGAGGCTCTGCAAGGGCAGCTCCGTGCCTGGCTGTGAAACGTGCTCCACTCTGACAGCCACAAAGGAACTTCTCCTTTTTCATCCTTGCTGAATAAAAAGGTTTAGCCTCCTCCTGGTTTCAGGCAGCCTTTGGCGAGCGGTTGGTTTTTATTTGTGGTTTTCTGCTGGTTCTGACTAGGGCACTCTTTATTGCTGTGTGGTTCCAGCAATCAAATTTCAATTTGTTCTCTTGGCAAATGCGTAAGGCACAAGAGGAATTTTGTGTGTATGTGAACAGAAATATGTTGTTTTCCTTTATTTCTTAAACCCTTGGCATGATTTTTCTGTGTCTCCAAACTTGAGTGTTTCCCATACACGCTCTGTATGTGTGTGCTGATTGAGTTCATCTTTTTGGTTGCCATAAATTATATTTGTGTCTTGCACCACTTAGCAATGACAAACATTGTTTTATTTTGGTTGAAGCTCCCTTTGCTCTTAAAAGGTTATAAAACCCATTTATGAACCCTGAGGTAGAGAAGGATGATTATCAAAGAAAACATGAGATTTTAGAGGCCAGTGAGACAGAGTCTGTATGTCTGTTAGGAAAGGATTGCAGCATATAATATGTACTCTTCTCCTGTGATTTCCACATTCCTACCAGAAAAAAATGGCATCTTCTGTGATGTTGTTTGGTCTGAAGTAAAAAATGTGGCTCTTCACTGCCTGTCTTTTAATACAGAAAAGAAATAATCCTGATGGTCTTAATGGCTGGGACCCCTTCACATCCCAAATTTGTAAAGATTATTACACTCACGTGCAGCACATTGCTCCATTAAGTCAGGAACTGTTTGCAGTTAGAGGAAGCATTGTAAAAACATTTGTAGAATGTGGATCTTTTATTTGAGGATCAGTAAGGGTTGATATTTTTGTAGCTGTTTTTGCAGCTTTTTCAAACCATATTCTGCAGAATTGGAGGAAGATTGTGAAATGGCTTAGAGAGAATTATGTTTGAAGTAAACATCACAACACACTTGGGTTATCCACATTAATAGAAATATTGAACAGACTGAAGAGACCTCAGCATCATGTAACAGCAATGATATGTTACATTCCAAGATCCCAAGGCATGTTCCAGTCATTAATTAACTGGAAATAATAACTTCCTTTGATGACAAGTAGTGTTTCCTCCTGATGAGGCACAGGGGATTAGATGGCTATCTCCAAGAAAAAACATACTGCTCTTAAAAGACACTTCTATGAGTGCCTATTCTTTTCCATTTTGTCTCACTTTCATGTAAGGGTGTATATAACATCACCTCATTGTGTGTGTAATTGCTTCATTGCATCCTACTCTTCCTCTGCTTTGATGCTAGTGGAGAGGTAAATCACTTTGCTCAGAGGGCAGACAAATACTCTGCTGTGTGAGTGACATTTCAGTGCAATTTGATTTTAACAAAAACCTGGAAGCAGGCTCTTGTAAAGAGTGAATTTTCATGGAAAATGTAACTTTTCTCTTACAAGGCTGGAGACAAAGTTCTTTTTTAATATATATATGCATATTCATCAGCATATAGTAGCTCTTAGCCTAAAGGGAGGATGTCAGCTCAAGTGGAAGGAGACAACATGAAATAAAAAACCCCAACTGATGAAGGTTTTGTTGGGAAGAGAAAGATGATGTTCCTTTCTCCCAGCATACTGTTAAGCTGTCTTTTGTCCCATGTGGCCCCAGGTCTAGTTCTTCTTCCTTTGCAACTGAAAGTTTAACTAAACAGACAAAATCTTGTGTATCAGATGTGGTTCTCAGCATAACACAGGCTGGTCTCAGAAGCAGGAAGGGGCCAGCACTGTGCAGCAAGAAGGAAACCCACTGCAGTTCCCCATTCCCCCCTCTCTGCAGAGCACAGATGGTTCTCGTGATTTGCTTATTTTAATAAGCCTTCATGGGATGCAGAAGGAATGTTCCAGCTGAGGAAAGCCAGTGGAGTAACACCATGAATCAGTGTGCCAGACTGATCTGCTTGCTTCCCAGGGAAAAAAAAAAATAATAAAGTGCAATCAGTGAGTTGTTCTGGTTTAGGCTGGATAAAACAACGGCTGCTCCAGCGGCTGATAAAGTTTGGAGGCCTCTTTAAAAGGCCTGTTTGAAAATTTGTTTTCTCAAATGATGTCCAAATACTCCCTGTGAGCTCCCAGTCCCACCCTTCTGTCCAGTGCTGAGCCCTGTGCTGTTATGCAATGCAGCCTTTGAAAACTGTACTCTGTTCTTAGCAGACACCAACCTGGATGTCAGAGGGCCAGGGTGGGCTTGTTTTTCCTGTCCTTGTTTGTAAACAAATCACTCTGAAAATCGCCTGTTCTGTGGGGGAGTGACACGAAGGATGAGTTGTTGTTGTTGCTTCCTTGCCTTTCTTTTTCATTTTTTTTTTTTCCTTCCCCCTAATCAGAACCACTCAGTAAGCTCCTCTTTGGTTCAGGTTCTCACAAGAACTGATATTGTGATGTGTTGGTCTTCCTGAATAGGCTGATGCCAGCTGAATTGTTCATCAGAGTGAAGTGCTACATACACAAAGTGATCCATCTCACATCATAAGACAGGGGAGTGAAATTTGGAAAGCACAGTTACAAGTCACTGATGTGCATATTTAGCTTAGTGAAAATGAAGACAAAAAGAATCCTTACTCTATAAAAGCAAGTAAACTTCAATTCTCCTCACGGCAATCAGGAATTCATTTAGTTTTAGGAGGAGGTTCCAAGTCAGGTCCAAACTAAGGTGGTGATCTGAAAGGTTGTTACAGAAAGTAGATGGCATTTTTAGATCTTTTCAAAGCCATTTGTAGTGAGCAGGCAATTTATTGAGGTCCTGTACTTCCTTCTCTAGAGAACTGAGATAAGTGACCCCTTCCTCACAGAAATGATGCTCTTTCCTCTGCTTTGTGGCACTTCACATATTTGATGAACCAAGTTCCAGAAGAGTCCAGTGTAGAAAAAATACATAGAAACAATCAAACCTAGGTGTGTGTTGAGGCACTGGGGGAAATAAAGTTACCTTGTCTTAGGGACTCTAAAACAAATTGTTTCAGCTTCTGCTCTGACCCTGGGGTTACACTGTAAAATCTCTACGTATAATTTAGAATATAAATCAGGGGCTTTTGGCTCTTGAAAGTTTGGTTTGGCTGGGACTGGATCATCCTGTTCTCTGGAGAAGAAGAACAATGCTTCCTGCATGTCCAGGCTGAGGAAGGGGCAATATCATGAGCTCTGCAAGCGCAGAGCAGTTCTGCGTCATGAGCTCTCACAGCGCAGTTTAAGGTTTGCGTGGAATGCGTCACCTTTACAGAAACAGCCAAGCCTTTACTTCCTTTTTCATCACATCTGGCTCATAACAGCATAGTTCTTTTATTTTCATCTGGGAAAAACATTTTAAAAGCCTCTTAGGTACAGAATGGGGAGGAGAGAGAGGCATGAACACCACACCAGAAACTAATGACTGGTTCTTTTCCCTCAGAATTTTTAGGAAGAACATGCATGTGTCTTCACTCTTGGTTTCTGCAGAGCACAGCTGGGGGAAATCAGGTTTGTTTCAGCCCTAGCAAGGCTTTGGTTTGGCAGTGGTCTGGCAGGATGTTGAGGATGAGATTCCTGGGAATGCTGAAGTGTTTCTAGGTAGCTCTACAGACGTTACTGGCTCTCCACAAAGAACTTGTTCTTAGCATGCCTCCGGTGTCTGTGTTGTATTTTTGTCTCAAGAACCTGTTACCCTTAAGGAGTTTTGTTCTTTCTGGGCTCCAGGTGTCTTCTCAGGATCTTTCTAACTCTTCATGTTTAGTGCTGTCTGTCTCTTCAGCACTAAAATACTGAGAACAGTCATCATTTTTGTGCCTTTCTCTTTATTCCCCATGGATAAATCTTCCCCATCATAAATGCCTGCTTTGCATCAGAGAGTCTAGAACCTGCTGAATTCCTTGAGGTTGTCATATTTTGTCTTTTCCTTACCCTAAAAAAGCTCTGCTTCCTTTCTCTTTTCCTACCAAGTGATGTTTCTACCCTTTTCTAGTGCCTTTTTCTGACTGTCTGAAATTTTTCCTGCCCAGAGTTATCACCAAACTTACTTCCATGCTTATCTTGCCTGGTTGATGATTTGTCCTTTCCACTGCAGGGGTGCTATCAAGGTATATAATCCATTACCCTCTTTTCCCCACAGTAACATGTCTTTTAATGATGATGACTGAAAGATGAAGGGTTAAAATAGCTGAGAAATACGTCAAGTGTTTTAGTCAAATGGCAAAAGGTGTTATAAGAATCATGTATGTAAAGTTTCTACATGAGAAGGTTTAAAATGCTCATTTTCTTCTGCCTAAAATCTTTTAGTTAAACATTACTTTTACAATAATGCTAACTTTAGACTTCTAAATACTTACAAGGAATGGGAGTGAAACAGTCCTTTTGGTTGCAGACTTTAAAAGATAATAATTTGTGTCTCTTGCATGAAAAGAAGTTTCATGTGCAGCTCTGGGGGATTTCCATAATTACATCTGTGCTTGATTTTTCTCTTGGCTTCTTGAGAGTGGGGGATATATGAACACATGAGTCTAGGAGGTTAAAAAGAGGACAGATGAATTTAAATCATTTGCCACTGCAAAATGAGAGGCAACACTGAAGAGAGTGAATATTTAACAGCTCTTTTGCATATTGACCTTGGTTTACAGACTCAGAAAAAACTGTGCAGTGTCCATGTGTGTTTTGTTTGTGGCTGAGGTCTATTCCCCTTCCTGAAATTTTATGCAATCCTAGACTTTAATGCAAGGAGCTTGGGTCCTTATTCTTGATTCCCAGATTTTAAACCTAAACATGAATTATCTTCATGAGTCATCAGTCTCTGTTTTCCCGATAATTCTGTAATTTTTTGGTCTCCTTTTTATCCTCTTCTTTGGATGTATACAGACACCTGGTCCTACTGCATTTTGATGCTTTTGAAGTGTTCACAGTGAAATTTGTGTAGAGCTGTGGGTTTTAAATTGGTCTGTATGTAGTGAACATTTTCCTACACATTTTTTGATTGACTCACTGAGGTATTTAGAACCTGTTTTGAAATAAAAGCCTCAGTTATTTATATGACTGGTGATAAGGTAAAGACAACTGTAAGGCATGAATTTGCTAAAGGTTATCTGCACTGGTTTCTACTGAGATTGTTATGCTGATGCTGGAGAGCAGACATTTACCTGAGAAACAAAGTATTCCAGAACAGTTTTGTGATGTAATAGAGCAGTTTTGGAAAACTCTATTTGCTGCTTTGAAGGGGAAAGAATTTTGCTATCAAATAGTGAAAAGAAGAACCTGTCTATCCTATCCTGGTTTCTTGCTGAAGTCAATTTCTGAAGTATGTTCATAGAATATTCTGCAGTGGAAAATTCTTCTATCCCTCTACATTATGAAGAACAGATCACTTGGAAGGTTATGTGAAAAAAAAAAAAAGTATTTCATGACTGGACTTGTTGTGACATTTCCTTATTCAGTCATTTAAAAGCATTGCTCCACTTTTGCATGACTGCAATCCTGATGTAACCTCCCTTCACCTTCAGCTCTCTGCTCCTGTTTCAGAATGCCTGTTAATTTGCTTTTCCATAACATGGAGAAATATTTGCTTTAAGATGCACTCACCTACACTTATATTTGGTAATGCATTGCTGGTTGCCTCAGTTTGACTTGAGACTCGAGGTGTTGTGAGAGGCTGTGACCAAGGATGTGTTATTCCCTTTGTGCTCTCTGGAGATAAACCTTTTCTCTTAAAACAAATCAATAGGAATAATATCAGCTACAATAAAGCTGTTTCATGGCCCATCTGAGCCTTGCCTTTTGCACTGATGTGTAACTCTAGCACTGGATGGGGAGCAGTGACAGATGCTGAGCAAACAAACCAGTCTGACTCCTCTTCCTACAGAAGCCTGGTGATGTGTGTTCAAAGGCATTGTGAAATTTGTGCTTGTGCAGATCTGTGTCGGGGACACCCCTGCAGCTCAGCCTGCTCTGCAGCTTCCTGCCAAAGAAATGCTCCTAGACACTGATTCCTGTGCTCTTAACCCTTCCTTTTGGGCAGTTGTTGGTAATTCTGGATAAATCTTTGAAATGTCTGCTGCTAAATGCTCTACTTCCCTAGCAGCAGATTAAA